>JAVSCE010014412.1:0-342412 GCA_032199065.1 Smutsia gigantea | reverse complement strand
ATTTGTGGTTACCAATGGTTCAAGGGCAATTCCCTTACTATCTAACAGTCTAATTTAACTTATTTTGTATACTATTACAAAATCAACCTAATGGTTCTTTTTTTTTCCTCCTTTTTCTTCCTCCTCCATTCTTTGTATGTTATGAATCATATTCTGTACTCTTTGTCTTTCCTTGAATGACATCTGTTTAGCCTTAGGAATGCTTCTATCTATAGGAGTCCCTCCAAAATGCTCTGTAGAGGTGGTTTGGGGGAGGTAAAATCTCTCAGCTTTTGCTCAAGTGAAAATTGTTTAATCCCTCCTTCAAATTAAATGATAACCTTGCTGGGTAGAGTATTCTTGGTTCAAGGCCCTTCTGCTTCATTGCATTAAATATGTCATGACATTCTCTTCTGGCCTGTAAGGTTTCTGTTGAGAAGTCTGATGATAGCCTGATGGGTTTTCCTTTGTATGTGATCTTTTTTCTCTCTCTAGCTGCTTTTACAAGTGTTTCTTTATCCTTGATCTTTGCCATTTTAGTTATTATATGTCTTGATGTTGTCTTCCTTGGGTCCCTTGTGTTGGGAGATCTGTGCCCCTCTATGGCCTGAGAGACTATCTCCTTCCCCAGTTTGGGGAAGTTTTCAGCAATTACCTCCTCAATGACACTTTGTATCCCTTTTTCTCTCTTCTTCTTCTGGTACCCCTATAATGTGAATATTGTTCCATTTGTATAGGTCACACAGGTCTCTCAATATTCTTTCATTCTTAGAGATCCTTTTTTCTTTCTGTGCTTCAGCTTCTTTGTATTCCTCTTCTCTAATTTTTATTCCATTTACCATCTCTTCTACTACATTTAATCTGCTTTTAAATCCCTCCATTGTATGTTGCATTTCAGATATGGTATTTCTTAATGGTTGAATCTCCATCTTAAATTCGTTCCTGAAATCTTGAATATTTTTGTGTACCTCCATAAGCATGTTTATAATATTTATTTTGAACTCATTCTGGAAGGTTTGTGAGTTCAGTTTCATTTGACCCTTTTTCTTGGGTTTGTGAGATTTTTGTCTGAATCATGTTCTTTTGATGTTTCATATTTCTGTGTGGTGCCCACTAGTGTGCAGAAACTGCAGTCTCTGGAACTCCACAGCCCCTATAGTGAGGTTTGGGGATGTAGGGGAGTGGAGCTGGTGCTTGCGGGGAGGAAAGATCTGTTTCCTGCTTCTCGTCTGCGGTGCCTGTCTCCAGTGTCAGAGGCAGTGGGTCACGTACACAAGGATAATCTTCTGTGCTTTGCGTCTCTAGCTGTTGTAGGCGGGGCCTCCCTCTGGCTGGCCTGATGCCTGCCCAGTGACTGCTGGTTTGCAAGCAGGGGCCTGTGGGCCACTAGGAAGGCTTGGCAGGCTGTGTGTCACAGTGGTGGGCCTCGGAGCTGAGTAGGCAGCCAGGGGGATGGAGCACCTGAAGCTCCTCAAAGTTCCCAGCCAGCTGGGCAGAGTGCGCCCAAACAACCTTGTCCAGCTCTCCCTTCTCCTGTGCAGCAAGCTCCCTGCAAACCCCACCCCTTCAGCAGCCCTCTCACTGCTAGGAAGCCTCTCAGACTGCCTGCCTTTGCTCTGACACAGGGCGACCTGGTGTGGATCCCATCCTCCACAAACGGCCGGAATGTCAATTTCGCAAGCACTACGCCTGTCCGAGATCCCCAGTGCCCAGGGCATCACACAATATAGGATTCTGCTCACAAAGTAGATGTCCAGGACTAGGTGTCCAGCAGTCCCTAGCTTCCACCCCCTCCTCTGCTCCATTTGTCTTCCTCCCGCTGGTGAGCTGAGGTTGGGGAAGGGCCTGGATCCCGCCTCATTAAGGCTTTAATACTTTACCCTGTTTCTTGATGTCTGCTCTGCTCATGAGGTCTGTATGCAGTCTGGTTCAGCCTTCTTTCCTGTTGGTGTCTGAAGGTTGTATTTATTAACTATATTTTTGTACTGTTTGTGGTTTTGGGAGGAGTTCTCTGTCTCACCTCTCACGCCGCCATGTTTAATCTGGAAACCTCTTGAATGTTTTTGATGACCTTGACATTTTGGAGGAGTATTAGCCAGGTATTCTGTAGGATTCTGCCTTGTTGTAATTTGTCTGATGTTTTTCTCATTTTTAGACTGGGGTTATGGGTTTGGGGAAGGAAGATCACAGACGGAAAGTGCCATTTTCATTACTTAATATCAAGGGTACATAATACTAACATAATTTATGACTTGATGTTTACCTTGATCACCTGGCTGAGGTAATGTTTGTCAAATTTCTCCTCTTTAAAGTTATCTTCTCCCCCTCACTTTCCCTAATGTACTATTTGGAAGAAGTCACTATTGATAGCACACACTTAAAGAGTGAGGAGTTATGTTCTCCATCCTTGAGAATGGAGTATGTAAATTATTTGGAATCCTTCATGAGAGGTTTGTCTCTTTTCCCATTTATTAATTGTTTCAATTATTTATAGTATAGCTTCATGGACATTTATTTTATACTTTGGGTTATAACCAAGTACTACTTAATTTTCTTGCTTGAATTGTTCTAGCTTTAGCCATTGAGAGAGAGGTCTTTCAGTTGACTCCCATGCCCCTTTGACATAACTTCATCAAAATGGATGTTTTTATTTATTTTTGAGGACTTCCCTAGTTTCTGGCACTACAAGATGCTCCTAGGTCATCTTGAATATTTCCTGCCTCAGTCCCAAAATCAGCCAAGGAGCCCTGTTTTCTTTTACAGACAATGGTGTTAGAAACCAAGATCTGGGTGCAGGGTGTGCTTGTTGCTACTGGGATGTGGTTTCTTTTAGGTACTCTCAGCAAAGCAAAGAAATGAATGTGTATGTATTAATACACACATATGTAAATATGTGTCTATACACGTCTCTAAATATTTCTCTGTGAACTGTCTGTGTCTATATTAAGCTAAACCTGAGTTCTTTCCATCTTCTTCACCTCTAATCCATTAGCACATGGACCATTCTGGCATCCTCTCCTGATAAATAAATTTTCTCCAACAGTGAAACACCTGCCTACTACCACACGTGATCCATTTACTTAATTTTTTAATTCCAGTATGTATGCAGGTATAGCAGTATCAAGAAATACAAGCTAGGAGTTTTTTGGTGGATTATTTGGGAATTTCTACATATGTAATCATGTTATCTGCAACAAAAACAGTTCTGTTTCTTCTTTCACAGTCTGTGTACCCTTTACTTTCTTCTGCTGTCACTGCAATAACTAGAACTTCTAGTACAGTATTGAATAGCAGTGGTGAGACTGAACATCTTTGCTTTGTTTCTGAACTTACAGGAGAAGTCAGTGTCTTACTGTTAAGTGTAATGTTAATGGTAGGATTTTTTTTTTGGTAGGTGTTCTTTACCAAAGTGAGGAAATTCCCCTCTATTCCTAGTTTTCTGAGAGTTTTTAATCATTTGGGTATTGGGTTTTGTCAAATGTTTTTTCTTACTCATTGGTAAGATCATATGATGTCTATTGTTGTGGGTTACATTAATAGATTATAGAACCAGCCTCGCATACCAAATCCCCTTTGGTTGTGGTGTAGAATTCTTTTTATACATTGTTGGATTTGATTGCTAATATTTTGCTGAGGATTTTTACATCTGTGTTGATAAAACATTGTTTTTGTAGTCTTTTTCTGATTTGGTATTAGGATAATGCTGCCCTCATAGAATGAGTTAGGGAGTGTTTCCTCTCTTTCTGTTTTTTGGAAGAGATTGTAGAGAATGGATATCATTTTTTCTCCTTAAATGTTCAGCAGAATTCACCAAGTGAAACTGTATGGACTCGGTGCTTTCAGTTTGGGAAGGTTAATTATTGATTCAATTTCTTTAATTGATATAAACCTGTTCAGATTATGTATTTCTTTTTGCGTGGATTTTGGTAGATAGTGTCATTCACAGAATTCGCTTATTTCATCTCAGTCATCAAATTTGTGGGTATAGAATTTTTCATAATATTCCTTTATCATCTGTTTAATGTACTTGTAATCAGTACTGGGGAAGCGTGGAAACACCAGAAGCTGAATTAGCCCTCCGTGAGTTGGAAGACTGCTTGGAGATCTTAGGGGGTTGTGTACTGGCTTGGCATTGTAGGTTCCCTTTTCATCGAGATAGTGGAAACTGTTATACAGGAGAGAGAGGGACTTAGGCGGGGGAGAGACATACTTCAGCATCGCTTGGAGGAGCTGTGCGATAACCCATGAGATGCTGTTAAAGAAAAGAGACAGTTACTGAAAGGCAGGTCTCTCTCCAAGAAGATTCCTCAGTGGCGAGGGGGGAGGCAGCAGGAAAAGCTGCCTTGCAGGAGGCCATGGGGGAGGGGGAGGAAAGAGTGGTGCCTTCAGCCCCAGAGAAAAACGAAACAACCTCGGGCTTCAGGGGGAGGAGTTGCCCCTCCCCAGGTTGTGGAGCACTGTTTTGCTCCATTCCTATACCCAGGATGAGCTGGTGGTCATGAGCGTCAGGTATAGGCAGAGGCCATTGGAACCTCTGCCTACATGGCTTTTACGTCTCTGGGATATGGGGGTGGAAAACATTGTTATGTTGGGTACTGACATGAGTAGAATGGCTTCCCTGACGACTCACCCTTCCCTCCAGCAGCAGTTGCAAAATGCCTGTCACACCTCGGAATCAGACACTCCTGGAATGGCTGACAGCTGCCATCAGGATAGTTTGGCCTAATTAGGGTGATTTACCATATCTTCCCATTAGTTGGAAAGTGTATGCAGAGCTCCAACAGGTACTGCGGGAATTGGGTATGAAAAACATCCTCTATAATATGTATCCCCAGGGCCCTGATGAGGAGGTGTTCACTACAGGAATGAGAAACCTGGTGCTGCATACAACTCCCACATCTCTCTTTGGGTCCCTAGTGAATACTCTTGCCCCTCACCTAGGGCAACCTATAAGTGATGCTAGCAGATCTGAGGAAGGTTGAAACAATAAGGGCATGGATGGAAGTACAGACTACGACTGAAAGGAGAAGTGCAAGAGCCCCATGAAGGTCTCGAGGACCCAGATGTGGGTTGATTTGATAAAGTTCGAGTTAGTGAAAGAAAAACTTGATGGGCAGCCCAATAGAATATTATTAGAACTGTGGCACCAATTAAAGCCAGAGCAGCAGTTCCAGCCACTGAGGTCCAGGAGATGGAAACCAGAGTTACGGCCTCATGCCCGGCCTGTGTCCCTGCAGAACTTCACGGGGGACAGTACTCAAGATTTGCCTGAGCCCTCACCCCCACAGGAGGACGATTGGGCATCGCGGTTTGACTGAAAGGGGGGTCAAATTCCCTACCTTGGGAGACATTGTGGGGACCGGAGGCCACATGTAGAATTAGCAATTCATTGGTCCCCTGTGAATGTACATCATGTCCTGGCACTGGTAGACACAGGAGCTGAGTGTTCTCTGATTTATGGCAACCCTGAGCCGTTTTCCTGGGACCCCTGCTGTGATAGATGGCTATGGGGGTAAGACAATTAGAGTGAAGAAAGCCCAAATCTCATTGGGGATAGGGCGTTTACCCCCAACGGAGTATACCGTGTACATTTCTCCCATCCCTGAATATATTTTGGGGGTAGATATCTGTAGGGCCTGTGATGACAGACCACTGCAGGTGAGTTCAGACTGAGGGTATGTGTGGTAAAGGCAGTTCTGAGGGGACATGCTAAGCACCCACCTGTAGCTCTGCCTGTACTTCGGCGGGTGACAAATATTAAGCAGTATAAATTGCCTGGGAGGCACAAGGAAATTGGAGAAACTCTATAAGAGTTGGAGAGGGTGGGCATCATAAAGCCCACTCACAGTCCTTTTAATTCCCCAGTGTAGCCAGGGAAAAAGCCAGACAGCTCCTGGCATATGACCATGGACTACAGGGAACTGAATAAAATCATACCCCCTTTGCATGCTGCTGTCCCCTCTATAACAGACATTCTGGAAACCCTCACCCATGAGCTGGGAACGTATCATTATGTAGTAGACCTTGCTAATGCTTTCTTTATTGACATAGCACAGGAAAGCCAGGAATAGTTTGCCTTCATGTGGGAAGGCCGGCGTTGGACATTCACTGTCCTTCCACAGGGATACTTCCACAGACCCACCATCTGTCATGGACTTGTAGCCCAGGACATGGCCACATGGAAAAAACCCCAAACAGTGAGGATGTATCACTACATTGATGATATTATGCTCACATCTGATTCTCCTTCAGATTTAGAAGGGGCAGTTCCTAGACTGTTGTAACATCTACAGGAGAAAGGATGGGCTGTGAACAACACCAGTGTTCAGGGACCTGGTTTGTCTGTGAAATTCTTGGGGGTTGTGTCATTGGATAAAACTAAAGTTGCTCCTGAAGCAGTTATAGACCAGGTCCAGGCTTTCCCCACCCCTACCACTGTGGCAGTATTGCAAGAGTTTTTGGGTCTTTTGGGCTACTGGAGAGTGTTTATCCCGCACTTGGCACAAATTCTGAAGCCCTTATACTGGTTGGTATGAAAGGGCATCAGGTGGGGCTGGGATGAGACATGTGCAGCTGCTTTTACTGCTGCCAAGTGGGCAGTCAAGGCTGTACAGGCCTTGAATGTAATGGACTCATCAAGGCACTGTGAACTAGATGTTCATGTAACAGAAGATGGTTATGGATGGGGTCTTTGGCAGCAGCTTGAAAGGACATGCCAACCTATTGGATTCTGGTCACAACTATGGAAAGGAGCAGAGGTCCAATACACTTTGATAGAGAAGCAACTGGCTGCTGTGTACCATGCCTTTCTGGCTATAGAGCCCATTGCTGGAACAGCTCCAATCAGGGTAATAACCAGCTCTCCCATCGCAGGGTGGGTGTGAGACTGGACCCAAAGGCCGCGGAGTGGCATGGCTCAGACACCTACACTGGCCAGATGGGGCGCATATTTTCAGCAGCGCAGCGCCCTCTCTACTAGCCCCTTAACTGGAGAACTCCAATGCTTATTGGGGCCAGTGACCTATGCCAGTGGAAAGCAGGAAGAACTTGCTTTTCAGCCCTTGGTAGCTGAGACTCCTTATCAGGAGGGAAAAGCCCTTATACCTGAAGTTGCTTGACACACAGATGGCTCCAGTGGAGGGCTGTGGCTTTCCCTCCTAAGTCTGAGACAATGTGGATGGAGGATGGAGAGGGGAAGAGCAGTCAATGGGCTGAGTTGAGGGCAGTATGGCTCGTGATCACCCATGACTCTTCCCCTATAGTTGTCTGCACTGACAGCTGGGCCGCCTGTTGGGGCTTGACCCTGTGGCTACCGACATGGTATCATGCCATCTGGATGGTTGGTCACCGGCCCCTTTGGGGGCAAGAGTTGTGGCAAAACCTATGGGCCTCTGGTCAGAATAAGACTGTTACTGTATATCATGTGACTGGCCATTTGCCTTTGGTATTCCCAGGCAATGATGAAGCAGATACATTGGCCCAGGTGCACTGGCTAGAAGGAAAGCCTGCCTCTGATGTGGCCCAATGGCTACACCAGCGTTTGTTGCACTTGGGGCAAAAGACAATGTGGGCTGTAGCCCATAGGTGGGGCTTGCCATTGGCATTTGAAGAAGTCAGCAGAGCCCGGAAGGAGTGCCTTGGGTGCTCTGAGAGGGGCTGACACCGAGTCCTCCAGCAACATGGGACAATAGTAAGGGGGCCAATACCCCTTTTCAGGTGGCAAATAGACTATATTGGGCCTCTGCCCATATCAGAAGGATATCGGTATGCCATGACTTGTGTGGACATGGCTACTGGACTATTGGTTGCTTTTCCTGCATGACTTGCAGATCAGCAAACCACCAAGAGGGGCCTGGAGCATCTCTGCAGCCTATGGCTGGTCGTAGGTTATTGAGAGCGATCAAGGCACCACTTTACTGGACATGCATTACAAGAATGGATGCAGCAATTAGGAATAAAGTGGAAATTTCATGTACCATATAATCCTACCGGGGCAGGCATGATAGAGAGGTACAACAGTTTGTTGAAATCTGGCCTGAAGCCCAACACCAATAGTCTACAGGGCTGGTCAGCTCGCCTATGGACAGTTCTGCGGCGTTTGAATGAGAAGCCACCTAAAGGAGCTTTGAGCTCCGTGGATATGCTCACACATCTTGGTGCCTCTCCTATACAATTGTACGTCCAAACCAAAGAGGAGTTATTGAAGCCAGGATATGGCCAGCAGAGTAACATCCTGCTGCCAGCCCCACCACCACATTAAACCCTGGAGACACTATTGAATGGACATGGCCCTGGACATTTCAACACCTGGACCAGTGAAGGCTGGCCCTTCTGGGTCCTTGGGGGAAAGGCCTGGAAGCTGGCCTTGTGTGTATTCCTGGAGTAACAGCTGAATGACCCCCCAAAATCACAGTAGTGTACCCAAAACGTCCAGGAGGTAAGAGCATCTTGCAGGGAAGTTTTGTTTTATCTTTATGGCCAGTGCATGTACCTCCTGTAGCCCTATACACTGACCCATCTGTAACTCCTACAGGGAGGGAAGTGAAAATCTGGTATACTAGACCAGGGCAAGATCCCATTCCTGCCACTCTTTTATCAAAGGACCACTCTCTTGCATTTATCCTACCTGATGGACAAGATTTGTTTATGCTGGTGTCATTAAAACATGTATCTTACGGCCCTTAAGGTTATTTTCTCCTGCAGTCCTTGTGGCCTGAATGCACCCCTGGCTGCATCTGCCACGTGATGATTGCTACTGCCTCACTGTGGAATGGATGGGCTATGGACTTAAATCTGCATTGGACTTTGAATTTAGGTGAATCCTCTGGTTTGAGGATTATCATGATTTCTTTGCTGTTTCTATTTTTATGTCATTAGTCTGGTCACAATGCTCCAGTTTTCTCACCCAGGGTCCATTGTAGACGAGGGGGAATGAGTAGATTGTAAGGCGAGATTTCTGGAGGGGTGGCCTGTGGGTAAAATTATAATGCTTACAGAATATCTAGTTTGGCTTTAGTGTATTTTCATATCCTCAGGGGTGGAGAGAAGTTCATCTGCATATCAGTGGGTAATTACCTGGGCAACTGAGGGCTTATCTGAACCTGAGAAGTTAAGGGGAGGTGCTTGCTTGCTTGCTTCTGCTGGAGCAGGAGAGACAGATGGCCCTGGACTGCAGTTTGTAAGCAATAAACGGGTTTTAAACTTTATTTTTCCCTTTGATTTTGGTTTTTAGAGGTATTTTGCCACAGGATTTCCTCTCCCTGGACTTACAGACTGCTCTATCATTGTGATCTGACCTGGTGGGTCATTGAGTGCTTTCCTGCTTTCTGTCAGAACAATATGTGTGCAATTCAGCTTGTACTTGCTTACTCTGCCTCAACCTAGAACACTCCATTTCTTTAGGAAATTGGTTTCAGTCTTAGTTTTACATGATTGTTCATTTCTCCCATTTAAACTTTGAACATATTTACTACACATGGGCAGGTTTTTTGCTTTTCTTAAATAGTTAATAGAGCACCTGGGGCTCCCTGTCCTTGCTAGTATTTAATGTATCCTTCCTTATTTCAAAAACAAAACATTTTTTTGTTCAGTTTACATACACAAAAAGGTACTTTACATTACGTATAGCTAAAGTCTTCTGTGAAGTCCCTGAAAATGACTTGTCCTTTAGCAGTTTGGACTCTTGTGATGTTAAAAGTTAATTGAGCACCATACTGCTATACCTTTTTAAGATGCTAGAAAATTGAGTATGCAGTATTCTGAATTATCTGATTTGGCTTTTTGTATCTCTACAGTTATTTCATCATTTATTTTAAGGTGAACTTTAAGTTCAGGGTTTTTGTTTCTTTTTCTTCCAACAAATATTTACTGTGTTTCAGCCCTTCACAAATATTGACACATTTAATTCTTCTAACAATCTTGTAGGTAGATAACTTATTTTTCTATCCTCTCCATTTCTTCGGTAAGGAAGCTGAGGCAGGTGACTTTAAGTAAATTGCCCGGGGTGGTGGGGCCAGAAGCTGAACGCAGATAATCTGCCCCAGAGTCTTGAGTTTTATTTAACTACTGCTTTGTGCTGCTTCTCCTCTGCAGATTAAGTGGAAGAGTTGTTAGTGATGCTGCTTCAGGCTCTGTCCTTCTCTTCATGTTCATTATGGTGTAAGGGGTGGCACTGACACAACTGTAATGCCTTGTTGTGGCATTGCAGGCACCAGTTATTTAAGCAATAGAGTTGAGATCCCTAATTAGAAGAATTCAGAGCCTTTTATCTCACTGCTTTGAGTTATTGGCCCTTTGCTTCAGTTCTTTTTGGCCAAGGCACATTTTCTTTTTTTTTTAATATAATTTATTTTGGTATCATTAATCTACAATTACATGTGCAATATTATGGTTATTAAACTACCCCTTCATCAGGTCCCCCCCACCAACCCCATTACAGTCACTGTCCCTCAGCGTGAGATGCTATAGAATCACTACTTATCTTCTCTGAGTTGCACAGCCCTCCCTGTGCCCCCACAATATTACATCTGCTAATCGTAATGCCCCTTTTTCCCTCTTATCCCTCCCTTCCCGCCCATTTTCCCCAGTCCCTTTCCCTTTGGTAACTATTAGTCTGTTCTTGGGTTCTGTGACTCTGCCGCTGTTTTGTTCCTTCAGTATTTTTTCTTTGTTCTTATACTCCACATATGACTGAAATCATTTGATACTTGTCTTTTTCGGCTTGGCTTATTTCATGGAGCATAATACCCTCTCGCTCCATCCATGTTGTTGCAAATGGTAGGATTTCTTTTCTTCTTATGGCTGAATAATATTCCATTGTGTATATGTACCACATCTTCTTTATCCATTCATCCAGTGATGGACACTTAGGTTGCTTCCATTTCTTGGCTATTGTAAATAGTGCTGCAATAAACATGGGGTGCATCTGTCTTTTTCAAATTGGGCTGCTGCATTCTTAGGGTAAATTCCTAGGAGTGGAATTCCTGGGTCAAATGGTATTTCTATTTTGAGTTTTTTGAGGAACCTCCATACTGCTTTCCACAATGGTTGAACTAATTTGCAGTCCCACCAGCAGTGTAGGAGGGTGCCCTTTTCTCCACATCCTCACCAACATTTGTTGTTGTTTGTCTTTTGGATGGGGGCCATCCTAACTGGTGTGAGGTGAAATCTCATTGTGGTTTTAATTTGCATTGCTCAGATGATTAGCAATGTGGAGCATCTTTTCATGTGCCTGTTGGCCATCTGAATTTCTTCTTTGGAGAAGTGTCTATTCATGTCCTCTGCCCATTTCTTAATTGGCTTATTTGCTTTTTGTTTGTTAAGGTGCGTGAGTTCTTTATATATTTTGGATGTCAACCCTTTATCAGATACGTTATTTATGAATATATTCTCCCATACTGTAGGATGTCTTTTTGTTCTACTGATGGTGTCCTTTGCTGTACAGAAGCTTTTCAGCTTGATATAGTCCCACTTGTTCATTTTTGCTTTTGTTTCCTTTGTGGCCAAGGCACATTTTCATGAACAGTGAAAATCTCCACAAAGATTGAGGTCACCTTTAAAAAAAACAATTTATTTAATTCATTTAGAGTATGAAGTTTAAGGAGTTAAATTCTGTGACAAGTTCAAAAAGGAGAGTAAGTTTAAACACTTCAAAAAGTACAGAGAGCTAAATATTAGTAACAAGTTTATTGGTGTACATAGTTCCTGCTGATACTATAAGAAGCATCGTCATTTTGTAAGAGCATATTTTTACTAAAAAATCCTAGATTCATGGATTAGAATTCTCAGTTTTAGTTCTTTGATATGTTAACATGGGATCTACTGTATCCTGTTTCCTGGTGTAATTTTCTCCTTGTTTTCTGGCTCCCTGTAGTTACTAAGGCCTACTGGTTCCCCATGGCCAGGGCATGCTCCTTTGGAACAGAATGCTTACCACCGGAAGTGGGTAGCAGAAAACATTTTCCACTTTTATTTAAAAATGCAACTATGTACAGAATATTGGGAAAAATAAAGATAAAAACATCAAAACTACCTGTAATCCTGCTAATAATGTTTTGGTATATTTCCATATATTGTGTGCATGTATAAAAGATTTTATATATTCATACACACAGGCTCACACATACGTGTATATATTTGTATATGTTTATAAGGGATCCAGAAATAGTATTAGCATATATTAGTTGGGGACTGGAATAGTGGTAACCGCTTTGATTTGGTTAGGGATAAAGCCTAAAAAAATAGATTTTGCTTAAAAGAGTGTCCTTAATAGAGTAAAAAAAAAGAAGACTTGTGATACTGGTCTTTGTACCTCATTCTGCTAAGGTTAACTTACAACAATAGAAAATATGAGTAAGGGTTTCCAGGGTTTTGTGAGATGAAAGCTGTTTTCATAGTAATACTAAGATGTTATTTGCCTTTTTCATGCTTGTTCTCAGAGTTTTCCAGAGGCCATGTGGCCTGACCTGTGAGGTGGGAACAGTGAGTGCAGAAGCATATAAGAGAATCCATCTGATTCAGGACAGGAAAGGGATTTTTAAAAATGTAAAAGTGGCATTCTTCTCACTAGTGTTTTTTAAAAAATATAGTTATTTTCCATCAAAACACATGTAATAGGTTTGTCATTGTTATTTTTAAATAAGCTTTCAGCATTTTAAGTGTTTAGTTTTAATGTCTGATTAGTAAATATTGATACATATGATCCACATAAATACAAGTTCTTTGGGAACCTTAATCATCTAAAAAAGTTTGAAAAGGTCCTGAGACCAAAAGGTTTAAGAGCTGCTGCATTATATATCAAAAAATCATTTGTTAAAATCACTACCTTGCATACTGCAGAATTCTTGGGAAGCTGCTAAGGCTCATAGATATACATTTTCCAAACTTTGAATTTGTACTTGAAAGTTTTAACTTGGCAGTAAATAACGTCATTTGTTTTCCTTGAAGTAATAGGCTCACTTTGTTAATTTTTAAGAAAACGTCTTCCAGGTACCCAAGTCCAAATAACAGTTTGTCAGTTATTTTTTCAAGTGAAAGTGATGGTCCTGACAAAGGGGCTCACAGCTCAGATAGTTGCACAGGTGCTTTTCTTGAGATAACTGTTATTTTTCAGTGTCCAACAGACATGCTTCTGTGAACTTGCCATTCATCATACAGATTAATTTAGATATTCCTCTGTCATACTACATCAAAATTCAACAGTTTAACTGCAGTGTGAAATCTGAATCCATATAAATAAATTTTTCATACCTTATTATATTAAAACCAATTGGTCTGTTAACCATTTAAACGAATCTTTTGCCTGTGCATTGGAAAGCACTGGTTCAATGAGGCCTGTAGATCTTCTGAATATTGCTGCAGTTCATTATATCACCATTGTCATATGCGTTATAAGGACTCACAGGGCCATTACCAAAATCTCATTTCTATTAGGTGTTCAAGGATCGAATTTTTTACAATTACTAATTAAATTTACACAACTTTTACAATAACTTATAAAATAATTTATAAGGTTAACAAATTGATAAAATTAATTAGTAAAAAATCAGCAAAATTGTCTGTAACCAGGCTGATCAGTATAAAGAAAACCCACTAATTATCAATCTCTAGAGTGAAGGAGGGACATGACCAAATATCCTACAGACTAAGGGAATATTACAGACAACTGCTTAGTGATAGTTAAACAACTTAGATGAAACGGACAATTTCTTTTCAAAGATATACCTTAACCTAGACCGACAACAGTGGAAAGCTGTGTGTTCCTTAGAAAAAGTGCATTTGTAAGGAAAACGTTCCCACAGGCTCTGTGGCATCACAAGGGAGCACTGATGTGAGGGGCCACTACTCCAAAGCCGTGATTTTCAAACTCTTTAGTCTTGGAATGTCTTTATGTTCTGAAAAATATTGATGATCTCAAAGAGGTTTTCTCTATGTGGTTACAGCTATTGAAATTTACCTTATTTATAAATTAAAACTAAGAACTTTATAAAACATTTATCAGTTTATTTACAAAATAAACAATTACAAGTCAATATAAGTAACTTTTTAATGAAAAATAACTTTCAAAAGAAAAAAAAATTAAATCCGTTGTACTATCACAGGTGTTAGTCTCAGGAAACCTACACTTGCTGGAGAGTGGAAGTGACAGAGGCCCATGGGTGCGCGTCTAGGCGGACATGTCCGTCTCCCAGCACTTTACAGCCGCAGTTTCTGCCTTGGACAGCTTCAGAAGGGAAGGTGGGTGGTTTTCTTCCCGGCTCTGAACGAGTCCTGGGAGTCGCTCATCTTACAGCCCTGGCAGTTGTCGTTTGCCTCAGACTTGTGGAGTTTTGCCTTATCCGTGTCTAGATCAGTATTCAGCCAAAGACGCAAGAGGACCCTATGCTGATTTCTGGAGTTAGTTCTTCTCCAAGCAGCTCTCTTGTTTCTACTCTGCTCACTAGATCCGAGGCACCTCCACCTCTTGATCAGCTCCGTGAAGTTCCTTCAGCTCAGTGAAACTGCCAAGCTCTCTTTTGTTGTGGCCCTTTCTGCACAGTGGTCTGGACTGGGCCCCCAGGCAGAACGTTAGGGCAGTTACAGGAGTTACCTAATTTGTTTTTCTTTTTCAGGGGTCACAGACCTAATCTCCTGTTAACCAGTGTCTGATAACAGCATCATATTTTCTCCACTTTTTAATTACTGGAAGATGGTAAATCTGATCCTAGTATTCCACCATCTAAGAAGCAGAAGTCATCTTTATTAATTTTTATTTTTAGGGGTTTTTAAGAGCTGTTGTTTTAAAAGAACAATCCTGTTTCATATGTAATGGGTAATACTGGACAATAAAACATTTTTTTCTTACTTTAGGAAAATCTAAATAGCTGTGGGTCTGGGTTAAAGCATATTACTGGTTTCCCCTGCTATCCAAAAGTAGAGCATTCCTGTGAAACCTTACATAAGCCAAAATGACATAAAATGAAGAAGCAGTTACTGTTAATGTATATGGAAAAGTTTTTGGTTGGCATTCCCAGACCCAAAAAAATAACGTTGCTTAGGCTTTTCTGATATCTTAGGACACAGCTTGCTAGTGGATGCAGAGAATACATTGAGATGAAGCACAGATGCTCACAGATACAGTTCAAAGCCATGGCAGCTAGATGCTAAGATGCTGAGTGTGGTTCCTGGGGAAGGAGCTTGGTGGGCCCCTCTTACTGCTCTCTGTGTACTGTGTTTGTAATGGCTGCTGCAAAATAAACACTGAACACTATTTTGCTTTTCATTTTTTTGTAAAAGCAAAAATCCTCCAGTTAGCGAAAACAGATGCCAATGCTGGTCTTTCATAAAAGTGAATTTGCATTAACATGAATTTTCAAAAAGCAAGGACCCAAAATAGCCTCAGTAACTAAATGTAAAAAGTAAAGGAAGAAAGGTTAAGTGGCTTCTAGGGCATTCATACTTGAGGTAGTAAATTTCATTTTTCATTTCTTCATTTGGCAGATATTGTTTGGTGTTTCCTATATGCCAGGGATTATACTTAGGCTTTCAGGATATAGAATGAATAAAAGAAGCACTCCCTGCCACCAAGGAGATTATAGTCTAGCGGAGAAGAGAAATAATCACAAAAATAAGTGAACAATTAGAACTCTGAGAAATATAGTAAAGGAGAACAGGTCTCATGAAAGTGTATAAAGGCATCCAGTTTAGATTGGAGAGTGAGGGAAAGCTCTCCCTAGGAAAGGCGGCTGAACTGAAATTTGATTTGAAGGATGAACATGAAGGAGCTCAGCAGTAAGGAGAGGAAGTAGTTTGAGTAGAACTTGTGCAGAGCAATCTGCTGAAAGAAAGGATATGCAGAAGCTATCAAGAAAGCCCTTTCCAAGGAACTGAGGGAAGCGTCATGTGGTGGTTGGAGAGCAGAGTCTCATTTGCTGAGAGAGGAAACACAGAAGAGGACCAGATTGGGATTTTGGAGATGTTGAATTGAAGGTCCCTTTGGAACACTCCAATGGTAATATGTAGGCAGTTGTCTTTGAATTCAGATGGGAGATAAGAGTTGAAAATACACATTTGGGTCATGTATCAAGGTGGTAATTGTTGTGGATGTTGGTGAAATTAACCAGAGCAAAGGAATATAGAACTAGCCTTTGAGGAATTCCCCCATTTAATGTCCAGGTAGAAATGATGATTTGATTATGTGGATTACTTGGTATGTGGGTTTGTAGTATTTGAATCCTAGACAGATTACCCATTGAAAATAGCACATGTGTATGTTCTGGTCTCTCCCATTTAGCCAGGATACATTTGAGGAATGAAATTATAAGTAGTTGATAAAATGAAGCAATATCAGAGTAAACAAACATCACATGATATTTTTTCTCTAATTATGGGTTCCCTCAGTGACCACAGATACATTTAAAGGCAACTATAATTGGTCACTTTTGAAAATTGTTATAAGAAATCCAGTCCAGATGAGGCTTAGAGTTTAGGGTAACAGATTCGCTTCTCTGTACAATTTTTAAACTGCACAGATTTTGTGAGCTGCTTTTGAGTTTACAGATTCTGGTGCTATTTATAACTCCCTGTTCTTTATTCCTAAAGAGCTACCCTCTGCCTTTGTTTCCCACTAGTCATTAGTTTTTCATCATGTACTTAACCAAAGTAATTCTTCTGTCCATTCCTGCTTTGGGTCACATCAGGCCACTGTAGAGAAGCTCACTGAGTATCTTATTGGTGGCCATTCTCAGCATACGTTTCTAAACAGGCAGATTGTTTGACACTAGGATTTCACTGTTGATAAAATCCCTAGCCCACTAGGATCTCATTGTTGATATTCCTTAGCCTTACAACGCTGCAACATTAATCTTCCTGATTAATTTAAATTCAAAATATGTTTATTAAATATCCTCTATAAACAAGGAACTGTCCTAAAGACTTTGGGAAACTGTAAATAAAAATTTCCCACCTGCCAGCTGTCTACAGTCCCCTGGAGAGACAGCATGTATGTAAATGTGGCAAAATCATGTAGTTATAATTGCTGTAAAAAAGTAAAGTAAAAGTGCTGTAGACTACAGTACAGGAACTTTATGTAAGACTATGAAATGATCATGCATGTGTCTCAGTCTGTCATCTTCTCTGCCCACTAAAATCCAGAAAAAGTCAGAAAACAAAATCTAGGTAGGTAGATGCTTTCTAAAAGAAAATCATCTAAATGTGATACAGAAAGGTTAATCATTAAAAAACAAATTAATGACCATTTTTTAAAAACGTTATGAAATTGTAAAGTAAACTAAGAATAATAATATTAATATCAGATGTGGTAGAATTCGAGGCAAAACATTAACCAGAACAGGAAGGGTCTTTTTTTATTGATATATTATGGTGGGAGACTTTAACATACTATATCTCTGAGAGTAAAGTATGCAGAGGATAAGTAAGACCACAGGAAATACTAGAGATTTAGATAAACTTGTCAGGATCTCCTTATTTCATGACTTGATCCAGTATTTCTGTAAATTCTCCACTTTATTTCCTTACAATCAACTCTGTTAAGTACTAGATGCTTTCTTTCTCAATTTGGCTTTGAGTTAGCCAGTATACAAGCCTTGGGTTCTTTATGATTTTCTGCTGGAAAGCCATTCCTAAATATTTTGTGAAATAAGTAAAATTATCAAGTATTTATAGTGTTGTGGGGAGGTGTATGAATTAAATTAAGTAGGAACATTGAGTCCAAGATCTGATTTGAGTCCACTCTACATTCCACCACCTACACACACAGCTCTCACTACCAAGCCTAACTCTGAGAATATAAAAGTAAATGTAAAAGTGATTAAGTGTAGACTTCTGTTTCCAGAAAGGTGGAATAGATGTACTTTTCTCTATTCTTCTGCTAAGTACATCTAAAAACCTTGGACATTATATGTAATAAACAAATATAAGACTCTGAAAAGTGGTGAGAAGAAAGTAGACCAGCTTAGGACTTCAAGACCCAAATAACATGATGGTGAAAATCCTGGTTTTCTTATTGCTTCATATATTCTAGAACGGATGTGGAGAACTTGGAAACCCAGAAATGCTGGGCTCAGGCAAAAGCCACAAGGAAGTCCTATCCTGTTAAGCCAAGGATGAGGAAAAGGATAGCCTAGTGGAACAAAATTTTTAGACATTAGCCACTCCACTCCAGCCAAATACACAGAAAAAAAAATTACCATGATTAACAAAAGGCAAATGGGGACCTCAACTTTAACCTTCCAAAGGCGGAACAAGGCAACCCTCCTGGTGTCAGTGGAGGTGCATGTGGGGAGCAGTAACAGCACACTCCTAGCCAGGGCATTGTGGGAGGGGATCCTTCACAGGTGTAACAAGGAGTTCAACCTTCCCTTCCCTCTCCCTGTGGTCAACAAAAACATAGTGAGGAACTTGCATTTCCACTTCTGCCAGGTAGTAATGAGGCAGTATTCTCTTCCCCCATACCAGAGCAGTATCAGAAGAAGCCTGCTATATATAACAGAGTATTTAATTAAGATCCAGAGTCTCTAGCATAATAGCCCAAGTTTTAATTGAAAACATCTTCACCAAGAACCAGAAATGTCTGAACTCAAATTAGAAAAGACAGTACATGCCAACACCAAGATAACACACAGATGTCAAAATAACTGACAAGGATTTTAAAACAGCATGAAGAAAATGTTTCAACAAGCAATTACAAACACTTAAGACAAATGAAAAAATAGAAACTCTCAGTAATTTTGATGAAATGAACCAACTGCTCAGAAAGCACAAGCTGCCACAACTCACACAATATAACAATTGATAATTTGAATAGCCCTGTAACTATTAAGGAAATTAAATTTGTAATTTTAAAATTAAAATCAGACCTGGATGGTTTTACTGAAGAATTCTGCCAAATGCTTGAAGAAGAATTCACACTTTTCCTACACAATCTCTGCCAGAAAATACAAGATGAAGGAACCCTTCCTTATTCATTTTATGAAACTGGTAACCTTATTACCAAAATCAGAAAAGACAGTACAAAAAAAAAACTACAGACCAATGTCCCTAATAAGTATAGAGGCAAAAATTCCTAAGCAAAATATAAGGAAATATAATTAAGCAGTGTGTAAAAAATTATACACTGTATTCAAGTGAACTTAACTCCAGGAATTCAAGGTTGGCCCAATATTTGAAAATCACTGTAATCACCTGTATTAACAGGGTGATGAAGAAAAATTACATGGGCATATCAGTTGTTGGAGAAAAAGTATCTGACAGAGTTGAACACCATCATGACTGAAACTCTAAGAAAACTAAAAGTAGAGGGGAACTTCCTCAATTTAATAAAGAAAAAAAATGTAAAATGTAGTTAATGTTATACTTTTTTATTTTTTTTAAGGTATCACAGATATACATTCTTATGAAGGTTTCACATGAAAAACATTGTGGTTACTACATTAACCTATATTATCAAGTCCCCCACAAACCACACTGAAGTCACTGTCCATCAGTGTAGTAAGATGCCACAGAGTCACTACTTGTATTCTCTGTGCTACACTGTCTTCCCCGTGACCCACACACACCATGTGTACCAATTATAATACCCCTCAATTCCCTTCTTCCCTCCCTACCTGCCCTCCCCCTTGGTAACCACTAGTCCCTTCTTGGAGTCTGTGAGTCTGCTTCTATTTTGTTCCTTCAGTTTTACTTCGTTGTTATACTTCACAAATGAGGGAAATCATTTGGCACTTGTCTTTCTCCGCCTGGCTTATTTAACTGAGCACAATACCCTCTAGCTCCACCCATGTTGTTGCAAATTGTAGGGTTTTTTTCTTCTTATGGCTGAATAATATTACTTTGGTTATATGTACCACATCTTCATCTATTTATCTACTGCTGGACACTTAGGTTGCTTCCATATCTTGGCTGTTGTAAATAGTGCTGCAGTAAACATAGGGGTGCATGTGTCTTTTTGAATCTGAGATCTTGTTTCCTTTTGGGATAGATTCTTTAGGATTTTTATGTACCATATGTCATCTGTGAACAATAACAATTTAACTTCTTCCTTACCAATCTGCTTTTATTTTTTTGTGTTGTCTGATTGCCATGGCAGGATCTCCAGTACTGTGTTGAATAAAAGTGGGGAGAGTGGCATCCTTGTCTTGTTCCCTACCTTAAAGGAAAAGCTTTCATGTTTTTGTGGGCTTTTCGTTTTTTTTGTGTAATTTATTTCTAGTTATACCTTTGTGGTCCTGAGAAGCTGGTTGGTACAATTTCAATCTTTTTAAATTTACTGAGGCTCTTTTTATGGCCTAGTATATGATCTATTCTTGAAAATGTTCCGTGTGCACTTGAGAAGAATGTCTATCCTGTTGCTTTTGGGTGGAGTGTTCTGTAGATGTCGGTTAGGTCCATCTGTTCTGTGTTATTCAGTCTCCTAAAATGAATGCATTGCCTTCTATTTCCCTCTTTAATTCTGTTAGTATTTGTTTCACATATGTAAGTGCTTCTCTATTGGGTGCATAGATATTTATAATGGTTATATCCTCTTGTTGGACTGACCCCTTTATCGTTATGCAATGTCCTTCTTTGTCTATGTTGCTTTCTTTGTTTTGAAGTCTATTTTGTCTGATACAAGTACTGCAACTCCTGCTTTTTTCTCCCTATTAGTTGCATGAAATATCTTTTTCCATCCCTTCACTCTTAGTCTGTATATGTCTTTGGGTTTGAAGTGAGTCTCTTATAGACAGGTCTTGTTTTCTTATCCATTAAGTGACTTTATGTCTTTTGAGTGGTGCATTCAGACCATTCACAGTTAGGGTGAGTATCAATAGGTATGTACTTACTGCCATTGCTGGCCTTAGATTTGTGGTTACTAAAGGTTTAAGGGTAACTTTTTTACTATTTAACAGTCTAACTTAACTCAGTATGCTATTACAAACACAATCTAAAGGTTCTTTTTTTATCCTCCTTTTTCTTCCTTCTTCATTCTGTATATATTAGGCATCATATTCTGTACTCTTTGTCCCTTGACTGACTTTATGGGTAGTTGATTTAATTTTGCATCTACTTAGTAATTAATGGTCTACCTTCTTTACTGTGGTTTTATTTTACCTGGTGACAGCTATTTAACGTTTGAAACACTTCCATCTATAGTATTCCCTCCAAAATACACTGTAGAGATGGTTTGTTGGAGGTAAATTTTCTCAGCTTTTGCTTATCTGGAAATTGTTCAATCCGCCCTTCAAATTTAAATGATAATTTTTCTGGGTAGAGTATTCTTGGTTCGAGGCCCTTCTGTTTCATTGCATTAAATATATGATGTCATTCCCTTGTGGCCTGTAAGGTTTCTGTTGAGAAATCTGATGATAGCCTGATGGGTTTTCTTCTGTATGTGATCTTTTTTTTCTCTCGCTGCTTTTAGAAGTCTGTCTTTATCCTTGATCTTTGCCATTTTAATTATTATATGTCTTGATGTTGTCTTCCTTGGGTCCCTGTGTTGGGAGATCTGTGCATCTCCATGGCTTAATAGACTTATCTCCTTCCCCATATTTGGGAAGTTTTCAGCAATTACCTCCTCAATGACACTTTCTATCCCTTTTTCTCTCTCTTCTTCTGGTACCCCTATAATGCGAATGTTGTTCCCTTTGGATTGGTCACAAAGTTCTCTCACTATTCTTTCATTCCTAGAGATTCTTTTTTCTCTCTGTGCCTCAGCTTCTTTGTATTCCTGTTCTCTAATTTCTATTTCATTTACCATCTCCTCTACTTCATCTAATGTGCTTTTAAATCCCTCCATTGTATGTTTCATTTTGGATACTGTATTTTTCAAAGTTTCTATCTTGTTCTTAAATTCCTCCCATGAGGTCTTGAATATTTTTCTGTAGCTCCGTGAGCACGTTTATGATTTTTATTTTGAAATCTCTTTCATAAAGATTGGTGAATTCAGTTTCACTGGCCCTCTTTCTATTTGGGGGATTTTGGTTTGAACCAGTTCCTTTGATGTTTCATATTTGTAGGTGGTGCTTTCTAGTGCCTAGAAGCTCTACTCTCTGGAGCTGCACAACCCTTGGAGCGATGGCGGCAGGGGGTCACAGGAGAGCAGCGCTGTTGCCTGCTGGGAGGAAAGGGCTCTTTCGTGCTTCCCAGCTGCAGTGCCTGCCTCCACTGCCAGAGCCAGTGGGCTGAGCCTGAGGGAAGGAGCCTCTGTTCTATTCACTTGTAGCAGCCGTAGGCGGGGCTGCCCTCTGGATGGCCTGGCGCAATGGCAGGGGCAGCTAGTTTACAAGCCGGTGCCTGCTAGGAGGAAGGAGCGGCAGGCTGCATATCGCAGTGGGGTGGCTTTGTAGCTGCGTTGCCAGCCAGGGGGATGGAGTGCCTGTACCTCGTGAAGGTTTCCAACCTGCTGGGCTGAGTGTGCCAGGGTTTTTTTTTTTTGTCCCCTGTCCTTTCTCTTTAGCAGCAAGCTCTGTGCTGTCCTTGCCCCTTAAGCAGCCCTCTTGCTGTTAGGAAGTCTCTCAAAGTGCCCCTCTTTATTTTGTCCCAGAGCTGCCTGTTGTGGGTTCCTGTTCTCCACAAGCTGCTAGATCTCAATCTCTCCAAGTATTCCTTCTGTCTTAGCTTTCCAACCCCACTAATCTCCAGAGCACCATGTAATGAAAGTTTGTGCTCCCAGAGCAAATCTCCAGGACTTGTGTTCCGCAGTCCTAGGCCTCCACCCACTCTCTGCTCTGTTTTTCTTCCTCCCTCTGGTGAGGTGGGGTCCGGGAAGGGCTTGGGTCTCTCAGGATCAGGGCTTTGATACTTACTTTACCCTTTTCCTTGAGGTCCGCTCTGTTCCCCAGGTGTAGGCAGTCTTCTGCAGCCTTCTTTCTTGTTGCTCTTTCAGGATTAGTTGTATTTGCTGTTTTCATATTATATGTCGTTTTGGAAGGAAGTTTCTGTCTCACCTCTCATGCTGCCATCTTTAAGCCCTTCAATGTTATACTTAAAGAATGAATGCTTTCCCCCTATGATTAGAACAAGGTAGCAATGATGTCCGTTTTCACTACTCTTATTTAACATAGTATTGGAAGTTCCAGCCAGCACATAAAAAGAAAAAAAAAGGCATACAGATTGGAAAAGGAGAATTTTCTGTCAGTCACATGATCATATGTTAGAAAATTCTAAGCAATTACAAAAAAAACACAAAAACCCTGTGGAATTAAGAGGTGAGTTCAGCAAGATAGCAGGATACAAACCAGCATATAAAAAGCAATTTTTATATTCTAGCAATGAACATGTGAAAACTAAAATTAAAAATACAGTACTATTTGCAGTTACTTAAAAGAATGAAAAACTTAGATATGAATTCAATAAAACGTACTCATATACTGAAAAATATAAGATATTGATATAAGAAATATAAGACCTAACTAAATGGAGAGAGATACTCTGTTCATAGATCGGAAGACTCAACATAGTATAGAAATCTGTTTTCCTAAGGTGGATATACAAGTTTAACAAAATTCTTATCGGAATCACGACAAGATATTTCTGTAGGTATAGACAAAATTACCCTGAAGTTTACATAGAAAGGCAAAGGAACTAGAATAGCTAAAACAATTTGGAAAAGAACAAAATTAGGAGAGTCAGTGTACTTGATTTTAAGACTGACAATAGCTAGAATAGTATGTTTTGGTATTGGTAGACAGATCTGTAGGTCAGTGGAGCAGCATACAAACCTAGAAACAGCTCCAACAAGAAAGGCCAATTGAGTTTTGATAGAGTTGCAGAAAAACAAAATGGAGGAAGGATAGTTTTTTCAACAAGTGGTGGTGACACAGTTGTATATCCATAGACAATCAAATGAACTTCAACCTAAACCTTACACCTTATACAAAAATTAACAAAATGGATTATAGATTTAAATGTAAATCCTACAACCGTAAAACTTTTAAGAGATCAGGGAAATCTCTGGGAACTAGGGCTTGGTGAAGAATTCTAAGACATGGTCCCATAAGCACAATTTATATAAGAAAAAAAATTGTCCTTCACCAAAATTAAAAACATTTGCTCTGTGAAAGATCCTGTTCAATGGATAAAACAGTAAGTTACATACTGGGAGAAAGTATTAGCAAACCACGTATCAGACAAAGAACTCATAATCAATGTATAAAGAACTCTTAAAACTCAACAGTAAAAACAGTCCAGTTAGAAAGTCAGCAAAAGACATGAAGAAACATTTTACTGAAGAGGATATATGGATGGCAAATAAACACATGAGAAGATGTTCAACATCACCAGCCTTCAGGGAAATGCAAATTAAGATTGTAGTGAGATCTCTCCAAACACCTATCAAGACCAATAAAGTTAAAAAGTGACAATACTAAAAGCTAGCAAGGATGCAGAGAAGTTAATCTCTCACACACTGCTGGTAAGGATATCTCATACATTGCTGGTAAGACTGTAAAGTGGTACAACCACCCTGGAAAATAGTTTGGCAGTTTTTTTGAAAGTTAAACATACTTTTATCATAAGACCCTGCAATCACACTCCTGGGCATTTATACCAGAGAGTGAAAAACTGTCAATACAGAAACCTATGCGTGATTTTTCATAGTAGCTTTATTTGTAACAGCCAGAACATCTACTGTCCTAGAGTAGATGAAAAATTAAGCTAATCTGTAGTGCATTTATACCATGGAATCTTAGCATAAAAAACAATGTGCCATGTGCAACAGCTTGGATAGATCTTAAAGGCATTTGTGCTAAGTGAAAAAGCTAATCTTAAAAAGTAACTGTATGATTCCACTTATATAACATTCTTGAAATGACAAAACTATAGAAATTGAGAACAGAAAACAGGTTAATTGTTGCTAGAGGTGGGGGAATAGGATGGGGGTAGCGAAGTTGGTGGATGTGACTAAAAAGGGATGGCCTTGGTGATGATGGAATACTAATGTATCGTGATTGTGTGGTGGTCGTTACACAAATCTGTGTGATTGATTATATGATATAGAACTATACACATGCATTGTACCAATGTCAGTTTACTAGTGTTGATTTTATATTATAGTTCAGTAAGCTATAACCATTGGGAAAACTGGGTATAGGGTACATGGGACCTCTTTGTACTAAGTGGGATGCGTTCTATTTATCTATAGTTATTCTAGTTAAGGCATGAAGTAAAAAACTATCAGGCAAAAACTAAGCAAAGGCACAGGATCTCTGATAAGTTAAGGACGTGTTAATTAAACTGGCTTTCATCCAGAGGGCATTTGCAAAACCTGGTAAACTTGAAGTTTCTTTGCTCAGCCTCAGGAAGCATTGAGGAACTTGAGAAAATAATAAGGTATTTCTGAGGTGATGAGTTTAGTAAGTCATCCTCTTCCCCTTAAAGCTGGGTCTCAGAGGGCAAACTGGAAACCCCCACCAACCTCACCATCCTTCAAGACTGCAAGGGCAACAGATTTTCTCTATGCTTCTCAGTTTTTAGTGTGTCCCAGAGGGCTTGTTCAAACACAGATTGCTAGGTGACATCCTCAGTTCATACTCAGTAGATATGGGGTAAAGCCTGAGAATTTATGCTTCCAGCATGATCCCAGGTGATGCTGATTGTGCTTATTGCAAACAATACTTCCAGAATGCTTAATCTAGGTAGGTGGAGACAAGATCATTGTTGAGAATGTTAAGCACCCAGCTGATGCTCTTATGATTTGCAGTTTGAATTTGCCACTATCTAGATGGTCTAAAATTTTTTTTCTTATGATAATGTGGATTTATCCCTATAGTAGTAGTGTTCATATATTGGCAGTGAGTATCTCCAAGCTCTTGGTAGAAGCAAATACAGATTCTCATTGGAGAAACTCATCTATATCCCAGGGCTGAAACTTTTCCCAGGGATAAGTAGAGTAACTGACAGTCAAAAATAAAAACATAAGAAAACTAAACCGTGAGCAGGAGACCTGCTAGAAAATAGGAATAATCAGACATAGAACATAAAGTAACTGCTTAATAAATTTAAACAAAAGATATGTTGAAAATGTATTCCAAGGTTAAGAAACTATAAAGAATGTCCAAAAGATCATTTTTAAACTAACTATAACTTACAGAAATGAAAATTATACTAATTGAAACTTCAAAAAAGTCATCAGCAGATAGATTTAACCACAGGATGTATAAATTTGAACAAGGGAATAATGAACTGGTTATGTTTGAAGAAATTATCCATCATCTGTTCAAGAAAAACAGATGAAAATCATGAAAGGGAAGAGACCTATCTAAGAAAATCTAAACATTGATTTGAATAGTCTTCTGTAATAGAAGCTGGGGACTAGACAACAGTTGAAAAGATAATGGTTAAAAATTTTCTACAACTCATGAACAGCACTAACCTATGCATTCAAGAATCACAGGAACCCAAGCTGTTTGAGTAAAAGGAAATCCCCACTTGGCTTTTTTACAGTGAAGCAGCAGAACACCAAAGACAGAAGATCTTAAAAGTTACCTAGAGAAGAAAGAGAGATTTCCCTTCAGTGGTGTCACATCCAGAAGACCCTGGGACATAATCTTAAGTAAAAAGAAAAACAAAGTAATATAGAATTCTACACCAAGGAAAAGTAAGGAGAAATTCAGGCACTCATAGGACAAACACTGAGTGTTTGTAATTACGAAGTCTTCACTAAAAGGATATTTAGAGGAATGTACTCCAGGGAGGAGGAAATTGATTCTCAGATGAGAGGCCTGAGAAAAGGAATGAGAAGCACAATAGGAAGTTAATAGCTTAGTAAATCTAAGTAGTGACTTACATAAAACGGTAATCACATCTGTCTTTCCAATGGGTTTCAGCCCCGAACAAGTTCACCATGGATTCAGTGAGACCAAGGAATGACAATGGAACATTCTTGGGGTAAAAGGGTTTATCATCCAGCTTTGTTCTCCTGGCAATAGGTCACGCACTAGGATCGTGTCTGCATCCAGCAGTCTGCAGGTCTGTAATCCTTCTTCCTCTCTGCCTCTTCCCAGAGCACTGGGTGGAGACCTTTATATAGTGACTCAGTCAATAATAACTTATTGCCTGTGGGTGTGGAATCAGTAGCCTACCAGGAGGCCAGTTATAGCATCATGTAGTTTAGGTTCAGGTGAGGATCCTGGCCATAGGAACTTCCATTTTCCCCACAACATCTCATGGTACTTGCTGGTGAGGAGAGAAAACTTTCAGAGTCTAAAATCTAATCAGCATGTATGCTTTAATAAAGAGTAGCAACTAAAAGAAATGGAATAACTTCTGAAGTGGTGCGGGGAATGGAATAAGGAGTATGAAATATAGAAGAAAAAGCAACCAAAAACAGTTCACAAAATAAGTAGAAAACAAAACCCAAATATATCAGTAAGCTACATTAAATATACAATGGGGTAAACCATTTTATATTTAATTTGAGGGTCAGACTGGGTTTTTTAAATTCTGTGCTGTTTACCAAAAAAGTATCAAAAAGTTGAAAATAAAATGGAAAAAGTTACATCATGCAAATACTAATATAGGTTTTTAAGGCAAGCTTTAGTAGAGATAAATTGGGTTGTTTCACACTTATAAAAGATAGTTTAATAGGAAAATAAAATAATCCTACATTTTACATACCTAATACTGTGACTCCCAAAATGTGTAAATAAAAAAAATTCAAGGGGAAAGAAGACACATCTATGAGCATAATTTGAGAGTTTTCAGTTTTCTCTCATTAACCAGTACAACAAGCAGATAAAATGCTAACATAAAACTTGTTTATTGTATTCTTCTATCTGTTTCATGTCTGCTGCATCTGTAGTCATAGCCTATTGGGGGTTTTATGCCTTCTTTTTGCTTTGCTTAGTCTCGCTAGAGGTTCAACAATCATATCTTTAAACATTTTTTTTTTAGTTTTACAATACATATAAAATCCACCATTAGTTGCATTATTACATTCACTGTATTGTATATTTAGTATATTCACTGTGTCGTGCAGCCATCATCACTATATAGTTTCAGAACATTTTCATCACTCCAAAAATAAACCCTTAATGTACCAATTAAGTAGTCACTCCTCTTTGTCCCCACTCCAGCCCCTGGCAACCATGTGTCTACGCTTTGTCTCATGGATATTTCACATAAATGAAATCTCATACTATGTGACTCTTTATGTCTGGCTTCTTTCACCTACCAGTATGTTTCAATTCAGGTTGTTCATGTCGTAGCGTCTGTCAGTACTTCATTCCTTTTTATGTCATAATAGAAGTCCATTGTATATATTAGCACATTTTGTTTATTCACTCATCAACTGATAGACATTTGGATTGTTGCCACGTTTGGCTCTTGTGAATAGTGCTATGGAAATTCTTGTACAACTTTTTATTTGAGTACCTATATTCAGTTCTTTGGGATATATGCCCAGGACTGTAATTGCTGGGTGTCTTGCCAATGGGTTTCAGCCCTGGGCAAGTTCACTATGGATTCAATGTGACCAAAGAAATTGACAGCAAGACATTCTTCGGGGTGAAAGGGTTTATTACCTGGCTTGTTCTCCCAGCAGTAGGTCGAGCACTAGTGTCTCTGCCTCCACCCAGAGCACTGGGCCGAGCTTTCTATATAGTGCAATAATAGCTTATTGCCTAAAGGTGTGGAAGTGGTATCCTAGCAACAGGCCAGTTACATCATCCAGTGGTTTAAGGTCAGTGAGGATCCTGGCTATAGGAACCCCAACTTCCCCACATTCCACCCCTCCAGGATTCTCACCTTACAATCTACATGCTCTCAATCTTCCGCAATGGTCCCTGTGCGAGAAAGCTGGAGCACAGTAACCAGATTCCACAATAGCAACAGGATAACTACAACTTAGAGATAACAAAAATTAATATACAGCAAGATTTTGATACAGGTAACAAAAATTATAATAATCCTCAAGCCAGAGGAAGTTCCCAATCCACAAAGACTTTAGGGGCGATAAGACACATGTTTTAATGACACCAACATAGGCAAATCTTGTCCATCAGGTAAGATACATGCAAGAGATTGGTCCTGTGATAGAACTGTAGCAGGAAGGGGGTACCTTCCAGGTCTAGTATACCATACTTTTACTCCTTTCCCCATGGGGGTTACTGAAGGGTCTATATATAGTGCTACTGGAGGTGCATGCACTGGCCATAATGATAAAACTAAACTCCCCAGTAAGATGCTCCTGCCTTCTGGCCATTCAGGATATACTACTGTGACCTTCGGGGGCCACTCTGCGGTTATTCCAGGAATACACAGGAGGCCAGCTTCCAGGCCTTGTCCCCAAGGTGCCAGGAGAGCCAGCCATCATTGGTCCATGTGTCGAAAGGTCCAAGGCCATGTCCACTCAATGGAGTCTCCGGGGTTCAGTGCAGTTGGTGCTGGCAGCAAGATGTATTCTGGTGGCCGAACCTCGGCTTCAGTGATTCTTTCTTGGTTTGCACTTGCAGTTGTATAGGGGAGGCAGCCATATGTGTTAACATGTCTACGGGGGACAGGGCTCCCTTTTGGGGTCTCTTGTTCAAATGCCATAGCACGGTCCATAAGCGCACTGATCATCCCCACAGACTATTGGTATCTGACTTTAGTCGGAATTTTAACAAGCCATAGTGCCTCCCTATCATGCCTGTTGTGGTAGGATTGTATGGCACATGAAACTTCCATTTGATTCCCAGCTGTAGCACCTATTCTTGCAGTGTATGTTCAGTAACATGGGTGCCCTGATCACTCTCAATTACCTGTGGTCAGACAGGCAGCAAAGAGACGCTCCAGGCCTCTTTTGGTCATCTCCTAGTCTGCACAACAGGCAGGAAAAGCAACCAGAAGTCCAGTAGCTGTGTCCACACAAGTCATAGCATACCGATATCCTTCTGACACAGGTAGAGGCCCAATATAGTCTATCTGCCACCTGACGAGGGGTATAGGCCCCTTAGCTATTGTTGCATGTTGCTGTGGAACTCGGTGTTAAGTCCCTTTTGGAGCACATGACACATGCCTGCTGGGCTCTGCTAACTTCTTCGAAGGTCAAAGGCAAGCCCCACTGACGGGCTACAGCCCACGTTGTCTTGTGCCCCACATGCAACAAACGCTGATGTAGCCATTGGGCTACATCAGAGGCAGGCTTTCCTTCTAACCAACATATCTGGGCCAATTTATCTGCTTCATCATTTCCTGGGGATGCCAGTGGCAAATGACCTGTCACATGGTATACTGTAAATTATTTTAGTCTGACCAAGGGCCCATAAGTCTTGCCACAATTCTTGCCCTCAAAGGGGTCGGTGACCAACCAGCCAGTTGGTAGCCACAGGGTCAAGCCCCGATAGACAGCCCAGCTGTCAGTGCAGACAACTATAAGGGAGGGCTCCTGGCTGATCACAAGCCACCAGCCTGCAACTCTGCCCATTGGCTGCTCTTCCCCTCACCATCTTCCATCCATATAGTCTCAGTCTTAGGATGGAAAGCTTTGGCACTCCATTTTGGGGGCTGCCCATGACTGGAGCCATCTGTGTACCATGCATCTTCGGGTATAGGGGCTCTTCCTTCCCAGTAGGAACTCTATGCTTCTAATGGTTCAAAAGCAAGTTATTCCTGCTTTTTACTAGTATATGTCACTGGCCCCAATAAGTGTTGGAGTTCTTTACTCAAGGAGCTACTAGAGAGGGCACTATGCTGCTGTAGGTAAGCACCCCGCTTAGCTAGTGTGAGCGTTTGTGCCACACCACTCCTTGGCTTTTGGATCCAGTCTCTTACCCACCCTAAGATGGGATAGGTGGTTATTACCTTTACTGGGGCCATTCCAGTGATGGGTTCTGTAGCCAGCAAGGCATGATACACGGCAGCCAGTTGTTTTTCTTTCAAAGTGTATCGTACCTCTGCCCCTTTCCAGAGTTGTGACCAGAATCCAACAGGTTGGTGAGTTCGTTCAAGCTGCTGCCAGAGACCCTAGCCATAACTGTCTTCAGATGCATGAACATCCAGCACACAGGGCCTTGATGGGTCTATCACACTCAGGGCCTGCATGGCCTTGACTGCCCGTTTTGCTGTAGTAAAGGCAGATGCACATGTCTCATCCCAGTCCCACCAGACGCCCTTTCATACTAACTGGTATAGGGGCTTCAGAATTTGTGCCAAGTGTGGGATAAACACTCTCTAGGAGCCTAGAAGACCCAGAAACTCCTGTAGCAATGCTACAGTTGTAGGGGTAGGAAAGGCCTGGACTTAATGTATAACTGCTTCTGGTATAACTTTGGTCTTACCCAACCAGACGACCCCCAAGAATTTCACAGACAAACTAGGTCCCTGAACCTTGGTGCTGTTCACAGCCCATTCTTTCTCCAGTAAATGTTACAGCAGTCTAGGTGCTGCACCTTCTAGATCTGAAAGAGAATCAGACGTGAACATGACATCATGAATATAATGGTACAGCTGCACCATTGGTGTTTTCTCCCATGTAGCCAAGTCCTGGGCTACAAGTCCATGACAGATGGTGGGGCTGTGGAGGTATCCCTGTGGGAGGACGGTGAAAGTCCATTGCTGTCCTTCCCATGTGAAGGCAAACTGTTCCTGACTTTCCTGCTCAATGTCAATGGAAAAGAAGACATTAGCAAGATTACCACATAGTGGTATGTTCCTAGTTCATGGCTGAGGGTATCCATCAAGCCTGCAATAGAGGGGACAGCAGCCTGCATAGGGTGTATGACTTTATTCAGTTCTCTGTAATCCACAGTCATATGCCAGGAGCCATTTGGCTTTTTTACTGGCCACACCAGGGAATTGAAAGGACTATGGGTGGGCTTTAGAGTACCCACCTTTTCCAGCTCCTGGAGAGTTTCTCCAATCTCTTTATGCCCTCCAGGCAGTTTGTATTGTCTGGTATTAGTCACCCGCTGAGGCACAGGCAAAGCTATGGGCGGGTGCCTAGCATATCCCCTCAGAAGTGCCTTCACCACACAAACTCTCAGTCTGAACTCACCTGCAGTGGTCTGCAACCATAGACCCTGCAGGATATCAATCCCCAAAATATTCTCAGGGATAGGAGATAAATACACAGTATACTCTTTTGGGGCTAGATGCCCTATTCCCAAAGGGTTTGGGCTTTTTTCACTCTGATAGCCTTACCCCTGTATCCATCTATGATAGTGGGGGTCCTGGGGAACTGCTCAGGGTTACCATGAATCAGTGAATATTCAGCCCCTGTGTCCACCAGAGCCAGGACACATTGTATGTTCGCTGGGGACCAATGGATAGCTATTTCAACATGTGGCCTCTGGTTCCCCCTGGCCCCTTAGGGCAGATACCTTCACCTTCCTCTCAGTCAAACTGTGTTCTGCAATCATCTTCCTTTGTGGGCTCAAGTGAGGTTAGCTCGCTCTCTAGCAGGAAGTCTTGCAAACACACAGGCCGTCCTTGTGGCTGTCTCTGACCTCTGCCTCTTTGGTCTTAGTGGCTGGAACTGCTGCTCTTGTTTCAGTTGTTGCCATAGCTCTAGTAAGATCCTATTTGACTTCCCATCTAATTTCCTTCCATCTGCTCCTGCAGCTGTATTAAATCAACCCACATCTGGGTCCTCATAACCTTCATGGGGCCCTGTAAATTCTTCCTGTGAGAACCAGGTCTTGTTTCTTTCCGGATTCTCATTGCTTCAGCCTCTCCTAAGTCTGCTACTGTACGTGTCACCTTACTTATGGGATGCCCTAAGTGAGGGGACAGAATGGCCAGTAGAGACCCAAAGAGGGATGTAGGAACCATTTGATCATCCCAGTAGTGAAAATCTCTTCATCTGGGCCATAATTCTCTGGGCTATAGATGGCATTTCTTATGCCTAGCTCTTGTAGCACCTGCTGGAGCTCAGCATACATCTGCCATCTAACAGGAGAGGTTGGTGGATCACCTGGATTGGGCCACACTGGACAAGGTGCAGCCATAAGCCAATCAAGGAGGGAGTGACTCCCTGGGGTCTGATCTGCATTTTATAATTGCTGCCTCAAGGTGGGCTGCACTGTCAGGGAAGACAGCTTTCCCATCTCTGATCCAGACAGAACAATTCCATCCACCCCTAAGTCCCACAGACTCAGGTGCCAAGCTGATATTGACTTCGAGGGCTTCTGCCTAAACCAGGAGCCCAAATCCACCAGCTCAGCCTGAGTATAGGGGCAGAGCATAGAGGGCTCCACGACCTGAGGAGAGGGCTGCTCCTCTCCTTGGGGAACTTTCAGCTGCTGGGTCTTTATTTTCTTTACAACCACTGGGTGTGCTTTCAGTACAGGAGGGGCCAGTGCCTCTGGCACCACCCCTTCATCCCTCCCCAGCTCCTCCATTTCTGGGGCTGATGGCACCTTTCTCTCCCCTCCCCTGAGTGCCTCCTCTGCTACAACCTTTACCTTTTCTACTGTGCCTCGCAGCAATGCTACCTCAGTTTTCAGCTGCACTCTTACCTTCAGCTCAGTGCCTCACAGCTGGTGTTCTCATGCCACCTCCACCTGTGCTTCCCTCAGGAGTTTGCCTTTTTCCTTGATGGCCTTTTCCTCCTTCAGAGCACCTGGCAGCGCTGGGCTCTTGTTCTGTAAGGTATTTTTTACCTCTTCAATGGCACCTTGCTGCCGGCATTCTCGTGCTTCCTCCTCTGGCATCGAATGCCATTTCCTTCTTGTCTTGCCAATGGGTTTCAGCCCCGGTAAAGTTCGCTATGGATTCAAAGTGACCAAAGAAATTGACAGCAAAACTGTTCTTGGGGTGAAAGGGTTATACCCAACTTTTTTTCCAGGTGGCAGGTCAGTCACTAAAATCCCATTCATTCAGAGCGAGTCTGTATGTGCAGCAAGCCTGTCTCTGCCTCTGGGCTCCTCTGTCTGCACAGTTGTCCCACACAACCATCCTCTGGGCGTTTCTGCACAGTCATCCTGCACAGCCATCCTCTGGGCCTCTGTCCTCAGCGCTGCCACCACTCCAGCCTCTGCTCTGCTCTCCTGCAGCCTTGCAGCCATACCACCGTGTCATGCCCAGAGCACTGGGTGGAGCTCTTTATATAGAGTCAACAGCCATGTATTATCCACAGGTGTGCAGTGAGCTAATCAACCAGGGCCAGGGCCAGGTGAGAATCCTGGCCACAGAAACTCTCATTTTATCCACACTTCTTCATGGAATCCACAGAAGTTTGCAGCTCGCATTCTTGTGCCTCCATTTCTTGGGTCTTTTTCAGGAGCATGTCCTTCTCTTCTGTAGACTTTTTTAATACTGTGAGAAGCAGCCAACCCATAGTCCCTGCTGCCTCATGGGCACTCTGTCTCTTAAAAGACCTACTTACTATACCAAGGGCTAACGCTACTGCCTCAGATATCACTCCACTTGCCTCCAGTCCTGGGGTGGGATCCAGTCCTCTAGGAGGCAAGCCACCTCAGACCACATACCCATTGGGGGACAGTCCACTGTCTACCCATTCACAGGGGCAGCCCACTGAAGTACCCCTCCCATAAGGGCAGCCTGTCTTTTTCCTTGGTCAACAGTGAACCCTGCCAACTTCTGCTGATTGTCTTGACAATGGGTTTCAGCCCAGGGCAAGTTCACTGTGCACTCAATGTGACCAAAGAAATTAACAGCAAAACGTTCTTTGGGGTGAAAGGGTTTATTATCCGGCTTGTTCTCCCGGCAGTAGGTTGAGCACTAGCATCTCTGCCTCCACCCGTAGAACTGGGCCAAGCTCGCTATATAGCACAATAATAGCTTATTGCCTAAAGGTGTGGAAGCAGTAGCCTAGCAACAGGCTAGTTACATCATCAGGTGGTTTAAGTTCAGTGAGGCTCCTGGCCATAGGAACCTCAACTTCCCCACACTGGGTCATATGTTAACTCTGTGTTTAACTTACTAAGGCACCCACCTAAGTGTTTTCCACAGCAGTTGCACCATTTTATGTGTCTACAGAGATATACAAGGGATCTATTCTCTCCACATCCTTGACAACACTTGTTATTGTCTGTCTGTTTGATATAGCTATCCTGGTAGATATGAAGTGGTATCTCATGGTTTTGATTTATATTTGCCTGATGGCTAACTTTGAAAGTATTTCACATGTTTACTCATCATTTGCATATGTACTTCAGAGAAATTTTTTGCCTATTTTTAAATTAGGTTGTCCTTTTTGTTGTTGAATTTGAAGAGTTCTTTATATATTCTGATTTCTAGACCTTTGTCAGATATATGAGTTGGAAATCTTTTCTTCTATTTTGTGGGTCGTGTTTTTACTTTCTTGATATCCTTTGATATACAAATTTTTAAATTTTGGTGAAGTCTAATTCATCTTTTTTTTTCTTTTATTGCTTTTGGCTTTGGTGTCACATCCGAAAAATCATTGCCAAATCCAGGGTCAAGAAGATTTACTCCCCTGTCATCTTAAGATTTTTTATTTTTTTTTACAATTAGGTCTTTGATCCATTTTGAGTTAGTTTTTGAATATGGTCTAGGTAAGGGTTTAATTTATTCTTTTTCATGTGGCTTTCTAGATGTCTGACACCACTTGTTGAAGAGACTGTTTTTCACGCATTGAATTATCTTTGCAGTTTGTTGAAAATCAGTTGACCTTTGATGTATGGGTTTATTTCTAGCCTCTCTGATCTACATGTCTGTCCTCATACCAGTAACATAATTTTGATTACTGCAATTTTGTAGGTAAGTCTTGAAAGTAGAAAGTGTGAGTCCTCCAACTTTGTCTTTTTAAAAATCCAGCTTTTAGGTAAGTGTGAGAGGAGGAGGGGGTTGGAGAGGTCTCTGAGCTTTGGTGTCTGAATGATTTCACTGGGCATAAGGATTTGAGGCTGGAAAAGAGATGAGTGGACACAGAGACAGAGGTTCCATGCAGCCTGCTGAAGCCAAAACAGAGACCAAGAGTTTGAGTCATTAATCAAACACCCTCCATATGCACTCTGGACAGATGAGAGGCCACAGCCTTGGAAAGCAGAGCATCCAGCCCCAGCTAATGGAGATGATGCTGCACTTGCAGCAGACCATCGTGGGGCACCTCTTGCAGCTGACAACCAGACAGTTGAAGCAGAATGAATGGATAAGTGAATGAATGAATGAATGAAATCCAACTTTTGGTTTTGCTGATCCTGGTACTATTTGTTTTGTTTCATTGTGTGCTCATCTTGTCCTCATTGTTTCCTTCCTCTATTACTTGGGTTTATTTTGTTGTTTCTTTTCTAACTTTTTTGGATTGACATTTGGCTTATTAATTTTTACTTTTTTTAAAGTATGCATTTCTATCAGTATACTGCATAACCTTATCCCATGAGTTTTAATGTCTTTTTCATCAACTCAATTCCAGTTATCACATTTAGTAATTGTCTGTTTATAATTTACTGTTCTGTGCAGATGTTTTTAGTTTTGCCTTTTTTTAAAAAGCCTTTTATACAGGCTTTAACAAATCAACTAGAAAAAGACTTCAGAAAGAGGAAAACTGAAAGGTAAGTAAACATGAGAAGAAGGCTGATTGCATTGGTACTTAATGAAGTGCACACTGAAATTAACTTTACATTAAAATTCTGTCAGTTCCAAGAGTTGATGTTTCCACTTTGGAAAGTAATTAGGTATCACCTAGTTGAACATGTGTTTATCCTATGACCCAGTAGTATATCCTCGGTAAATAACCTAGAAAAGTATAAGTAAATTTGTTTGAGATATCTGCAAGAATGTTCATAGCAGCACTTTTTCATCATGGCCCAAAATTGGAAATAACCTAAGTATCCATCAATAGTAAACTGGCTATATAAACTGTGGAATATTTTATACAGTGGGATGCCATTCCACAGACAGTTAATGAACTTAACACGCACACACACAAACACAGTGGCTCTCACATGTATGACAGTTATAATATCAAACAAAAGCAAATCATGGAAGAATGTATGCAGTGTGATTTCTTTTTATATGAAGTTCAGGAAGAGGCAAAACTGAAAAAACATGACTGAGATAAATACATAGATTGTGAAGCAAAGGAAAGCAACAAAATGATTTTCACAAACCTTAGGATAAATGGTTACCTCTGTGGATTAAAGGAGATAGTGTTGGGGAGTAATTTCAAGGGAGTGGCAGTGAGTGGTGGTTACACTGACATTCACTTCATTCTTTTTTAAAGCATTTATATATACTTAATATGATTTTTAATATATGTTAAACTTTGCAAGATGAATTCTTTGTGTACTTCTACACCAATAGGTCTCTAATCTTGATGAAATGGTTGGTTTGTTTTTAAGGAAAATAATAAATATCCAAAATGGTATCAAAAGAAATAAAAGGCCTGAATTAATCAATATTATAGAAATAGTATCAAGCCAGCTGCTTTTATATATGAAGTTAGAACCTGTCCCACTCTTTTAGAGTTCCACTTTTGGTTTTCCATAATCTGTTAGACACCTCCACCTGATCACAGTACTGAGCTCTCAGAATTGTCATGCAAAGACTAGTCTTTCACCTTTCTGCTTCCCCCAGTGTTGCCAGTCTTTTTCTTTATTGTGGTTGACTCCCTTTAATTGACTTCTGAATAACACTGCACTTATTTTATAATGTTTATATTTTTCTCATCATCCCAAGCTCTTCTCCTCCACCCATTTGCTCCGCAGGACCTCATGTTGTTTTTCAGCACCAAAACAGAAGCTATTGAACATGAATTCTTTCAACCTGACTTTCCTAGGCTCAAGTGCTTCCATATTGCTTGTGGAAAAGGAAACGTGTATTATAAATAGTACCTATTTCCTTTTTATCTCCCTTTCAGTTTTCAAGCCAGTATGTGTTTTGACACCACACACTACAAATATTGTTCTCTTGTAATATACTTCTCCGGGTTTTCCTTCTTACCCTGATTGCTTAAATACAGGTCTTCCCTGAAGTGTTGTCCATATGTAAAACAATAATAATAATTATGTATCCTGCTTGAGTTAACCGTATCACTACCCTTCCTGGCACACAGACTAGAATGTATTCAATTCTTGCTTTTTTGTTTCTGTCTGTATATCCAGCAGTTGAGTAAATCCTGTTGCATTACTTTCCAGTACTTCTCAAGTCTTCCCTCATTTCCATTGGACTGGCCAGGTTCTTGCTTTTCTTAAAGTTCAGATTATTCCCCATAGTCTGCAGTGCAAAAATAAATTCATCCTACCTTTCTAGCCTTATTTCCTGCAGTGGATCCTTCACGAGACTTGTGTACACAGTAAAATGGACTATTTTTACTGTTTCTTGACAGTTGCTAGTTTTGCCCTTTTTTGGGGGTGGAGGGCAGGTTTACCTTTTAATTCCTACCATTTTTTACTCTTCACCAAATTCGCATGTCCTCCACCTCTTCTCCCTTCCTTCACAGTGAATCTCAGAAAGAATGATACATAAGCAAAAGTTGTCTATTTTTTAAGGCTAAATTCTTAGCCTCAAAGATTTCTGTAGCCTTGCATCTGTATCTTTTATGAACCTGCCTTGCATTAAAATAAACCTGTTTAAGTATCTTATTTCTACTAACTAGTGTCTCTGCTTTTTGGGGTCAGGGAGTCTTTATTTCCTCCTCAGATCTTGGAACAAAGTCTGTTGTTTATGTGAGCTGGTAGGAAAAAATACAACCCCACAAAACACATTTTCTTTATTTGGGGGGAGCACCTAAAAAAACCCCATTAATTTTTAAAAGTGGTCTTACCATCCATTTATTCCAAGACCATAATTTTATCGTTGAGAAGAATATGCCTCCAAAATTTAAGCGAATTGCCCAATAATCACACCACTCAAGTGATTTGTGGCTTTTGATTTTAGGACTTTGAGGAGTTTAATCTTCTCATCCATTCTTGTGCCTGGAGTTTAAAATCTGCATTCTCCCAGGGCCTTCTGCTCTACTGAGCGTGGGAGGACATCCTAAGTGAGCTGGGGTTGTCATAACCCTAGTTGGATGGTAGTACCCAGGCAGAAAGGTTGCATCATCATTTTCTTCATTTAGTTCTAAGAAATTCCCTATATTCCTGGTTCTTTTTTCTTGTAACCAGAGGCTGCCACTTTGTCTCTGTTGCCTGTAGCCCTTGCTCAGATTTTGTAACTGTTAGGAAATTTTTCTGTAATGTCTTTTACAATTTCCATATGGTGTGATGGTTAAATGGTTTAAAGAAAAGATATCATAATAAGTGTTTGTCTTTATTATTCATCTTTAATTATCCATAAAATCTGAATTCCATCCAGATAAATTTGTCACCTCTTTATCTTCATCTTTCCCCAGTACCTACTTCTTAGTTCTCTACCTCTTTTATAGATTGTAATCTACTGTTCCCCAAAATATATATACCTTATTATTTTCATTGAGGAGAATTGGGTCAATAGGACAGTTTTCTTACAGAATTAAACTTAACTGTTTTCTCTTACCCACTAGATGGCTCAAGTGCACCACTTTGGCAAAACATATTGACATTTTCCTGCTTTGTCTGTGATTTCTGCTCTGAATACTGCTTGCTTTTAAGTTGTCTAGAGGAGTTGTAATGTGGGCCAGTATTCCAGTGCTTGTCATATATGTGAGAGCAGGTTTTCCCCACATTTCTGATAATTTGCAAACATATGAAAAGTAGCTGATGTGTTCTTCATGTAAAAGGAAAGACAGTGTATCACAGTGCTGATTATTTTTTTTCTTTTCTCTTTCAGGAACTGTTTTGGACTTGAGTTCAGTTGCCAAAAAGCTGTTTGTAGATTCTCTCAAACTGTGTATAAAGTTAATAACCCATCTTTTCCTTCCTGACTCATAGTCATTTTGAGTTTGCAGAATTACTTCAGGAGTTTTTAAGGCACAGTATATTGAGTGTTCATGTGTTTGGCACTGTCCTAGGCAATGGAGGGAAATATCAGATGAATAGTAAGACGTGTTTAGTAGGGAACTCACTGCATTAATTCTTTTTTCCTTGAATTTCTGAGGCCAAATAATAGGTTGAATGAAATGGCTTGTGGAGATTATGTGTGTAATCAATCATGTATACAGCATGAAGAGAATTTTGTCTCTTTTTTGACACTGTCCCTGGTGATATTATATGAAAATAAGAATTTTTAAAACTGTATTCTTTAGAAATATTTCATTCTCATGGTTAGTGGTTTTGAGTTAAGTAGAAAGGAAATGAAACTAAGATTGGTTGAATGGTTACCATGTGCCAGTTTCTTACTTAACATATATTATTTGATTCACCCAATAACTTGGAAGACAAATACACATATCTCCATTTTTCAGATGAAGAAACTGAGGAATTAAATGGGTTAATAAGTAAGTTGCCCAGGATCAAACAATTAGTAAGTGGAAAGGCAAAATTTGGATCTATATCAGACCTGCTTCAAAGCCTTTGTTCTTTCTAAGCACCTGTATAGTCTCCTGGTAAGATGGCTTGACAAACTAGAGCAATCAATCATACTATCTCTGTGACAGATAATCTTAGAACAATAGTAAACTCTGTATGAATTGACTTATCCAGAGAAACTGCACCTAACCTAATTCTTCAGGCATTGTATATGTGTATATTCAGTACTCATGATAATAACCATGAATTACTTCCATATGGAATTACTTCCATTATTTCCATCAGTTTGAAAATATGGTATATGTTTTAAAGGGAAATGGCAAGTTATTGATATAAAATATACATAAGATATTAATGGTTTTGTAGCTAGATAGCAATTTGTTTTCCTTAAACTCCATTGTTTGTATTCTCTATTGTTTAAGGGTCCTGTAGCTAAGCTATGTAAGACAGGAAATACAGTCATTATACCCCAAGGCTTTTACGGAAACAGTGAAATAAAATAAAACAAATGATAAGAAAGCTTAAGTATAAAAGGGGTATTTTTCTGGGGTATGGTATCATTTTTCTTGGCTCTGTAGTCTTTTGTCTTTTTCACCGTGTTAGTAAACAGTCATTAGGTACATATTCGTCAGTGTTTTCAAAATTGATATTATACGTTCACAACTATTAAAACAAAAATAATCATCAGTACTACTGTCTTAAATGCATTGTCTTTTTGTGTCATCAGATTTCAGTTAAACAATGATCCTCACATGATCATGAGTAAATTTTTTTTAACAGGAGAAAAGTCGTCGTATATTTATACGTATACGGAGGTCACCCATTAATGAGTAACTAAATAGCCAGAGATAAAGGTTTATATATCAATTTAACAAAAAAGGGGGGCTGGTTACAGCTCCAATGGGAGGGTGTGGAATGTTCTGTGGGGCTTTTTGATGCTAATGTGCAGCTGAAGTCACATTTCCTGATGCTAAGTAATCCCCTTGTAAAGGGGAAGCTGCTTCACTGGAGTCTATGGCAGCTGTACTTTTAGGGGTTCCTGCTTAAGTTTAGATCCCCTTTCTTCCTGTGACTGCTGAGTGTTCATATGTTTACAGTTTAAGGTGATTTTCATCCCTTCATAGTCTTAGACAATTAGAGCAAATAAATCCCCTATATGGTCTCTTCATCCATTCTGGCTTTTGGTCCTTTTGTTACTTTTGAAAAGTTTATTGATACTTTTTTTCTTAATTTTTAGTTACTTATTATTTTGATATTATTAATGTACAGTTACATGAGCAATATTATGGTTACTAGACTCCACCTATTATCAAGTCCCCACCACATATCCCATTACAGTCACTGTCCATCAGCGTAGTAAGATGCTACACAATCACTACTTGTCTTTTCTGTGTTATACTTCCTTCCCCATATCCCCCCTGCCAACTACATTATGTGTGCTAATTGTAATACTCATTTTTCCCTATTATCCCTGCCTTCCCACCCATCTTCCCCAAGTCCTCTCCCCTTTGGTAACTGTTAGTCCATTCTTGGGTTCTGTGAGTCTGCTGCTGTTTTGTTCCTTCAGTTTTTCCTTTGTTCTTACACTCCACAGATGAGTGAAATCATTTGATACTTGTCTTTCTCCGCCTGGCTTATTTCACTAAGCGTAATACCCTCTAGCCCCACCCATGTTGTTGCAAATGGTAGGATTTGTTTTCTTCTTATGGCTGAACAATATTCTATTGTGTATATGTACCATATCTTCTTTAACGATTCATCTACTGATGGACACTTAGGTTGCTTCCATTTCTTGGCTATTGTAAATAGTGCTGTGATAAACATAGGGGTGCATACGTCTTTTTCAAACTGGGCTGCTGCCTTCTTAGGGTAAATTCCTAGGAGTGGAATTCCTGGGTCAAATGATATTTCCATTATAAGTTTTTTGAGAAACCTCCATACTGCTTTCCACAATGGTTGAACTAATTTGCAGTCCCACCAGCAGTGTAGGAGGGTTCCCTTTTCTCCACATCCTCACCAACATTTGTTGTTGTTTGTCTTTTGGATGGGGGCCATCCTAACTGGTGTGAGGTGAAATCTCATTGTGGTTTTAATTTGCATTGCTCTGATGATTAGCAATGTGGAGCATCTTTTCATGTGCCTGTTGGCCATCTGAATTTCTTCTTTGGAGAAGTGTCTGTTCAGCTCCTCTGCCCATTTTTTAATTGGCTTGATTGCTTTTTGTTTGTTGAGGTGCGTGAGCTCGTTATGTAATTTGGATGTCAGCCCCTTATCGAATATGTCATTTATGAATATTTTCTCCCATATTGTAGGATGTCTTTTTGTTCTACTGATGGTGTCCTTTGCTGTACAGAAGATTTTGTTTGATATATTCCACTTGCTTTTGTTTCCCTTGCCCAGGGTGGTATGTTCATGAGGAAGTTGCTCATGTTTATATCCAAGAGATATTTGTCTATGTTTTTTTCTAAGAGTTTTATGGTTTCATGACTTACATTCAGGTCTTTGATCCATTTTCAAGTTTACTTTTGTGTATGGGGTTAGACAGTGGTCCAGTTTCATTCTCTTACTTGTAGCTGTCCACTTTTGCCAACACCAGCTGTTGAAGAGGCTGTCACTTCCCCATTGTATATCCATGGCTCCTTTATCGTTATTAATTGACCATATATGCTTGGGTTTATATCTGGGCTCTCTAGTCTGTTCCATGGGTTGATGGTTCTGTTCTTGTGCCAGTACCAAATTATCTTGAGTACTGTGGCTTTGTAGTAGAGCTTGATATTGGGGAGCATAATCGCCCAGCTTTATTCTTCCTTCTCAGGATTGCTTTGGCTATTCGGGGTCTTTTGTGGTTCCATATGAATTTTAGAACTATTTGCTCTAGTTCATTGAAGAATGCTGTTGGTATTTTGATAGGGATTGCATTGAATCTGTAGATTGCTTTAGGCAGGATGGCCATTTTGACAATATTAATTCTTCTTATCCATGAGCACGGGATCTGTTCCCATTTATTGGTATCTTCTTTAATTTCTCTCATGAGTGTCTTGTAGTTTTCAGAGTATAGGTCTTTCACTTCCTCGGTTAGGTTTATTCCTAGGTATTTTATTTTTGATGCAATTGTGAATGGAATTGTTTTACTGATTTCTCTTTCTGTTAGTTCATCGTTAGTGTATAGGAATGCAACAGATTTCTGTGTATTAATTTTGTATCCCACAACAGTGCTGAATTCAGATATTAGTTCTAGTAGTTTTGGAGTGGATTCTTTAGGGGTTTTTATGTACAATATCATGTCATCTGCAAACAGGGACAGTTTAACTTCTTCCTTGCCAATCTGGATGCCTTTTATTTCTTTGTTTTGTCTGATTGCCGTGGCCAGGACCTCCAGTACTATGTTGAATAACAGTGGGGAGAGTGGGCATCCTCGTCTTGTTTCCGATCTTAAAGGAAAAGCTTTCAGCTTCTTGCTGTTAAGTATAATGTTCGCTGTGGGTTTTTCATATATGGCCTTTATTATGTTGAGGTACTTGCCCTGTATACTCATTTTGTTGAGAGTTTTTATCATGAATGGTTGTTGAATTTTGTCAAATGCTTTTTCAGCATCTATGGAGAAGATCATGTGTTTTATGTCCTTCTTTTTGTTGATGTGGATGATGTTGATGGATATTCGAATGTTGTACCATCCTTGCATCCCTGGGGTGAATCCCACTTGATCATGGTGGATGATCTTTTTGATGTATTTTTGAATTCAGTTTGCTAATATTTTGTTGAGTATTTTTGCATCTATGTTCATCAGGGATATTGGTCTGTAATTTTGTTTTTTTGTGGTATCTTTGCCTGATTTTGGTATTAGAATGATGTTGGCCTCGCAGAATGAGTTTGGGAGTATTCCCTCCTCTTCTACTTTTTGGAAAACTTTAATGGGATGGGTATTAGGACTTCACTAAATATTTGATAAAATTCAGCATTGAAGCCATCTGGTCCAGGAGTTTTGTTCTTGGGTAGTTTTTTGATTACCAATTCAATTTCTTTGCTGGTAATTGTTCTGTTCAGTTTTATTTCTTCCTGGGTCAGCCTTGGAAGGTTGTATTTCTCTAGAAAGTTGTCTATTTCTTCTTGGTTATCCAGCTTGTTAGCATATAGATTTTCATAGTATTCTCTAATAATTCTTTGTATTTCTGTGTGGTCCGTCATCATTTTTCCTTTCTCATTTCTGATTCTGTTTATGTGTGTAGATTCTCTTTTTCTCTTAATAAGTCTGGCTAGGGGTTTATCTATTTTGTTTATTTTTTCAAAGAACCAGCTCTTGGTTTCATTGATATTTTCTATTTTATTCTCAATTTTATTTATTTCTTCTCTAATCTTTATTGTGTCCCTCCTTCTACTGACTTTGGGCCTTATTTGTTCTTCCTTTTCTAGTTTCATTAATTGTGTGTTTAGACTGTTCATTTGGGGTTGTTCTTCTTTCCTGAGCTAGGCCTGTATTGCAGTATATTTCCTTCTTAGCATGGCCTTTGCTGTATCCCACAGATTTTGCAGTGTTGAATTATTGTTGTCATTTGTCTCCAGATATTGCTTGATCTCTGTTTTTATTTGGTCATTGATCCATTGATTATTTAGGAGCATGTTATTAAGCCTCCATGTGTTTGTGGGCTTTTTCATGTTCTTTGGGTAATTTATTTCTAGTTTCTTAGCTTTGTGATCTGAGAAACTGGTTGGTACAATTTTAATCTTTTAAAATTTACTGAGGCCCTTTAATATATGATCTGTTCTTGAAAATGTTCCATGTGCATTTGAGAAGAATGTGTATCCTGTTTCTTTTGGATGAAGTGTTTGTATATGTCCATTAGGTCCATCTGTTCTAATATGTTGTTCAGTGCCTCTATCTCTATTTATTTTCTGTCTGCTTGATCTGTCCTTTGAAGTGAGTGGTGTGTTGAAGTCTCCCAAAATGAATGCATTGCATTCTGTTTCCCCCTTTAATTCTGTTAGTATTTGTTTCACATATGTAGGTGATCCTGTGTTGGGTGCATAGATATTTATAATGGTTATATCCTCTTGTTGAACTGACCCCTTTATCATTATGTAATGTCCTTCTGTGTCTCTTGTGACTTTCTTTGTTTTGAAGTCTATTTTGTCTGATACAAGTACTGCAACTCCTGCTTTTTCCTCCCTATTAGTTGCATGAAATATCTTTTTCCATCCCTTTGCTTTCAGTCTGTATATGTCTTTGGGTTTGAAGTGAGTCTCTTGTAGGCAGCATATAGATGGGTCTTGTTTTTTATCCATTCTGTGACTCTACATTTTTTGATTGATGCATTCAGACCATTTACATTTAGGGTGATTATCAATAGGTATGGACTTATTGGCATTGCAGGCTTTAGATTCATGGTTACCAAAGGTTCAAGGGTAATTCCCTTACTATGTAACAGTCTAATTTAAGTCACTTCGTATGCTATTACAAACACAGCCTAAAGATTCTTTTTTTTTCTCCTCCTTTTTCTTCCTCCTCCATTCTTTGTATGTTATGAATCATATTCTGTACTCTTTGTCTATCCCTTGGGTGACATCTATTTAGCCTTAGGAATACTTCCATCTGTAGGAGTCCCTCCAAAATGCACTGTAGAGGTGGTTTGTGGGAGGTAAATTCTCTCAGCTTTTGCGCATCTGAAAACTGTTTAATCCCTCTTTCAAATTTAAGTGATAACCTTGCCGGATAGAGTATTCTTGGTTCAAGGCCCTTTGGTTTCGTTGCATTAAATATGTCATGCCACTCCCCTCTGTCCTGTAAGGTTTCTGTTGAGAAATCTGATGATAGCCTGATGGGTTTTCTTCTGTATGTAATCTTTTTTCTCTCTTGCTGCTTTTAAGTCTATATTTATCCTTGATCTTTGCCATTTTAATTATTATATGTCTTGATGTTGTCTTTCTTGGTTCCCTTGTGTTGGGAGATCTGTGTGTCTCCATGGCTTGATAGACTATCTCCTTCCCCAGATTTGGGAAGTTTTCAGCAATTACCTCCTCAGTGACAATTCCTATCCCTTTTTCTCTCTCTTCTTCTTTTGGTACCCCTATTATGTGAATATTGTTCCATTTGAATTGGTCACACAGTTCTCTCAATATTCTTTTATTCTTAGAGATTCTTTTTTCTCTCTGTGTCTCAGCTTCTTTGTATTCCTCTTCTCTAATTTTTATTCCATTTACCATCTCTTCTACTACATCTAATCTGCTTTTAAATCCCTCCGTTGTATGCTTCATTTCTGATATGGAATTTCTTAATGATTGAATCTCCATCTTAAATTCGTTCCTGAGTTCTTGAATATTTTTGGTACCTCCATAAGCATGTTTATGATTTTTATTTTGAAGATCATGAGTACATTTATACCTCTCATGTCACCTCATAAACTATCCTAGACACTGCCTAGATACACTGAGATTTTCATTCCTTTTTATGTATTACTGGGTTTGACAGTATTATTACCATATTTACAAAATGTTATCTTGCATGGAAATATCAAAGCTCTGCTAACCCTTGGTTACCAAAATAGTGACAAAGAGATTCTTATATCATCTTTTAAAGGAAATGTAACATTATCCATCTCTTTATAAAGAATCTTTGGCAAGGGTATTTTTTGAAGGTATATTGAATTCTTAGCCCGTTTATTATTAAAAGTTATGTTATGTGAATAATAATTTATATGAGTATGAGGAAGGAAGTCTGAGTTGTCAAGGAATGAGCATGTTTATGGAGTTAGTTGTGGTATGACAATTGGATACCAGCTATATTTGCTGAATTAACTTCATCTAAATCTTAATTGCATATTGTATTATTTAGTCACTTCCTGATTCAGTGAGATACCACAATATGTAGTAATTTAATAGCTGTCATGTTCTATTTCATAGCTTACAGAATGTCCTTGTCGAGTAAAGAAAAGACTAAGAATTTGAAAACAAATAAGATTTTTTTAAGAATACTACTTACCTGGTTTGTTTCCTGTATTCTGAGAAGACCTATGAGTAAATATTGTTATGTAATAAGATGAGAACCCTATATATATTTAAATATTTAACCCACTGTAACTTACTGTTACTTGGAAATGAAGCAGGCTTTAAAAAAAATTAATTTATATGAATATTTTCCCTATGGTTTGTACATGTCATTGGTTTGCTATTTTGACTTTTTGCCTATCGTCCATAAAAATTAAGTGTTATCACAATGCATTATGCCCTTGTCTGTGTGTATGTGTGGAAATAAAAGTTTCACAGGTACTTATTAACCCATTAAAAAAAATTCTAATTCACTAAACTGATCTCATAATCCATTATGAATGGTTTGGCCCTCATAGTTTGGAAAAACTGCCATACAGGATTGAAAAGTAAATTGTTTACCCTAATTATTAGCAACTTACTATTCTGAAGCAGTAGGATATTTGTAAAGCTTCTTATTACATTAATAAATGTAATAGCTCACTTCAAAACAGTATCTTTCTTTCTTGAATATTCTGCTGCATAACCACCAGATGTTATTTTGCTTTTGTTTTATGGACTTGAATGATTAGAACCTGTTAGACCAAGAACATCTGAGGTACCAAGCCCACAAAAGAAAGTTTAATATTGGTTGAGATCCCTTGTATTTGTGCACCTTTACAATTAAGACATTTTAGTTAATAGAAAAGAAGTTTCACATTTATTCTTTAAAGGGATGTTATTAACCAGGATAATACATCAACCCTTGGTAATGAAACCATTCTAAATGTAAAAAAATCTGTATTGTAGACAAATGCAATTCTGTTAATTATAAGTAGCCATGATTTTTACCATGTTTGGGGACATTAATAACTCAGTTACATCTTTTAAGTTGAATTGCTTTACATGTTTTATCTTTGCATAACCAGGAAACTTGACTTTTCTTGACTGACATAAAAATTTTATATTTAGCTATATAGGTGACTTCTAGTGCAATATAAAATATATTAAGTGTCATGAGAAGTATAGATAAAATTCAGATGGAAAGTATCATTTCCTGGCCTTATTATGGTGGATTATATTTGAACATGTGGAAATGGTGGAGAAGGGCATTTAACAGAAGGGAATATAGAGACATAAAGGCAGAAAATTCTGATATGCTCAAGAAATAAAAGTAGTCCACTTAGATGGGCTTTATTCTAGAGGCAGTTTTAAGCAGAGGAGAGAATTAATGTCTCTTGCAATACCTGTTTGCTACAGGAGATAGGTTGGATTTGAATGAGGTGAAATTAAGCAGAGATTAAAAATTCATTGAAAGTAGTTTAGAGAACAAATGAGATTGAGGAGGATAGTATCTATGGAAATAAAAAATTTATTAATGTATCAGAGTAAAGTCAACATGATTTGGCAACAGATTACATTAATTCATTCATAAATATATGGTATCTGCTCTGCAATTCTGGAAACACAACAGTAAATAAAACACATACTCTTTGCCCTTACAGAGTTTTTAGTCCAGTACAAAACTCAGACATTTACAATTCAGGTAATGCATATCCTTCTGTAGAGGAAGAGCAGTGTGTCCTAGGAGTGAGTGTACTGACCAAACTTGAAGCCTCAGAAATGAGTAGGTCTTCTAGGAAAAGTGAGTGAGGGGAAGTATGTTGCAGGTAACAAGAAACTCTATGTCAGTGCAGGTGAGAGAGATGGTGGTACACTGTGGAATTGAATTCCTTGTTCACTGTGGCTCTATCTGGGATTGGAGAGGAGGCCAGGGCCAAGTCATCCAAAGCCCTGACAACCCTAGGGAAGGTTTGGGCTTTATCCTGTGAGCAAAAGGAAGCCATTGTAATTTTAAGCAAGGGAGATTGGGGTCAAATTTGCATGTTAGAAGGATTATTTTCATTAAGGGTGTTTTAGTTTTAAGTAGGAAACTTAAGCAAAAGACAAGCGATCCAGAGACGTTCAGTATATGCAAGGTAGCTACTGCAGTTGGACGGCACAAAGGTCTGGAGCCAGAAATCGTTACCAGTTAGTATCAGGTGCTCTTGCCTCCCTCTCCCTCGCCACAAGGTGTCTTGTCTCTAGCTTCTGCTTCATTTCTCATTGTTTACTGACTTCTCTGCTTCTCTAAGTACAAAGTAACACATAGCCTCTTAGTTTTTCTCCTAATTCCAGATCCCTTGGAAAGAATCTAATGGGCCCATTAAGTCAGTCGTGGCCTTGATCTAATCAGCTATGGCCAGGCAAGCCTATAGGATAAGATAACTGCTTCAAAGCCGTCCCCTCTCATAGTTAAGGGGTGCAGTAAGTTGTGGACTGGGCAGATTTCTCAGAATAAACCAGCCTCAAGATCACTCTAGCCCCAGTAGGGCAGGAGAACTAGAGGCTCCCTTTTGGACAATATAGTAATCTAGGCAGTAGAAAATGTTGGCCTGGGTTAGAGGGGTGAGTAGGAAGAGAATTAATTTGTGATAGATTAAAGATTGAATCTCCAGGACTGGATGTTAAGTTGGATATGGGAGGATAAAGAATCAAGAATAATATCTGTGTTTCTGGCCTGAATAATTAAGTGGATGATGGTAGCAATCCCTGAGCTAGAAGAACATAGGAAAAGCAGATTTGGTGGGGAATTCTTCATTTTTGCACATGCAGAGTTTGAGGTACCTTTGAGACATCTTAGTGGAGGTATCTAATCATTGAATGTATGCCCCTAGAGCAGAGAAAAAATTGCTCAGTGGTAAATAAATGCTTGAAAGCTAGTTTTAAGTGTTAACTGAAGTCATGAGAGTAGATGAGATTGCCTGGGAGAGTATAACAAGAGAGCCCTGAAGAGAATCATATTTGAGGACCGGTAGAAGGTGGGGGTGGGAATGAGCCTATAAGGGTAAACAGAAGCAACAGAAGGTAGAAGAATTCAGGAGTATGTAGTATTTTTTAGGAACACAAGGAAAGGGTGTTTCAGACAGGAGAATGTGATGAACAGTGCCAGATGCTCATGACCAGCATAGAAAGAATAAAGTTCTGTTAGGTTTCAGAGCCAGGAGCTTGTTGATGACCTTAGTGAGTGAGTTTAATGGAGGTGGTGAAAATGCAAGGAGGGTTGAGGACTCTATGGGACTGAAGAAAACAATATAACAAATATCGTGCTTGAAGAATTGAATTTGACAGTGAAATATGGTTTTTAGATGTGTGCATTATTTTAAAAATCATATTTGAGTGCTAGGAGAAAGGGTGATAATTGAGCAAGATCCAGAGAGTTATTCAGAGCACTGTTAATCATAATATTGAAGAATGAAGAATAAGTATGTGGGCACCGGTTTAGCAAAAGAAAGTTGAGGTATTAGTTTTTTCTCTAGGAAGGGATAGATATTATTAAGTAAAGTAGCATTGAAAAATTTAGAAGCAGGGGAACTATTTGAAGTAGATACTATAGAAGTATCCTTACTTGCAGAAGATAGCTAAGTAGGGAAATCTAGTATTTTCTGCCAAGCTTAGATTGTAGGTCTTTAAATTAAAAGCAGTACCAGTTTTCACCATTGAGTTTTTTATTCAGAGGCCTAGGTGTAGGCTCAGAAGGAGAAGACACTGGTTTGGTCCATACTATGCTGTTTCAGGTTAGTGCATCAGGAGAGAGCAGAGCAAGGATATTGGCTTGGTGGTGATCTAGTTAATTAATGGACCATAGAATATAAGCTGAGAAAGGAAAGAAGTGAAAAAACATGAGGACTAATGGGAAGGTAGAGTTGTTAAAGGCCTGGGCGGTCCTTATGTACAGAGAATAAATGAAAATAACTCAGTGTGAGAGACTTAGATGAAAGTGACACTAAAGAAAAATGAATCAGTAGTTCCTAGGCTATAAAAAAATTGGGAGATTATAAATGAAAATTTACCTTCAAGGAAGGAAAATATATAGAGTGATATGGTCTTCTTAGATATGATGCCTATTTAGGAGTGGAAAGTAGGAAGAAAAGTTGCTTGCACAGTTTAAGCAATTTGCAGAGACATTGAAGAGAGGTTAAAGAGAACTTGACTTAGTAGGTTACTGGATTTGGGAACTCCTGAGTGGCTTTCCAGAGGGTTCAAGAGATAGTGGAGTGTGAAAGGCAATTGTATAATTCGAAGAATAGCTGTGACTTGTTTGCAATGTGTTTATTACTGATGAATGACATGTGATTTTTGTCTTCCTAATATACTAAAATTTAAAAAATATAACTTTGATTAGCTTCTTCATAAAAATGTATTAGCCATGTTCTGGCTCTTTTAATTTCTTAATGCCTTAGGAGTATCATAATTATTGATTGTTACTCAGGGATGTAATACTGCTGGGTACTTTGGAGCCCTGTCAGGATCATTTGTTTTTGTACTTAGTGGTCCAGCATGCTGTTTTTTTCAAGGCCTTCGTCCTCTATGCCATTCAGTCATTTGACATTATTATTCAAGGATCTTTTTCCTTCAAATCACTTCACTGTGTTACGGTTTAAAATTATTAGAGGACTCTTTAGGAACAAATAAACACACTTAGTTGTCACTGTTGACATTTGTGAATCAGAAAATCCAAACCAGAAAAAAAAAACAAGCCGTTTTATCACTTCTGCCATTTGGCATGTTGGACACCTATATTATGTTTAGTTATCTTCTAAGTTATTTGATGAGCTTTTTCCATATGTGGGTGATTGAACTACTCCAGCAAGTCATAAAACTTTTTGGGGGATTATGAGGGGAAAGGGGACTAAAAGGAGGAACACTTAATATCTACTATAGATTTATGCAGGAAAAAAAAATCTGTGTTTTTTGTCTCTAGCCTTTGTAGTTGTTAATGTGTTGGTAGCTAAAAAAAAAATACACATTTTTATGGCACAAGCTTTAGGTCTTACCCAGTGAACGGCAGCTTGAAGATGAGATAGAGCTTAAAATTAAGGCTGTTTCTGAATGATTGATGATATATTTGTAACTGGATAATTAAACCTTTTTACTAATCTTGCAAGTCTTCAACTTAGATTTGTCATATCTCGTTATCACAATCAAATGGAAATGCTTTTTTTCTCCCCATCTTGCTGAACTCTCAGATTGTGAAACATGGTATAACTTACTCTGAAATTTAGTGATTATTTTTTTCTGCTGGGAGCAGGCACATTTAATTACAGAAAGTATTTATCATGGAATCATTTTCTCCTAACACCTAGCACTTTAAAAAAATTCTGATCATAATTACATTGCTGGCATGATAAACCGGTGGTTCTTATGTGGAATTAACTAATATGAATAAAATTCCTTGTAAGATGCATCTGGGACACTTCTCATTTGCTATTACTAATTTGTGGTTTTAGGAAGTGTCTCTGGTGGTGGTTGAATATATTAACATTTTCTTCTCCTGTGAGCCTGAGACTCACAGGACTATCAGTAATTATTATTATTAGAAAACATTAGGCATTTGAATTTTTCTCAAGTAATGAGTTATTTTGTATGATCATTTTTTTTTTTGGATAGCAGAACAGGAAACCCAGGGTACCACATTGTACAAAGGTGCCCTTAAAACTAGGTATTTTTTCTTGCATAAGAACTCATAAAAGATTTTATAGGAATTTACAAGTATGAATTTTTCTTTGCTTTAAAATGAGTATCTTTTGAGTCCTTGGGAAGTAGTATATTCTCACAAACTAGGTTACCCATTTCTAATGAACTGAATGTCATTGAAAAATTTTGCATTGCACTTTAGCAGTAACATTAATTTAGATATATATAGTTCAGCAGCTCAGAGCCAGCTTTGTAATATTTTGAGATTTTTGCTGTTTTGAGTATAAAGTAATTTTAGAATCTTGGATACTGACCACTTGAAATGTTAATGATAATGGCATGCCTACATTGGGTTCTAAATTTAAGGTTTGTTATTATTTAAAAAGTAGCCAGAAGCATGTAACTGTATTGCTGAGGACACTGCTATAAAATCCTGAGATCGTTAATTAATAACTTGAATGTCTGAAATATTGGAGACTAGTTTTAAGGTTTAGTGATTTCATATGTCTGCCACTATTTTTGTTAAAGGTACGCTTCTCAAAATATAGAAATTATGAAGGGATATTATTACATGGTTAGAATGTAATAAACCTACTCAAGTAAGTTCAATTAAGAACTAAACCTATTTCATGAATAGATCTTAAAAAACCCAATTGCAGAAGTGCAAACCGAGACTTCTTTCCCCCACCCCTTTTGTGCTGGGGGCTAGATTATGGAAAATACGAGAAATGTGTAGGTGTAGAAAGTAGAATTGGTGGTGGCCCAAGCACCAGGGTTATCTCTTGGCTGGAATAATTTCTGTACTCATGGGTAACAAAAGAAAAATGCTAATTATGCTTATGCTTAAAGGATTTGCCCTTTAGTTTTCACAAAGGACCTGTGGAAGTAGTTCCTAACCTCTACTTTATGAAAGAATAGTGCCAGAGAAAGGAGGAGGAAAAGAAAGAGTCTCAAATTTAGAGGGACATTATTTCAGCCTTTATCTAGGCTCATTGAGGCTCTTACTTTTAATAAAAGTCTGAGTTTGGTGAATTCTTATAAGATTCTAAACTCTTCCTAATGCAAGCTTCATTATTTTAATGTTTATGGTAGTGACATTTTGTCTTATACTTGTTTAATTTTTAAACATCCAGCTATGTATGTCTTGCAGACAAATAAAATATGAGAGAAATGACAATTAAAATGGTACAGACAATTCTGCCCATCCTAGTGAACTTAAACCCTTGGAGACAGGAATCTGTTTTCTTACTTATAGTTCCTTTGTGTCTCCCATAGGGGAAGCATCTCATGTTTAGTGTGACCCTAAATGTTTTTGTATGTTATGAATTTTCAGGGGTTGTTTTGACTGTGCCAGTTTTACGGGTTGTTTAGACAAATGGAATCTTGTGCACACTGGAGTTAGTTAGTCTAAACGCAGTATGTAAAGCCAAAGTCAGAATCACTCTTGAAAGTTCTTTAACTCATGAAAGACAATATAAAATCTTTTTGTACACACGTATATACACACACACTTCTGAACATTAATTATTATATTTAAATTGGAGAATCATTAAGCTAGAGTAAAGGGCAAAAGGAAAAGTATACAGGTGTCTGTATGTTCATGCCATTTGACTTTGAAGATGGTGCATAAGTAGAGAATTTTGTTTTTTTTTCCTGCCTGTTAGCTTTACTTCATTTTGTTTTAATAATAAGGTTCTTAAATCTCAGTACTTATTAATAGTTTGTTTTTGAGGATTATCAGAGCTTGTTGAGTTTTGCCTTTCTGTAAGATAGCTTCTGGAGTTAGTTGGTTAAATTCTAAGGTTAGCCATTAAATAGATTTATGATACAACCTTGTTATGTTATGGTTTTCATTATTTTCCTTTTCCTTTGGTATTTTAATAATGTCACTTTTGAGAAGTTTTGCTTCTCATCTCTCTTAAAGGGAGATGTCATTTTAAAGGTTAAAAAATATAGAGGGCTGAGAAAAACAGCCCTGAGAAGTTTCTTAGCATGGATGAATTCTGTAGCATGTCATTCTGCTGCCTTGTTCATAATTAGCCCAGGGCAGGCCTGTGACCCAAAACTAGTAGTCTATGAAGTGGCCTAGAATAAAAACTGAGCATACAGCAATAATGGGGATTAGACTAACCCAACCACATATCTCTTTCTCTTCTATAAATTACTCCTTGAGAGGAGCAGCAGGATGAGTAAAAACAGATGGGCTCCAAATCACCCCAGTGACTTATCACCAAGATTACCTGATGATTAGAGCTGTCTTGAATTCTGACCTTTATTACATTGCCTCAGTTATTTTCTATTGTCTGTGTGGCCTGGCTATATGGCTGCGCTGAACTCATTCCTTTTTCATTAAATATTTTTTCAATAACTATTTAATTTGTTTGTCTCCACATTCAGTCTTGCCACTCCAACCATTTTATGAGTGGGCCAGCCTGATAGCAGTTGAGTCTTGTTCCTTGTAAAAGCATCAAAGAAATAAACCTTGAATGAAAAAAACCTAATTCAATCATGTTTTTTCCTAATGTTTCCTGATGAAGGAAAACACTGGTGGAGATGAAAGAACAACTTATTAAGTCACTTGTGACTTTAAAAAGATTCATGTTCTTAATTAACTTTTTTAGCAATTATTAGTTTATAAATGCAAAGAACTGACATGTTTTGGAAATCTGAAGATGTAGGAGACAGTTTTTGCTCTCAAAAAGACCACAGTCTGGTAGTAAAACCTGCTTATTTAAATATATAGCAATGTAGTTTAAATGAGTTTTCTTTTCATTCGCCTATTCTCAACTTTCCCCTCTTTATTGGACCCTTTCTATTAGTAGGTAAATATGTTCAGATTATCTCTATGTTATGTATGCTATGCTATGTTACCTATGTTACATGTCATATATAATATCATTCTCCCAGGACCATTTACCTTTCTTCATTAATTTCCTCTTTTGTTTTCTTCGTTAAACTTTTCTGAAGAAGTAGAAAATGCCCATTTAACTGATTTCTAAAATCATATCCTATTCACACCTCAGCACATTCCAATCTAGCATCTACTCCTATCACTCTACTCAAATGGCTTATTTGATATTTTTGTACATTCTACACTATTGGATACTCTGTTCTGTAAAATACTCTTCCTTTAGCTTCTCCACTGTGATATTTTCTGTCTATATATGGCTATATCTTCTCTGACTTTGTGGCTTATCTTCTCTAATTGCACATTAAATATGGGTGTCCACAAAGCTGAATCTTAGGGTTCTCTTTCCTTACTACTACACTCCTCTTGAGTAATATCATTGTCCCTCATTGCTTTAATAACACTGACAACTCTTAAATTTGTATTTTTTGCTCAGACTTCTCCTTTGAGGTCTGATTTTCTGTCTAGCTTCCAACTTTGATATTTCCATTTGGATGTCTCAGAGATACTGCAGACTCAACGTATTTATTATTATGTATCCTATATTTCCATATCATCTTCACCACCAATATTTGTTTTATTTTGGACTTCCAGTTATAAAGTAAGTCAAGGAGAATGTAATATACAAAATACATATTAACATAGTCAATAATATTATAATTTTGTATCATGACAGATGGTAACAACTTATCATGGGGGTCATTTTGTAATGTATAAAAATACTGAGTCATTATGATATACACCTGAATCTAATATATTGTATGCCAATTATACTTCAATAAAAAGAAATTGAGAATTAAAAAAATATGTATTTTTTGGTCTAAGTTCTAGGAGTTCTAGGCAAAGATTTCTTAAATCAAAAGCAATTTCCATGAAGGAAAACACTGATAACTTGGACTTTATCAAAATAAAAAGGTTTTACTCTATGAAAGATACTGTTAAGAGCATGAAAAGACAAGACACAGAGAGGGAGAAAATATATGCAATCACATGTTTGACAAGGGACATGTAATCCAGAATATTTAAAGAACTCTGTAAACTTAACAGTAGGAAATCAGACAGTCCAAATATGAAATGGGCAAAACAGTTAAATGCACACTTCACCAAAGAGCATTACAGATGGCACATAAGCACATGAAAGATGTTGAACATCACTAGCCGTTAGAGAAATACAATTTAAAGCCATAATGAGATACTACACATCTACTAGAACGGTGAAAATAAAAAATACTGTCTTGAACAATATTCATAAGGATGTGGAAGAACTGGATCTTTCATTCATTGCTGGTGGGAATGCAGAATGGTAACAACCACCTTAGGAAACAGCTTACCATTTTCTCATAAAGCTAAATATGCACTTGCCATATCTTCGTTATACTTACCTTAAAGAAATGAACACTTATTTTCATGCAAAAACCTATACACAAAAGTTCACGGCTTTATTCATAACAGCCAATAGACAACTGGATAAAAACTGCTGTACATTTACACAGTGGAATAATAATCAAGAAAAAGAATGAATTATTGATATGTCAACAACTTGGAGGACCTCAAGGATATTGTACTGAGAAAAGCCAGTCTCAAAAGATTACATATTATGTGACTCCATTTATGTAACATTTTTAAAAAGAAAAAAACAAACTACAGTGACAGAAACAGATCATAGTTGCCAGGGGTAGAGTTAGCTGGAGGGTGTGATTATGTACATGTGGGTAAAATTGTAACATTTCCAGAATATCTCCTTGGCTTTAGTACATCTGCATATCAATAGGTGTTCAGTCCTGGAAAGAAGTATGGCTTTAGTTCATTTGCATCTTTCCTCTGGGGTGGAGAGAAGTTCATCTCCATATAAATGGGTAATTACCTGGGCAACAGAGGGCTTATCTGTACCTGAGGTGAGGGGAGGGCTGGTTTTTGGCTTCTGCTGGAGCAGGAAAGAGAAACGGCCCAGACTGCAGTTTGTAAGGAATAAACAGATTTTAAACTGTATTTCTCCCTTTAACTGATTTCGGTTGTTAGAGGTATTTTGTCCCGGGATTTCCTCTCCCCGGACTTAACAGTGATTAATGTACAAAGAACAGGGAATTTCTCAAGATGGTGGCATGAGTAGGGCGGTGGAAATCTCCCAAAACCATATATATTTTGAAAATACAGCAAATACAACTGTTCCTAAAAGAGAGACCAGAAGATACAGTACAACAGCCAGGCTATATCTACATCTGTGAGAACTCAGCATCTCGCAAAAAGGGTAAGATACAAAGCTGTGACCTGGCGGAACCCAATCAGTCCGCCCACCCCAGCTCACCAGTGGGAGGAAAAGAATCAGAGTGGGGAGGGAGTGGAAGCACAGAACGCCTAAATAACTAGCCCTAGTAATTGGCACCGGGAGCACAGACACACATTGCATGGTGTACTGTATATTAGAGAAACGGAAAAGTAAAATCTGAAACTGAGACTGAACAGGTCCCCACAACCGGCTACCCTGGGACAAAAGAAAAGTGGATGCTTTAAAAGTCTAAAAGGGACAAGGGTTTAACAGTTCGACAAAATAGTTCTGGCACACTTGGCCCAGCAGGCTGGGAATTTTAAGGAACTTCAGGTGCCCTAACCTCGCAGGTGGCAACACAGCTGCAAAGCCCCTCACGGTGATAAGCAGCCTGCCGTTCATTCCCATGGCTGGCACTGCAAGCAAACTGGCTGACCTGCCATTGCTGTGGACCAGCTGGGGAGCAGCCCTGCCCACAACAACCACACAGAGTTTTCTCCCAGTGCACAGTTAACAGGGCCAGACCCAGAGGCTGACCCCTGTGTGCATCTGCCCGGCACAGGCAGAAGAAGCAGGCGCAAAGTCTGGAAGGCACAAAGGGGTGCCGTTCTCGTAGGAGAACACATGCTACTCATGTGTGACCCCTGCCAGTGCCCTAGGCTATCCCGAGGGCTGCCCCACCCACGGCAGCTTAGGGAATTAACCCAGAGACTGCTCCCTATGTGCAGTTAGCCGGCACAGGCAGTGGAGAAGGGCAAGGCGACGAGCAAACAGGAAGGGACTTTGTTCTTCCAGCTGACAAATGTGCTGCTCGCCGGCAATCACTTCTATCACCATGAATAGGCAGAAGAACCTGGTCCAGTCCAAAGTCACTCAAACACCAGAGAGAAGGCCTGGTGAGACCGATATAACCAATCTTCCTGAAAAGGAATTCAAAATAAAAGTCATAACCATGCTGATGGAGCTGCAGAGAAGCAAGAGTTAAAGGATGAATTCCAGAGGGAGATAACAAATGAAACAAACAATAGAAGAATTTAAGAGCAGACAGGATGAGGAGGTACAAGAGATTGTTAATGAAATAGAAATCAGAGAACAAGAATACAGAGAAGCTGAGGCAGGATCTCTAGGAATGAAAGAATATTAAGAGAACTGTGTGACCAATCCAGATGGAACAATATTCGCATAATAGGGTTATCAGAAGAAGAAGAAGAGAGAAAAAGGGGTAGAAAGTGTCTTTGAAGAAATAATTGCTGAAAACTACCCTAAGCTGGGGAAGGAAACAGTCTCTCAGACCATGGAAGCCCACAGATCTCCCAACACAAGGGACCCAAGGAGGACAAGAGCAAGGCATATAATGATTAAAATAGAAAAGATCAAAGACAAGGACAGGGTATTAAAAGCATCCAGAGAGAGAAAAAAGATAACCTACAAAGGAAAATCCATCAGATTATCATCAGACTTCTCAACAGAAACCTTTCAGGCCAGAGAGAATGGCATGATATATTTAATGCAATGAAACACAAGGGCCTTGAACCAAGAATACTGTGTCCAACAAGATTATCATTTAAATTTGAAGGAGGGATTAAACAATTTCCAGATAAGCAAAAGATGAGGGAATTTACCTCCCAAAAATCACCTCTGCAGTGCATTTCAAAGGGACTGTTCTAGATGGAAGTACTCCTAAGGCAAAATAGATGTCACCAGAGAAAATAAAATCACAGCAAAGAAAGCAGACCAACCAAATACTAACTAAAGGCAAAAAATAAAATCAGCTATCCACAAAAGCAGTTGAGAGAAACAGAAAGGAGTACAGAATAAAACACCTAACATATAAAGAGAGGAGGAGGAAGAATAAGAAGGCAGAGAAATAAAGAATCATCAGACTGTGTTTATAATAGTGTAATAAGTGAGTTAAAGTTAGACGATTAGATAGTAAACAAGCTACCCTTGAAACTTTGGTAATCATGAATCCAAACCCTGCAATGGCAATAAGTACATATCTATTGATAATCACCCTAAATGTAAATAGACTGAATGCACCAATCAAAAGACACAGAGTAATAGAATGGATAAAAAAGGAAGACCTATCTATATGCTGCTTACAAGAGATGCACTTCAAACCCAAAGACATACACAGACTAAAAGTGAAGGGATGGAAAAAGATATTTCATGCAAGCAATAGGGAGAAAAAAGCAGGTGTTGCAGTACTTGTATCAGACAAAGTAGACTTCAAAACAAAGCAAGTAATGAGATAAAGAAGGACATTACAGAATGATAAAGGTGGCTGTCCAACAAGAGGATATAACCATTACAAATATGTATGCACCCAACACAGGAGCACCGACATAGGTGAAACAAATATTAACAGAATTAAAGGAGGAAATAGAATGCAATGCATTCATTGTAGGAGACTTCAACACACCATTCACTCCAAAGGACAGATCAACCAGACAGAAAATAAGTAAGGACACAGAGGCACTGAACAACACACTGGAACAGATGGACCTAACAGACATCTACAGAACACTCCACCCAAAAGCAGCAGGATGCACATTCTTCTCAAGTGCACATGGAACATTTCCAGAATAGTCCACATAATAGGCCACAAAAAGAGCTTCCATAAGTTCAAAAGGATTGAAATTCTACCAACCAACTTCTCAGATCACAAAGATATAAAACTAGAAATAAATTGAAAACAAAAAGGCACACAAACACATGGAGGCTTAAAAACATGCTCCTAAATAATCAATGGATCAATGATCAAATTAAAACAGACATCAAGCAATATATGGAGACAAATGATAACAACAGCACAATGCCCCAACTTCTGTGGGATGCAGCTAAGGCAGTTTGAAGAGAAAAGTATATTGCAATCCAGGCCTATTTAAAGAAGGAAGAATAATCCAAATGAATTGTCTTTAAAGTCACAATTATTCAAACTGGAAAAATAAGAACAAATGAGGCCCAAAGTCAGCAGAAGGAGGGACATAATAAAGATCAGAGAAGAAATAAATAAAATTGAGAAGAATAAAACAATAGGAAAAAAATCAATGAAACCAAGAGCTAGTTCTTTGAGAAAATAAACAAAATAGATAAACCCCTAGCCAGACTTATTAAGAGAAAAAGAGAATCTACGCACATAAACAGAATCAGAAATGAGAAAGGAAAAATCATGATGGACACCATAGAAATACAAAGAATTATTAGAGAATACTATGAAAATCTATATGCTAACAAACTGGATCACCTTGAAGAAATGGACAACTTTCTAGAAAAAAACAACCTTCCAAGACTGACCAAGGAAGAAACAGAAAATCTAAACAGACCAATTACAAGCAACAAAATTGAATCAATAATCAAAAAACTACCCAAGAACAAAATCCCTGGACCTGATAGATTCACTGCTGAACTTTATCAGACATTTAGAGAAGACATAATAACCATTCTCCTTAAAGTCTTCCAAAAAGTAGAAGAGGAGGGAATACTTCCAAACTCATTGTATGAAGCAAGCAACACTCTAATACCACAGCAATGCAAAGAACCCACAAAAAAAGGAAATTACAGACCAATATCCCTGATGAACAAAGATGCAAAAATACTCAACATAATATTAGCAAACCAAATTCAGAAATACATCAAGAGGATCATACACCATGATCAAGTGGGATTCATCTCAGGGATGCAAGGATGGTACAACATTTGAAAATCCATCAATGTCATCCAACACATCAAAAAAAGGACAAAACCACACGATCATCTCCATAGATGCTGAAAAAGCATTCAACAAAGTTCAACATCCATTCCATCATAAAAACTCTCAACAAAATGGGCATAGAGGGCAAGTACCTCAACATAATAAAGGCCATATATGACAAACCCACAGCTAACATCATACTTAACAGTGAGAAGCTGAAAGCTTTTCACCTAATATCGGGAAAAAGACAGGGATGCCCACTCTCCCCACTATTATTCAACATACTACTGGAGGTCCTAGCCACGGCAGTCAGACAAAACAAAGAAATAAAAGGCATCCAGACTGGTAAGGAAGAAGTCAAACTGTCACTGTTTGCAGATGATATGATATTGTACATAAAAAACCCTAGAGACTCCACGCCATAACTACTAGATCTAATATATCTGAATTCAGCAAAGTTGCGGGATACACAGAAATCTGGTGCATTCCTATACACTAACAATGAACTAGCAGAAAGAAATCAGGAAAACAATTCCTTTCACAATTACATCAAAAAGAATAAAATACCTAGGAATAAACCTAACCATGGAAGTGAAAGACCTATACCCTGAAAAGTACAAGACACTCTTCAAGGGAAAGAGGAGACTAAAAATGGAAATTCATCCCATGCTCTTGGGTAAGAAGAATCAATTCTGTCAAAATGACCATGGTGCCTAAAGCAATCTGCAGATTCAATGCAATCCATATCAAAACACCTACAGCATTGTTCAACAAACTAGAATAAATAGTTCTAAAATTCATATGGAACCACAAAAGACTCGGAATAGCCAAAGCAATCCTGAGAGGAAGAATAAAGCAGGGGGGATCTGGCTTCCAAACTTCAAGCTCTACTGCAAAGCCACAGTAATCAAGACAATTTGGTACTGGCACAAGAACAGATCCATAGACCAGTGGAACAGAATAGAGAGTCCAGATATTAACCCAAACATATATCGTCAATTAATATACGATAAAGGAGCCATGGATATACAATGGGGAAATGACAGCCTCTTCAACAGCTGGTGTTGGCAAAAGTGGACAGCTACATGTAAGAGAATGAAACTGGACCATTGTCTAACCCATACACAAAAGTAAACTTGAAATGGATCAAAGACCTGAATGTAAGTCATGAAACCATAAAACTCTTAGAAAAAAACATAGGCAAAAATCTGTTGGATAAAAACATGAGCAACTTCTTTGTGTACATGTCTTCCCAGGCAAGGGTAACAAAAACAAAAATGAACAAGTGGGACTGTATCAAGCAGAAAAGCTTCTGTACAGCAAAGGGCACCATCAGTAGAACAAAAAGACATCCTAAAATATGGGAGAATATATTCATAAATGACATGTCTGATAAAGCATTGACATCCAAAATATTTAAAGCGGTCACTCACCTCAACAAACAAAAAGCAAATAATGCAATTAAAAAATGGCCGAGATGCTGAACAGACACTTCTCCAAAGAAGAAATTCAGATGGCCAACAGGCACATGAAAAGATGCTCCACATCACTAATCATCAGAGAAATGCAAATTAAAACCACAATGAGATACCACCTCACACCAGTTAGGAAGGCCACCATCTAAAAGACAAAGAACCACACATGTTGGCGAGGATGTGGAGAAAGGGGAACCCTCCTACACTGCTGGTGGGAATGTAAGTTAGTTCAAGCATTGTAGAAAGCAGTATGGAGTTTCCAGAAAACTAAAAATAACAATACCACTTGACGTAGGAATTCCACTCCTTGGAATTTACCCTAAGAATTCAGAAGCCCATTTTGAACAAGACATATGCACACCTATGTTTATCACAGCAGTGTTTATAGTAGCCAAGAAATGGAAACAACCTAAGTGTCCATCAGTAGATGAATGGATAAAGAAGAAGTGGTACATATACACAATGGAATATTATTCAGCCATTAGAAGAAAACTGATCCTACCTTTTGCAACAACATGGATGGAGCTAGAGGATATTATGCTCCGTGAAATAAGCCAGGCGGAGAAAAACAAGTATCAAATAATTTCACTCATCTGTGGAGTATAAGAATAAAGCAATAACTGAAGGAACAAAACAGCAGCACTCATAGAACCCATGAATGGACTAACAGTTACCAGTGAGAAATGGACTGGGGAGGATGGGTGGGAAGGGAGGGAAAAGGGGGCAAAAGAGGCATTATGATTAGCACACAAAGTGGGGGGGGGGCACAGGGAAGGCAGTATAACGTAGACATGACAAGTAGTGATTCTATAGCATCTTACTACACTGATGGACAGTGACTGTAATCGGGTATGTGGTGTGGACTTGATAATGGGGGTGAGTCTAGTAACTGTAATGTTCCTCATGTAATTGTACATTAATGATACCAAAATAAAAAATTAAATAAAAAATAGAAATTTACAAAGAACAACACACACAAAGTCAGTGCTTGTAAAAACAAAATGTAAGTGAAGTCTGTAGTTTGGTTAATAGTATTGTGCCAGTGCAAAGTTTCTCATTTTGATAATTGTATGGGTTATGTCAGATGCTGTCATTCACTGAAGCTCGGTGAAGGATACCAAAGATCTCTGTATTATTTTTGCAACTTGTATGTGAGTCTAAAATTATTTCAAAGTAGAAAGTTGAAAAGAAAAGAAAGGATGCTGTTAAGAAAATGGAAAGGAAAGCCTCAGACTGGGAGAAAAATACTTGAAAAACATTTGATAAAGGATGTATATCCAGAATATATAAAAAAGTATTAATAGCAAGACAATCACATTTTTTAAATAGGCAAAATAACTAATTAGCTACTGCACAAAAAAAAGTGATTTATGATTTAGGTTATAAGCCCACAAAGAAATCCTCAACATCATCGTTAGGAAAGGAAAATATAAACCACAATGAAATACCGCTGTGCACCCACTAGTATAGGTAAAATTAAATGATGGTCACAAGAATGTAGAACGAGCAGAACTCTTGTTAGTGATAGGAATCAAAAATACTATGGCCAATTTGGAAACTGTTTGGCAATTTCTTGTTAAGTTAAACATAGGACTTAGAAATCCCACTCTTAAGTATTTACCCATTGTGAATGAAAAAAAAAATTGTGAATGCTCATACTAGCATTATAATATCCCCCAAACTGGAAACAATTCGCATGGTATGTCCACACAATGGAATACCATACTGTAATAAAAATGGATGCACTGTAGATGAATCTTTAAAGCATTAGGGCAAGTGAAAGTAGCCAAAAGCAAAAGTTACCTGCTGGATGATTTCATTTATATGAAGATCTAGAAAAGACACAACTAAGCAATTCATTGGAGGGCAGAGATTGATCATATGAGGGAATATTTTATGGTGATGTAAATATTCTATAGCATGGTTATTTATGGTGGTGGTTACAGGGTTGTATACATTTATTATTGAATTGTACAGTTAATTTTGCTGAGTCCTGGGGTGCTCTTTCTTCTACCTAGAAAGTTCCCTTCTCCCCCTGCCTTGGTTAATTCAAATTCAAGTTCATATCTTGCTCAAGTACTACATTATCAGGGGAATCCTTTCCTGAGTCCAGGCTAGCATAGGCTTGCTTCCATAGTATACTGTTCTTTTTCTTTATTGGGCTTATCACAGCCACAGTTAGTCAAGTGGGTACCAAACAACATAAGATCTCTTTTTCTGTCTTAACTGCCAGTTCTGTGAGGGGCCGTATGCTGAATGTGTTCATAATATATAGCGTAGAGTTAGATTCAGGTACTCCATTAAATATTGTACAACCGAGCATAAGTGAGTAGAATTCTGTTACTTGTTCATGGGCATGTCAGCTGTGACTTCTCTGGAGGGTACCACTGGTTGGGGCTGTCTACCTAACCTTAGGTCCTCTGTCTCCTGTCCCTGCACTGTTCCTGGGGATTTGGTGGTGGCTCTCATTGCTCAGCTGCTGCCACAAGTTTGTCCAGGCTTCCGTGTGTGTACCAGTGATCCCACACCTGCTGCTGGGCCACTCTGTTCTGAGAATAGAGACAAGCCTCTCTTGCTATTATTATTTTAGCACAAAGGGAAACCAATCCTGTGTATGTTCTTCAATCTACTCAGCTTTTTCTTTGATTTGAAGCAAGTCGGGAAACTGAAACACAGCCTTTTTGTTACATGCTTTTCAAGTAAGTAAACTCCTGTGAAGCACCGCAGAGTACCCCTTTCCTCATCTTTCATATTCCTAAGGAGGGGAATACCAGTCCCCCAAGTAAGCCTCAGAAATCTCATCTGCAAACACAGCTTGACTACTTGGGCTACAAATACGATGGTGCTCTGTGCTTACCCTCTGAGCATATATACATTTTAGACCATTATTACTGTCTCCAACCCCTGGGCAGACCCAGTTTTGGGATGAATGGGTATTCAGTGAAGGGCTTGACACCCAACACTTCCCTCTCTTAGATTTCCCACTTCTTTTCCTCCCTATTTCTTTATTCTTGTAGGCAAGAGGGAATTCAAGTTAAGGCACGGGCTTCGTTTGGATGACCAGTACCTATATTTGATCATCCTGTAGGCATAGCTGAATGTTAAAAGTCGTTACTAAACTCTAAGCCTGTGATCTGTTCCACTTAGGCAGAATTAATGACACTTGTTTTTTCTGACAGTCCTCTCTGGAGTATTACATCATTAGTTTACAAAGTGTTTCTTTGGGTCTTTAATTTATCCAAATCATTTATCTAGCTCCTTAATTGCTTGCAATTTATTTATCTTTTAATGCGTTCACTATTTGGACTCTTTTGTTTAGTTTTTGTTTAACTCCATCATACCTAAGAATCGTCATTAACTTTAATTTTACCTGCTTCATCTAGATTATTACAATAGCTCATTAGTTTTCCTCTTCCAACTCTTGGTCCCTCCTCTCTTGCAGTATAATCTCCGAGTAGCAGCCAGAGATCTGGTTGATCCTGCCAGGCACTCTCTTGCTCTCCACTTTCCAGTGGCTTCATCCCACTCTAAGAATTCAGCTATTAGACTTCAGTTCATGAGCTTCCACGTGTGCATGCCGGACAAATCGTAGGCACTTAATATTTGCTGAGTTAATTATTTGCATTGTTAATTAAATCTTTTTTTTAAGCATTTTATTTTATTTTTTTAATATAATTTATTTTATTATCATTAATTTACAATTACATGTGCAATATTACGATTATTAAACTACCCCTTCATCAGGTCCCCTCCACCAACCCCATTACAGTCACTGTCCATCACCGTAGTGAGATGCTATAGAATCACTACTTGTCTTCTCTGAGTTGTACTGCCCTCCCCGTGCCCCCCCAACATTACATCTGCTAATCATAATGCCCCTTTTTCCCTCTTTTCCCTCCCTTCCCACCCATTTTCCCCAGTCCCTTTCCCTTTGGTAACTATTAGTCTGTTCTTGGGTTCTGTGAGTCTGCTGCTGTTTTGTTCCTTCAGTATTTTTTCTTTGTTCTTATACTCCACATATGAGTGAAATCATTTGATACTTGTCTTTTTCGGCTTGGCTTATTTCACTGAGCATAATACCCTCTAGCTCCATCCACGTTGTTGCAAATGGTAGGATTTGTTTTCTTCTTATGGCTGAATAATATACCATTGTGTATATGTACCACATCTTCTTTATCCATTCATCTACTGATGGACACTTAGGTTGCTCCCATTTCTTGGCTATTGTAAATAGTGCTGCAATAAACATAGGGGTGCATCTGTCCTTTTCAAATTGGGCTGCTGCATTCTTAGGGTAAATTCCTAGGAGTGGAATTCCTGGGTCAAATGGTATTTCTATTTTGAGTTTTTTGAGGAACCTCCATACTGCTTTCCACAATGGTTGAACTAATTTGCAGTCCCACCAGCAGTGTAGGAGGGTTCCCTTTTCTCCACATCCTCGCCAACATTTGTTGTTGTTTGTGTTTTGGATGTTGGCCATCCTCACCGGTGTGAGGTGATATCGCATTGTGGTTTTAATCTGCATTTCTCTGATGATTAGCGATGTGGAGCATCTTTTCATGTGCCTGTTGGCCATCTGAATTTCTTCTTTGGAGAAGTGTCTCTTCATGTCCTCTGCCCATTTCTTAATTGGATTATTTGCTTTCTGTTTGTTAAGGTGCATGAGTTCTTTATATATTTTGGATGTCAACCCTTTATCAGATACGTTTTTTATGAATATATTCTCCCATACTGTAGGATGTCTTTTTGTTCTACTGATGGTGTCCTTTGCTGTACAGAAGCTTTTCTGCTTGATATAGTCCCACTTGTTCATTTTTGCTTTTGTTTCCCTTGCCCGGGGAGATATGTTCATGAAGAAGTTGCTCATGTTTATGTCCAAGAGGTTTTTGCCTATGTTTTTTTCTAAGAGTTTTATGGTTTCATGACTTACATTCAGATCTTTGATCCACCTTGAGTTTACCTTTGTGTATGGGGCTAGACAGTAGTCCACTTTCATTCTCTTACATGTAGCTGTCCAGTTTTTCCAACACCAGCTGCTGAAGAGGCTGTCATCTCCCCATTGTATATCCAAGGCACTTTTATCAAATATTAATTGACTGTATATGCTTGGATTAATGTTTGGATTTTCTATTCTGTTCCACTGGTCTGGGTCTTTTTTTGTGCCAATACCAAATTGTCTTGATTACTGTGGCTTTGTAGTAGAGCTTGAAGTCAGGGAGTGTAATTCCCCCTGTTTTATTCCTCCTTCTCAGAATTGCTTTGGCTATTCGGGATCTTTTGTGGTTCCATATGAATTTTAGAATTATTTGTTCCAGTTCATTGAAGAAAGCTGTTGGTAGTTTGATAGGGATTGCATTGAATCTGTAGATTGCTTTAGGTAGTATAGCCATTTTGACAATATTTATTCTTCCTAGCCAAGAGCATGGGATGCATTTCCATTTGTTAGTGTCCTCTTTAATTTCTCTTAGGAGTGTCTTGTAGTTTTCAGAGTACAGGTCTTTCACTTCCTTCGTTAGGTTTATTCCTAGGTATTTTATTCTTTTTGATGCAATTGTGAATGGAATTGTTTTTCTGATTTCTCTTTCTGTTAGTTCATCATTAGTGTATAGGAAAGCAACAGATTTCTGTGTGTTAATTTTGTATCCTGCAACTTTGCTGAATTCAGATATTAGTTCTAGTAGTTTTGGAATGGAGTCTTTAGGGTTTTTTATGTACAGTATCATGTCATCTGCAAATAGTGACAATTTGACTTCTTCTTTACCAATCTGGATGCCTTGTATGTCTTTGTTTTGTCTGATTGCTGTGGCTAGGACCTCCAGTACTATGTTGAATAACAGTGGAGAGAGTGGGCATCCCTGTCTTGTTCCCGATCTTAGATGAAAAGCTTTCAGTGTCTCGCTGTTAAGTATGATGTTAGCTGTGGGTTTGTCATATATAGCCTTTATGATGTTGAGGTACTTGCCGTGTATACCCATTTTGTTGAGGGTTTTTATTATGAATGGATGTTGAATTTTGTCGAATGCTTTTTCAGCATCTATGGAGATGATCATGTGGTTTTTGTCCTTCTTTTTGTTGATGTGGTGGATGATGTTGATGGATTTTCGAATGTTGTACCATCCTTGCATCCCTGGGATGAATCCCACTTGATCATGGTGTATGATCCTCTTGATGTATTTTTGAATTCGGTTTGCTAATATTTTGTTGAGTATTTTTGCATCTACGTTCATCAGGGATATTGGTCTGTAATTTTCTTTTTTGGTGAGGTCTTTGCCCGGTTTTGGTATTAGAGTGATGCTGGCTTCATAGAATGAGTTTGGAAGTATTCCCTCCTCTTCTATTTTTTGGAAAACTTTAAGGAGAATCGGTGTTATTTCTTCTCTATATGTCTGGTAGAATTCAGAGGTGAACCCATCTGTCCCAGGGGTTTTGTTCTTGGGTAGTTTTTTGATTACCAATTCGATTTCGTTGCTGGTGATTGGTCTGTTTAGTTTTTCTGTTTCTTGCTTGGTCAGTCTTGGAAGGTTATATTTTTCTAAGAAGTTGTCCATTTCTTCTATGTTTTCCAGTTTGTTAGCATATAGATTCTCATAATATTCTCTTATGATTCTTTGTATTTCTGTGGGGTCCGTCGTGATTTTTTCCTTTCTCATTTCTGATTGTGTTTACGTGTGTAGATTCTCTTTTTCTCTTAATGAGTCTGGCTAGGGGTTTATCTATTTTGTTTATTTTTTCAAAGAACCAGCTCTTGGTTTTATTGATTTTTTCTATTGTTTTATTCTTCTCAATTTTATTTATTTCTTCTCTAATCTTTATTATGTCCCTCCTTCTGGTGACTTTGGGCCTCATTTGTTCTTCTTTTTCCAATTTCAGTAATTGTGTCTTTAGACTATTCATTTGGGAATGTTCTTCCTTCTTTAAATAGGCCTGGATTGCAATATACTTTCCTCTTAGAACTGCCTTTGCTGCGTCCCACAGAAGTTGTGGCTTTGTGTTGTTGTTGTCATTAGTCTCCATATATTCTTTGATTTCTGTTTTGATTTGGTCGTTAACCCATTGATTAATTAGGAGAGTGTTGTTAAGTCTCCATGTATTTGTGAGCCTTTTTGATTTCTTTCTAAAATTTATTTCTAGTTTTATACCTTGGTGATCTGAGAAGTTGGTTGGTAGGATTTCAATATTTTTGAAATTACTGAGGTTCTTTTTGTGGCCTAGTATGTGGTCTATTCTGGAAAATGTTCCATGTGCACTTGAGAAGAATGTGTATCCTGTTGCTTTTGGGTGTAGAGTTCTGTAGATGTCTGTTAGGTCCATCTGTTCTAGTGTGTTGTTCAGTGCCTCTGTGTCTTTACTTATTTTCTGTCTGGTTGATCTGTCCTCTGGAGTGAGTGGTGTGTTGAAGTCTCCTAAGATGAATGCATTGCTGTCTATTTCCTCCTTTAATTCTGTTAGTATTTGTCTCACATATGCTGGCGCTCCTGTGTTGGGTGCATATATATTTATAATGGTTATATCTTCTTCTTGGACTGACCCCTTTATCATTATGTAGTGTCCTTCTTTATCTTTTGCTACTTTCTTCGTTTTGAAGTCTATTTTGTCTGATACAAGTACTGCAACACCTGCTTTTTTCTCTTTGTTGTTTGCATGAAATACCTTTTTCCATCCCTTCACTTTTAGTCTGTGTATATCTTTGGATTTGAGGTGAGTTTCTTGTAGGCAGCATATAGATGGGTCTTGCTTTTTTATCCATTCTGTTACTCTGTGTCTTTTGATTGGTGCATTCAGTCCATTTACATTTAGGGTGATTATTGATAGGTATGTACTTATTGCCATTGCTGGCTTTAGATTCGTGGTTACCAAGGTTCAAGGGTTGCTTCTTTACTATCTAACAATCTAACTTACCTTTCTTGTTAAGTTATTGTAAACACAGTCTGATGTTTCTTTCTTTCTCTCCCTTCTTATTCCTCCTCCTCCATTCTTTCTATAGTAGGTGTTTTATTCTTTGCCTTTAGTTAGTATTTGGATGGTCTGCTTTCTTTGCTATGATTTTTTTTTCTCTGGTGACATCTTTTTAGCCTTAGGTGTGCTTCCATCTAGAGCAGTCCATTTAAGATATCCTGTAGTGGTGGTTTATGAGAGGCAAACTCTCTCAACTTTCGTTTATCTGGAAATTGTTTAATCCCTCCATCATATTTAAATGATAATCGTGCTGGATACAATATTCTTGGTTCGAGGCCCTTCTGTTTCATACGTTAAATATATCATGCCATTCTCTTCTGGCCTGTAAGGTTTCTGTTGAGAAGTCTGATGATAGTCTGATGGGTTTTCCTTTGTAGGTGATCTTTTTTCTCTCTCTAGCTGCCTTTAATACCCTGTCTTTATCTTTGATCTTTGCCATCTTAATAATTATGTGTCTTGGTGTTGTCTTCCTTGGGTCCCTTGTGTTGGGAGATCTATGAGCTTCAGTGGACTGCGAGACTACTTCCTTCCCCAGCGAGGGAAAGTTTTCAGCAATTATTTCTTCAAAGACACTTTCTATCCCTTTTTCTCTCTCTTCTTCCTCTGGTACTCCTATAATGCGAATATTGTTCCGTTTGGATTGGTCACACAGTTCTCTTAATATTCTTTCAATCCTAGAAATCCTTTTATCTCTCTCTGCCTCAGCTGCTCTGTAGTCCTGTTCTCTGTTTTCTATTCCATTAACAGTCTCTTGCATCTCATCCATTCTGCTGTTAAGCCCGTCGATCGCTTGTCTGATTTCTATATTGTCTTTCCTCAGTTCCCTCACTTCCTCCCTCAGCTCTTGTACATTTCTCTGTAGGTCCATCAGCATGGTTATGACTTTTATTCTGAATTCTTTTTCAGGGAGGCTGTGCATTTCCATCCCTTCAGACTCCCTCTCTGGGGTTGTCTGGTTGATTTTGGTCTGAACCATATTCCTCTGTCTTTTCATGGCTACATAATTGGTCACTGATAGTTGCCACGTATGTCAGCTGGGCTCTTTAAGACTTTAAAAAGAGAAGAAAAGAAAAAAAAGAGAAAAAAAAAGAAAGAAAAGAAAAAAAACAAAACAGAAAACAAAACAAAACAAAAAAAACAAAAAAATTGCCCACCGGACGTAGATTCTGTGGGAATGCTCTACGTGGCGCTGTTGCCCCACTATTCCACAGCTGTGACTGTGCCGCTCCGCAGGGCCCTTTATCGCTCTGGCAGGGGTGGGAACAAATGGGAGGCTGTTGATCTCAGTGAGAAGTGTTAAGTATGGCTACGCTTCCTCGGTCGCCAGCTAAGGCGTCTGACACTCCCCAGGATTCCCAGCCTGCTGGGCTAAGTGTGCCGGGGTTATCCGGCTCCTCCGCTGGGCTCCTGTCTCTTTAAGACCGCTGAAGAAAGCGCGCGCTTTTTTTTTCCTTCCCGGGAGCCGGCTGCAAGCACCCTGGCGCGTTCCCTGCTCAGATCCTGCCCCTCTGTCTCTCCAATCTCCGCTGCACTGCGCAATGTGGGTCAGCACTCCCCGCGCAGATCACCGGGGCTGGCTACTTCGCGGGGTGTACTTCCACTCCCTCCAGGCACTGAATCCTCTCCTCCCGCCGGTGCGCTGGGGTGGGGGAGTGCTCGGGTCCCGCCGGGTCGCGGCTCAGTATCTTACCCGCCTCTTGGGGTGCCGAGTCCTCTCGGGTGTAGCTGCACGCTGTGCACTTTCCTGTGTATTCTCATCTTTCTTTTAGGAATAGATGTATTTTCTGTGTTTTCGTAGATAGATATAGTGTTGGGAGGAGATTTCTGCTGCCCTGCTCACACCGCCATCTTCCCGGAAGTCTCTTGTTAATTAAAACTTACCAGGATTTTGTTTTTGTTTTTGCTACCATTGCCTTAGAAGTACACACAACACAAAAACAGTAATTCTTTAGGCCTAACAGGTTTTTGGGGTTGTGGGGAATAGGTCATAGCTCTTTTTCTAAATTTTTTACTGAGGTATTATTGACATACGCTCTTACGAAGGTCTCACATGAAAAAACGATGTAGTTAGTATATTTACCCATATTATCAAGTCCCCACCCATACCCGAATGCACTCACTGTCCATCAGTCTAGTAAGATGCCACAGATTCCCTGTTTGCCTTCTCTGTGCTACAGTGTTTTCCCTATGACCCCCCGCACCATGTGTACCTAAACATAATATGCCACAATCCCTATCCCACCCCCACCTACCCTCCCACACACCACCCCTTTGGTAACCACTAGTCCCTTCTGGGAGTCTGTGAGCCTGCCGCTATTTTGTTCCTTCAGTTTTGCTTTGTTGTTATACTCCACAAACGAGGGAAATCATTTGGCACTTGTCTTTCTCCGCCTGGCTTATTTCACTGAACATAATATCCTCGAGCTCCATCCATGTTGTTGCAAATGGTAGGATTTGTTTCTTTCTTGTGGCTGAATAGTATTCCATTCTGTATGTGTACCATATCTTCTTTATCCATTCATCTACTGATGGGCACTTAGGTTGCTTCCATATCTTGGCTATTGTAAATAGTGCTGCAATAAACATAGGGGTGCATATATCTTTTTTTGAGTCTGAGAAATTGTATTCTTTGGGTAAATTCCAAGGAGTGCGAAACCTTGAAGAAATGGACTTCTTAGAAAAATACAACCTTCCAAGAATAACCAAGGAAGAAACAGACAACCCAAACAGACCAATTGCTAGCAACGAAATTGAATTGGTAATCAGAAAACTACCCAGGAACAAAACCCCTGGGACAGATGGATTCACCGCTGAATTTTATCAGACATATAGAGAAGAAATAACACTGATTCTCCTTAAAGTTTTCCAAAAAATAGAAGAGGAGGGAATACTTCCAAACTCATTCTATGAAGCCAGCATCACTCTAATACCAAAACCTGGAAAAGACCTCACCAAAAAAGAAAATTACAGACCAATATCCCTGATGAACGTAGATGCAAAAATACTCAACAAAATATTAGCAAACCGAATTCAAAAATACATCAAGAGGATCATACACCATGATCAAGTGGGATTCATCCCAGGGATGCAAGGATGGTACAACATTCGAAAATCCATCAACATCATCCACCACATCAACAAAAAGAAGGACAAAAACCACATGATCATCTCCATAGATGCTGAAAAAGCATTCGACAAAATTCAACATCCATTCATAATAAAAACCCTCAACAAAATGGGTATAGAGGGTACGTACCTCAACATAAAAAAGGCCATATATGAAAAACCTACAGCCACCATGGTACTTAACAGTGAAAAGCTGAAAGCTTTTCATCTAAGATCGGGAACAAGACAGGGATGCCCACTCTCTCCACTGTTATTCAACATAGTACTGGAGGTCCTAGCCACAGCAAACAGACAAAACAAAGAAATACGAGGCATCCAGATTGGTAAAAAAGAAGTCAAACTGTCACTATTTCCAGATGAAATTATATTGTACATAAAAAACCCTAAAGATTCCATTCCAAAACTACTAGAACTAATATCTGAATTCAGCAAAGTTGCAGGATACAAAATTAACACACAGAAATCTGTTGCTTTCCTATACACTAACAATGAGCTAACAGAAAGAGAAATCAGGAAAACAATTCCATTCACAATTGCATCAAAAAGAATAAAATACCTAGGAATAAACCTAACAAAGGAAGTGAAAGACCTATACCCTGAAAACTATAAGACACTCCTAAGAGAAATTAAAAAGGACACTAACAAATGGAAATTCATCGCATGCTCTCGGTTAGGAGGGTAAATATTGTCCAAATGGCTATACTGCCTAAAGTAATCTACAGATTCAATGCAATCCCTATCAAATTACCAACAGCATTCTTCAATGAACTGGAACAAATAGTTCTAAAATTCAAATGGAACCACAAAAGACCCTGAATAGCCAAAGCAATATCCTGAGAAGGAACAATAAAACGGGGAATTACACTCCCAAACTTCAAGCTCTACTACAAAACTACAGTAATCAAGACAATTTGGTATTGGCACAAGAACAGACCCACAGACTGGTGGAACAGAATAGAGAGTCCAGACATTAACCCAAACATATACGGTTAATTAATTAATATACGATAAAGGAGCCATGGATATACAGTGGGGAAATGACAGCTTCTTCAACATCTGGTGTTGGCAAATCTGGACAGTTACATGGAAGAGAATGAAACTGGATTACTGTCTAATCCCATGCACAAAAAGAAACTCAAAATGGATCAAGGACCTGAATGTCAGTCATGAAAGTATAAAACTCTTGCAAAAAAACATAGGCAAAAATCTCTTTGACACAAACATGAGCAACTTCTTCATGAATATATCTCCCCGGGAAGGGAAAAAAAACAAAAATGAACAGGTGGGACTATATCAAGCTGAAAAGCTTCTGTACAGCAAAGGACACCATCAGTAGAACAAAAAGACATCCTACAGTATGGGAGAATATATTCACATATGACATATCCGATAAGGGGTTGACATCCAGAATATATAAAGAACTCATGCACCTTAACAAACAGAAAGCAAATAATCCAATTAAAAAATGGGCAGAGGATCTGAATAGACACTTCTCCGAAGAAGAAATTCTGATGGCCAACAGGCACATGAAAAGATGCTCCACATCACTAGTCATCAGAGAAATGCAAATTAAAACCACAGTGAGATTTTTCCTCACACTCTTAAGGGTGGCCAACATCCAAAACACAAACAACAACAAATGCTGGCCAGGATGTGGAGAAAGGAGAACCCTCCTACACTGCTGGTGGGAATGCAAATTAGTTCAACCATTGTGGAAAGCAGTATGGAGGCTCCTCAAAAAACTCAAAATGGAAATACCATTTGACCCAGGAATCCCATTTCTAGGAATTTACCCTAAGAATGCAGCAGCCCAGCTTTAAAAAGACAGATGCACCCCTGTGTTTATCGCAGCACTTTTTACAATAGCCAAGAAATGGAAGCGGCCTAAGTGTCCATCAGTAGATGAATGGACAAAGAAGATGTAGTACATATACACAATGGAATATTATTCAGCAATAAGAAGAAAACAAATCCAGACATTTGCAACAACATGGATGGAGCTAGAGGGTATTATGCTCAGTGAAATAAGCCAGGCCGAAAAAGACAAGTATCAAATGATTTCACTCATATGTGGAGTATAAGAACAAAGAAGAAAACTGAAGGAACCAAACAGCAGACTCACAGAACTCAAGAATGGACTAACAGTTACCAAAGGGAAAGGGCCTGGGGAGGATGGGTGGGAAGGGAGGGACAAGGGGGAAAATGGGGCATTACGATTATCAGACATAATATTGTGGAGGGCACAGTGAGGGCTGTACAACTCAGAGAAGACAGGTAGTGATTCTATAGCATCTCACTATGCTGATGGACAGTGACTGTAATGGGGTATGTGGGGGGGACTTGTTGAAGTGGGGAGTTTAGTAACCATAACGTTGCACATGTAATTGTAGATTAAAGATACCAAAAAAAAAAAAATTCCAGGACTGGGATTCCAAGGTCAAATGGTATTTCTATTTTGAGTTTTTTGAGGAGCCTCCATATTGCTTTCCACAATGGTTGAACTCGCTTACATTCCCACCAGCAGTGTAGGAGGGTTCCCCTTTCTCCACATCCTTGCCAGCATTTGTAGTTCTTAGTCTTTCTGATGCTGGCCATCCTTATTGGTGTGAGGTGATATCTTATTGTGGTTTTAATTTGCATTTCCCTGATGATTAGTGATGTGGAGCATCTTTTCTTGTGTCTTTTGGCCATCTGAATTTCTTCTTTGGAGAATTGGCTCTTCATATCCTCTGCCCATTTTTCAATCGGGTTATTTGCTTTTTGGGTGTTGAGGCATGTGAGTTCTTTATATGATTTGGATATTAACCCCTTGTTGGTATGTCATTTACCAATGTATTCTCCCATACTGTAGGATGCCTTTTTGTTTTGTTGATGGTGTCCTTTGCCATACAGAAACTTTTTAGTTTGATGTAGTCCCATGTGTTCATGTTTACTTTTGTTTCTAGGTCATAGCTCTCTTGCATGAATTTTGGAATACAGCAGTTTCGTCTAATAGGGACGGAAAATAGATTTGTCTATAACCAATACTCATTTGGGTAGTAAAAAACTGCCTTGGTAAAAACCAAAATCAGACAGGTGGTAAAGGACCGTGGTTAGAACTTAAGTTATGCTTTTCATGCCCCAAACATTTCAGAAAGGTATTATTATTTTTTATATCCTAATGTGTTAAATAATGCTTCTCTCTTTTGTATTTTCTACCCTGCTTCGCCTCCTTTCAACCTTAGAACTTCACCATACGCATTACACCTGGATGTTGCTGTGGGGGTTATGGCTCTGTTGCAGTGACAGCACTGTGCGGCTCTGTGTTCGTTATGCAGGCGTGATACGTGATAACCATTTTACTAGCCTGTCTTCTTGTTCTTTTTATATGACACTAAATGAGATTGTGAATTAATTTTGAATGAAAATTTATGAATTTCTTACAAGGAAGTTTCACTACTCTGTAATAAACACATATAAAGGACTGGCTCTAAATTTTAAACTGTGGAAGTGACATTAAGAACATGTTTTGTTATTATTTGCTGCCTTTTTTTTTTTTAGCAGTCTTCCAGTAATATGTATGCAAGTTAAGACATGTATACATATACATGTGACTTCCAGGTTGGAGAAACTGTTTATCCTAGTAAAAGTTTTTTGTTTTTTTAAACTATGAATCGTTTCCTTAAGTATAGCAGATTTTAACCAGAGGCTCTGTGGAATTTTTTTCTTTCTAACTGTGTTTTTTAATGATGAAAGTCTTTTAATATGATCTAGTAATCTGTTAGTCAGTGAACAGAGTGAGGACTTGGATTTTAAGATCAAACAAATTCATTTTGTTAACATCACATTTTGTTCCATTTTGCAGCTTCCTGGTGAATTTTTGGATGAAGCCATTAAATTAATTGCTTACCATCATGAGCAGAAGCAAGCGTGATAGCAATTTTTATAGTGTAGAGATTGGAGATTCTACATTCACAGTTCTGAAACGGTATCAGAATTTAAAGCCTATAGGCTCAGGAGCTCAAGGAATAGTATGGTAAGTTTTTTTCCTCAAAAATTAGACAAGAAAATCATTAACTTCTATCTTTTCTCCTCTCATAATATAGATAGATACCTTGGTAAATATTTAACTTGCCTCAAAAAATTAAAACTATAAAATTTAAATCAAAGTTATAACAGTAAGTTTTTGTTCTGGGATTAGTGGTCTTTATTATTACAACTACAACATAACTTTTTATAAATCAGCGCTGCTGTCTTTAAGTATAAATGATGATTAAATACTTGGTCATAAGCCATGTAAAGACAAATACCTATATCAGGAAAGAGTAAGTGGCAAACTTGTTAATTCCATGTATCATCTGTTCCCATAGCTAATTGTTTAATAAGAAGTTTCACTTAATCATCATTTTCACACTATAATGAAACTTTGGAATTTCAGAAGTCTTATTTTACACTAGGAAATGAATTCAACTAGTATCATCTCACTTACATGTGTTTCAAAACTCCTATGTGTTTTTAAAATTGATTTACAAGCTAATTTCTACTAAAACCTAGGCTTTATAGATCAGCATAATTCCTTATAAACTGAAGCAGAAAATACTCTTTGGGACAGTTCTGCTAATAATTTTAGATTACTAACGTAACATAATAAGCTAGTGTTTTGGGGAATTCTAAGCCTCAGTCAAGCGTGATTATATCTTTATTATCTCTTCTTAAACGAGGTTTGTTTCGGAATCTATTAAAAAATCATAAGTGTTTACAACTCTGCAGTTCTTCAGGTTCTAGAAAAACTCTTTCACATGTACGTAGAAATACATACATAGGGCTATTTTTTGCAGCACCATTTATAATATTAAAAGTTAGTAAGCACCAAGCCTATCAATAGGAGAATAAAAAATTGGGATATATTCATACAGTGAAATACCATACAACATTCAGGATGAACTGGAGCTGTATGTGTCAACAAGGATAATCTCAGAAATGTAGTGTGGAGTGTAAAAGCCAGATGCAGAATATACATACATGATTGTACCATTTATGTTGCTTAAAGTATGCAAAATAATACCATATATTTATGAACACATAGATACATAGAAGAGTGTAAAAACATTCAAAAACTCAAACCTCAGAATAATGCTTTACCCCTAAGTTTAGAGAAAAGGAAAGGACTTCATCTATAATATAGTTTTTTAAATTATGGAGCAATTATCATAAAATATTACAGTCTAATAAATTTGTTTAGTGGAAACAGTGGCATTTATTCTCTTTTCTGTATCCTTGAAGTAATTTGTAATATCAAAAATGTTATAATTTGGGTCATTTTACAAAGCATTATTGGCTGGCTGGTTGTCATTTCAACTAACCATGTTTAACCAGCCACACATTAAATTTAAAGAAAATAATGTGGTAAAGACAATATGGGAAGGATTCTGAAAGTCACCTCTTAGTTCAGATTCTAGCTCTAGGATTTACTGTGACTTGTGTCAACTTCTGAATGTGTTTTCTCATGTAATCTACATGGTTGTTGTGAGGAATGTATTATTTTTAAAATACTTAATAGTGTTTAAAAATATAGTAATGTTTCCATACCTTCGCTTGTCCTCAGGCAAGTGCATTTTGATATTTGTGTATCAGGATTTTTTTTTAATTGCTTTGGAAGAGACCTTAAGCCATTTTCACCAGCCCCTGTCCTAAGAAATAAGTATCTTAAAATTTTTGTTTATTTTTTCATAAAAGATTATTATGAAATAAACATGTTTTAAAATTTTTAACTCCCTGTTGTGTTACTGTCAGAATTAACTGGAGAACTGCATTTTTTGAAAATAGATATTATTTTGGGCCCCAATTGTGTAAGATTCACTGGGCCTAGATTGGGGACTCTGAATCTCCAGGTGTTTCTAATCTGTACATTTTTAAGAATCAACTATTAGAAATATAATTTCCTTGGATACAAAGTAGTGCAACCTATTCAATTACTTTTGAACTTTCAAACTTTGAAATGTCACTTTGCTTTAGCAGATAAATTAATAGGAATTAACTTATGGTTAAAAATAAAACATACTTTATCTGAAACAGTCAAAAGTTCTGATTTTGGATGATGCCTAATGGTTTTTGTTTTTGTTTGTTTTAGTTTGGGAAGGACATATCTGTAAACATGACAGTTTCTAAGTAAGGATTATAATATTTATGTATGTAATGAATGTATGGACACACTAGTTATGGTATAAATAGAATGTGTAAATATGTCCATTTATGCCAGGGTAACAATTTCTTAATACATATTTCTTCACCACATTTGATACAGTGAGATAGCTGTGAAACAAACTCAAGTTTCCAGTTAGGTGAAAGAGAATGATCAGTAGTGTGCTAACTTTCCAAATATTACATAAACAGAAATAGTCTTTCATAGTATGTTAGGTGGTCCGATGTGAAAAGCATGACCTTATGTCTTGGTCTTTTAGTCTCAGCTTTGTTTTAACTTTCTGTCTAACCTTTGGCAAACTGCTTAACCACTGGTTCTGTATCAAACAATGTTTAAAGTTTCTTTCAACCATAATATTCTATAATTTCAAGACACTTTGCAGTATTTATGCTTTACTTTCACTGGCCTGTCCTTAATGAAAAGTGCTATTTGCTCAGTGTCATACGTAGAGGAAGATATGAAGAGTAAAGAGTATTATGATATTATATTTCCCAGAATTATAGGTGTTTCACTAACAGTTATGAAGCAGCTTCTGTTGGCCTGAAATCTAGCATTCATATTTATAAACACCTTGATTTTTAACTCCTCCTCCAAAACAGATTTTTAAGTACTTTTTATATTATAAAATCTTCTGTGTAGATAACTTCTGAATGTACTTTCCTTTCTGTATTCATTTTATTGTGTCCAAAGAGGATGGAAGTGATACACTTATGTAGGATTCTTGGGCAAATGTTTTGAGTATTAATTTATGACCACATGTATTCTTTTATCCTGTCTTTCCTTGTTGTAGGTGCATACTGATGAATTTAAGCTGTTTATTGGACTGGAATACTCATTAAACATTTGTGCATTGAGTGCCCATTGTATGCTAGGTGGATCTTAGACGACACCCACAAGCAGTCTGTATCTTCACAGCCCATTGTCTCTCTGAATCCATTAGCATTTTCATAAACAGTTAACAGTACTATACATGATTGGAGTATGCTGTAATAGGTATAGAAGAAACATGTTGCATATCAAAGACTGGAAATTGATTCAATCACATTTATCTTTGGAGAAAGTAGGGAATCTGCACAGATGTTTCATAAATTGCAGATTTTTAAGTCTTTTTGTTGTTTTTGAATTTCTTATTACAGTGCAGCTTATGATGCCATTCTTGAAAGGAACGTTGCAATCAAGAAGCTAAGCCGGCCATTTCAGAATCAAACTCATGCTAAGCGGGCTTACAGAGAGCTAGTTCTAATGAAATGTGTTAATCACAAAAATGTAAGTGAACATTTTAGAAAATTTCTTAAATATAGATGAAATCAAGATTTGTTCATGAATATATGAATATCAATAACTTTTAAAATATGAGATGCTTAACATTGTTCTTCTGATTTGAACAGTTGTTTTAAAGATTCATCTATAGTATAAGTTTTTCTCAGCTTTCCTACAGCAAAAGAACAACAGCTTCTGAAATTCAGATTGTGTATTTTCTAACATTTAATTTGCAAAAGGAGTTTTTAAAAAGGTAAGTGCTTTACAGGAACTTTATTAGGCTCAGTCTCACCTGTTTTTTGTTTTCTGTTAGGGTGACAGTTCTTAAAACTGGAGCCTTAGCACAGAGATGACAGTGTTCCCATTAGACTTTGACACTAGAACTTTACTTAATAATATTGGATATAAAATTCAAATCCTTTCTCCCTACCCGACTTCCACCTCTTTAAGTGATATCAGTACTCACTGGTCACTTTATGTTGAGGATAGCCAGGTAACCTTCATTCATTTTGGGAATAAATAGTTAATACTTTTTAAAACTTATATTAAGTATACTGATACTTTTGTGTATTTTAGTGGAAGGATTTCCCCAAGCCAAGAGGATATAAACTAGGAGTGAATTGTGCAGGGTACCGTTTGTGAATTACTAAACTGAAGGCATCTGACTGGAGATGTTTTGTGGTGTTTGTCCAAAGGCGTTTATAAAATATGAGTTCAATAATTTTTGATTTCAGATAACACAATTTACTACATTTTGAGAGCTAACTGTGTAGGAGCATCTGTGTGTTGGAATTATTAGGTTAGTTACCAACAGGAAAAATTCATGGAAATTAAGGACTAGGCTCCTTATCTGGGGAGCTTACAGTGTTATTTTGAAGACAAACAAATACATAAAGGGTTAAAGCAGCAGAAGTTTGATCATGGCGGATGGAAAGAAAGTGCTGAGATTCAGGAGAGAAGATTCCTGTGAGCTTTAATGAAATGGGAGAGCTTGTGGGAAGGGTGCATCTAGACTAATTCTTAAATATGGGGTAAAAATTGGATTGTTGAAGAAGTGGGGCCTCCCAGAGAGGAAGAGTTAACATTACAAAAAGGCACAGAGATAAAGATTAATGCCAGTTAGTGACAGGGAAGAAGTGTCAGCACTTGTTGTTCTTTGTGGTATCCAGGCATGTTGCTTGTCAAGGTTGTGCAGGTGGCCTCCTGCCCTCTGGAAGAGTTGCCCGAGCCCCTTGTAGCCTGTTTTGTGGTGATGGTGTGGTGTCACTGCATTGGTTTTGCCTTGGGGGCTTGTCCAGTGACACCTGCCTCCTGCGCCTCCGTGACTGCAAAGAAAGATGGTTCCATCAACTAATGAAGGACATGAAAAGTTTGTTTCACATTATTTACCCCCTACAGGGGTGGCACAGATCCATCCAGGCAATACCATTAATACCCAGTAGAGTTCCAGCACAGAATAGATGCTTAAAGTGTATTTGTTCAGTTAATGAATTAAATATAGGGAAAACTAAATATAGAGAAGCAGGAATGGCAATGGAATTTTTCCATCTCCTGATGGATAAATGCTTTTGTAATGTTACGCCTTTTCAATAATTTCATATTCTGCACAGATCATTTCATTAATCTACTCAGGTTTTTCCCATTCTTTAAAAAAATTTTTATTGTGTTACAAAACACATAAGAAGAGTTAAACTGTCTTAACCATGTTTAAGTGTACAATGCAGGGGTGTTAAGTATATTCATATTGTTGTGCATTTCCCGCTGTATTCACAGATGTTTTGAGTTTCTTTTTCAACTTGGCCACTTATCTCTGAATGCACTTTGATATGTGTCCTAACATACAGTACTGCATATTCTCTTAATCATGGACATTAAAATCCTATTTGGAAATCGGTGACCATTTGACTCACATTGTCTAGGCCTGCTAACAAGTCCCATATTTCCCACCCTTTACTTTTTTTTTTCTTTTGTTTTTAGAGAATTAAGTTTAAGAATAAACCTAGTACTTAATATTTTTCTCTATTGAATTGCACATGTGAAATCTGGTTCCTCTTCCTGGGCTATTGGGGGATTGCTTTTTTTTTTTTTTCTCTGACTTCACTTCCCAGTTTTGCTCAGGATGCCTTCGTAATAACTGAAATAGTTCATTAGCAAGCTTTGGATATACTGTAAAAATTACATGTCCAACTATAAAAATTATCCATCTCTCCCCTATTCTTCATCTTATTCACATGGATATTATTATGGAGACATTTTCAAAACTGCCTTTTGAAATCTTCATATACGATATCTAGTTGCATTTCTTTTATGTGTTCTATTTATTATTATTTTTATTCACAGAAGAAAATGATTTCCCAATGAATTTTTACCTGCTCCTAGTAATTGTTTCTTGTTTCAAATACCACCCAGTTAATCAGTCCTTGACTTTTGTTTGACTATCCAGTCTATGATTAATTTCCTTTATTTCCCTTTTTGAAAAATAAGACAACTGTTAAAATCTTTTTTTAAAACAGCTTTATTGAGATAAAATTCACATACTATACAATTTACCAATTTAGTGTATACAATTCAGTGGTTTTTACTGTGTTCACTGATATTTTTGACTGTCACTGTAGTCAGTTCTGGGATATTTCCATCACCTCAAAAAGAAACCCTGTATTCTTTAGCTTTTGTTTCCCCAATTCCCATCCCCCTCAGCTCTAAGCAACCACTAATCTCCTGTCTCTCTATATATGCCTTTCATCTTTAGCACCTCTCTTCTACTCTACATTTTCCCACATACTAATGAGAACAGTTTTACTATTTCTCCAAGTATGCAGTTTATCTGATTAGGAGACATGAATTCATTTAAAGCAGCTAGATGCTAACTTTTTATCACTTGTCCTATCTTAAACAAGTTTGTTTTAGCTTTTCTGGTCTGAAAATTATTTTTCAGAATTTATTCACCGAACAAATATTTGAATGCCTTCTCTAAGCAAAGCTTTATGCTTAGATGAATAACATAGATTGTGCCCTCATGAAGATTATGTCTAGAAAAACATTCCCACCCCTAAGTATAATTATCAATAAACATTTAAAAACTGTGTGTTAGATATCTTCCTATATAGCAAGGCTGTAAAAGGGAATAAAACACAATTTCTAACAAGGATCCTAGTGTGGTTGGGTTGAGGCTGTTGTGAAATGAGACTATACTATAGTGTGTTAAATGCCGTAACATATAAGACACTGTGGGAACAGAGGAAAGACTATATTCCGCCCTGTCAAGGACTAGGAGTTATCACACTCAACAAAAGAGGTGTCCTGAAGGTAACTGAGTTCAGTAGGTAAGTTACAAGCATAAGGAATAGGATGCTTAAAGGCATTTAGAGTTTTTTAAAGATAACATTCTTTGAACTTAGTATGACTAAAGTATCAAGTTTAATAGAGGGTTTAGCAGGAGATGAAGTAGGTTGATACCCTGTCATGGAGGGAATTTTTGAATTTTTGTTGGCATTAAGTTCTTGAGGAGATAATATGATCAAGTTTTTCACTGTATTATATGTAGTAAAATAGTAGTTGGATTTGCAAAAAGCCATTGTTAGGAAACCTAGTGTTAGAAATAATTCTAGCATGAACAGTCTAGATGAGATGTTAGAATCCTCAACCTCTACAGAGAATGGAAAGAAGAGATTGAGGTTCAGACTGACCATAGAATGGGTAGCATTTTCTGAATATTTATTATGGTGTAAATACTGAATAAAGAGCCAAAGATCACTCTGAGCTTTCCGTTGTTAAAAGAGAAGGCACTCTGGAAAAATAAGTTCATATAGAAATGATAATGAGTTCAATTTTATATTTGTGAGATTTCTCTGTGAAGTGACAATGTGTATATCTGAGATTCATAAGCTAAACCAGGACTTCTAATGAATATTTGGAAATTATCCACATAGAGATGTTTGGAGAAAAAGGTATACATAATATCACCCAGGAAAAGGGTATGGATATAGAAAAGAGGACAATTAAAGACAGAATAGTGGAAAAGAGGACTTGCCTTTGGATGAACCAGTGGAGTAGACTAGAAATGAATGAAACTGGTCAAGCACAGTATTATGAAAAACCAGGGAAGTATAGGCTAAGATTATATAGAGTATATACCGAACTGACTAAGAGCTGGTAGAAGATATTTAAGATTTGCTTTCAAATTATGTAGAGGATTGTATAATATAGGTCCTTGACAATTGAGTGTTCATAAATGGAATGGATTATGTTGAGTTCTTCTGACATAGTAGTTTTTCTTTAAGGCTTTATTTTTTAGAGCATTTCCAGGTTCACAGCAAAATTGAGTGGAAGGTACAGAGATTTCCCATTCATCCCTGCCCCCACACATGCATAGCCATCCCCAATATCAATGTCCGCCCCCAGAGTGGTACATTTATTATAATCAATGAACTTGCCCTGACACATCCTTATCACCCAAAGTCCATAGTTTACATTAGGATTTCCTCTTTGTGTTGTGCATTCTGAGTTTGGATAAGTGTAAAATACATATATTTATCATTTTATATCATACAGAGTATTTTCAAAGCCTTAAAGATTCTCTGTCCTTTGCGTCCCTCCCTACCCCCAAACCCTGGCCATAATTTTAATATATAAACTAAAAGAGAGTACTTGAGCTTAGAATGTAAGATCTGAAAATTTTTACACTGATGGTGGATTTTTTTTAACCCATATATTTGTAGTTCCCTAATGAGAGTATTAAGCACTTTCCAATTTTTCTCTCTCTGCTTTGACACAGATAATTGGCCTTTTGAATGTTTTCACACCACAGAAATCCCTAGAAGAATTTCAAGATGTGTAAGTATGATAATTAAAGTTTTATGTTAGTATATTATTCTTAGATTGTTGCTGTATACTATAGCTGTCATCTTTTTTCACCCATGAAGTTACATAGTCATGGAGCTCATGGATGCAAATCTTTGCCAAGTGATTCAGATGGAACTAGATCATGAAAGAATGTCATACCTTCTCTATCAGATGCTGTGTGGAATCAAGCACCTTCACTCTGCTGGAATTATTCATCGGGTTAGTAGAAAAAACTATCATCATATTCTTCTTTTTAATCATTGGGGTAAAATTTATGTTATACAAAATTAACCATCTTCCAGTGTACAATTCAGTGACATTTAGTACATTGACAAATTGTGCAACTATCACCAATTTCAGATTTCAAAATATTTTCATCACCACAAAAGAAAACCTCAAAAGAATACCATTAAGCAAATCACTACCCATTCCCCTCTCTTCGCAGCCATTGGCTTCATACCAGTCTGCGTTCTGTGTCTGTGGATTTACCTCTTCTGGAATCATACGATGTGTGACGTTTTGTGTCTGGCTTCTTTAATTTAGCATATTGTCTTCAGATTTGCCCATGTCATAGTGTGTATCAATAGTTCATTACTTTTTATGACTGAATAATATTCTATTGTAAGATTTTTACCACATTTTGGTTATTTCCACCTTTTAGCTTTTGCAGATACTGCTGCTATGAACATGTATAAGTACTTTTGAGTTCCTATTTGCAATACTTTTGGCTGTCTTCTTAGGAATGGGTCATGTGGTAATGCTATATTTAGCTTTTTGAGGAGCCACCAAACAGTTTTCCTCTCTGGCTATACCATTTTACATCCCAGCAGCAATGTACAAAGATTCCAATTTCTCCAAATCTTTGCCAATACTTAGTAACTCCTTCATTCTAACCATCCTAGTTAGGTGGTATGTGATCGTGGTTTTATTTGCATTTCCCCAATGAGTAATAATGTTGAGCATCTGCTTGTTGGACATTTGTATATCTTCTTGGTAGAATGTCTAAGCTCCTAGTCCATTTTTTTCAGTTGGTTTATTTTCTCCTGTTTGTGAGCTATGTAGTTCTTTATATACTCCAGATCCGAGACCCTTATCAGATATGTGATTTGTAAATATTGTCTCCCAGTCTCTATGTTGTCCTTATGTATGTATCACTTTTCTTGATACCCTTTGATGCACAAAAGTTTAAATTCTCATAAAATTCAGTTTATCTTTGGTTTGTGCTTTCATTGTCATGTGTAAGAATTCATTGTCAAATCAAAGGTCATTAAGGTTACTCTTCTGTTTACTTCTAAGAGTTTTTAGCTCTTTATGTTTAGGTCTTTGAAACATTTTGAAGTTAATTTTTATATATGGTGTAAGGGAAGGATCCAATTCATTTTTTTACTTGTGGAAATCCAGATGTCCCCACACCATTTATTAGATGGTTGTTTCCCAATTGAATGTTCTTGGCATCTTTGTTGAAAATCAATTGGCTGTAGATACATGGTTTTATTTGTGGACTCTTCTATTCCATTGTTCTAAATGTATGTTTTTATACCAGAACCACATTATTTTGATCACTGTAGCTTTGTAGTAAATTTTGAGATGCGAAAGTGTGAGTCCTCTAATTTTATTCCTCTTTCTCAATGTCAGTTTGACTATTAAGGACCCCTTGTGATTCTGTATGAATTTGAGTATCAAGTGTTTCCATTTCTGCAGAAAAGGCCATTGGAATTTTTTTATTTTTTATTTTTTATTAAGGTATTATTGATATACACTCTTATGAAGGTTTCACATGAACAAACAATGTGGCTACTACATTTCTCCATATTATCAAGTCCCCACCCATACCCCAGTGCAGTCACTGACCATCAGTATAGAAAGATACCACAGATTCACTGTTTGCCTTCTCTGTGCTACACTGTTTTCCCCATGACCCCCCACACCATGTATATTAAACATAATACCCCTTAATCCCCATCACCCTGCCTCCTGACCCGCCCTTCCACACCCCTCCCCTTTGGTAACCACTAGTCTCTTCTTGGAGTCTGTGAGTCTGCTGGTGTTTTGTTCCTTCAGTTTTGCTTTGTTGTTATACTCCACAAATGAGGGAAATCATTTGGCACTTGTCTTTCTCAACCTGGCTTATTTCAGTGAGCATAATATCCTCCAGCTCCATCCATGTTTTGTTACAAATGGTAGGATTTGTTTCTTTCTTTATTGCTGAATAGTATTCCATTGTGTATATGTACCACATCTTCTTTATCCATTCATCTACTGATGGACACTTAGGTTGCTTCCATATCTTGGCTATTGTAAATAGTGTTGCGATATACATAGGGGTGCATATGTCTTTTTGAGTCTGAGAAGTTGTATTCTTTGGGTAAATTCCAAGGATTGGGATTCCCGGGTCAAATGGTATTTGTATTTTTAGTTTCTTGAGGAACCTCCATATTGCTTTCCACTATAGTTGAATTAGCTTACATTCCCACCAGCAGTGTAGGAGGGGTCCCCTTTCTCCACGTCTTCGCCAGCATTTGTTGTTCTTAGTCTTTTGGATGCTGGCCATCCTTACTGGTGTGAGGTGGTATCTCATTGTGGTTTTAATTTGCATTTCCCTGATGATTAGTGATGTGGAGCATCTTTTCATGTGTCTGTTGGCCATCTGAATTTCTTCTTTGGAGAATTGTCTCTTCATATTCTCCACCCATTTTTGAATCGGGTTATTTACTTTTTGGGTGTTGAGGTGTGTGAGTTCTTTATATATAATTTTGGATGTTAACCCATTGTCGGATATGTCATTTACAAATATATTTTCCCATACTGTAGGATGCCTTTTTGTTCTGTTGATGGTGTCCTTTGCCATACAGAAACATTTTAGTTTGATGTAGTCCCATGAGTTCATTTTTGCCTTTGTTTCCCTTGCTCAAGGCAATGTGTTCAGGAAGAAGTTGCTCATGCTTATATTAGGAGATTTTTGCCTACGTTGTCTTCTAAGAGTTTTATGGTTTCATGACTTACATTCAGGTCTTTGACCCATTTCGAGTTTACTTTGTGTATGGGGTTAAACAATAATCCAGTTTCATTCTCTTGCATGTAGCTCTCCAGTTTTGCCAACACGAGTTTTTGAAGAGGCTGTCATTTCACCATAGTATGCCAATGGCTCCTTTATCTTGTATTAATTGACCATATATGGTTGGGTTTATATCTGGGCTCTCTATTTTGTTCCATTGGTCTATAGTTCTGTATTTTTGCCAGTACCAAATTGTCTTGAGTACTGTGGCTTTGTAGTAGAGCTTAAAGTTGGGGAGCATAATCCCCCCTGCTTTCTTCTTCCTTCTCAGGATTGCTTTGGCTATTCGAGGTTTTTTGTGGTTCCATATGAGTTTCAGAACAATCTGCTCTAGTTCATTGAAGAATGCTGTTGGTATTTTGATAGGAATTGCATTGAATCTGTAGATTGCTTTAGGCAGGGTGGCCATTTTAACAATATTAATTCTTCCTATCCATGAGCATAGGATGTGTTTCCATTTATTGGTATCTTCTTTAATTTCTCTCATGAGTGTCTTGTAGTTTCCAGATTATAGGTCTTTCACTTCCTTGGTTAGGTTTATTCCTAGGTATTTTATTCTTTTTGATGCAACTGTGAATGGAATTGTTTTCCTGATTTCTCTTTCTGTTAGTTCATCTTTAGTGTATAGGACTACAACAGATTTCTGTGTATTAATTTTGTATTCTGCAACTTTGCTGAATTCAGATATTAGTTCTAGTAGTTTTGGAGTGGATTCTGTAGGGTTTTTTTATGTACAATATCATGTCATCTGCAAACAGGGACAGTTTAACTTCTTCCTTGTCAATCTGGATGCCTTTTATTTCTTTGTATTGTCTGATTGTTGTGGCTAGGACCTCCAGTACTATGTTGAAAAGAAGTGGCGAGAGTGGGCATCCTTGTCTTGTTCCCGATCTTAAAGGTAAAGCTTTTAGCTTCTTGCTGTTAAGTATAATTGTTGGGTGTGGGTTGGTCATATATGGCCTTTATTATGTTGAGGTACTTGCCCTCTATACCCATTTAGTTGAGAGTTTTTATCATGAATGGATGTTGAATTTTGTCAACTGCTTTTTCAGCATCTATGGAGATGATCATGTCGTTTTTGTCCTTTTTGTTGATGTGGTGGATGATGTTGATGGCTTTTCGAATGTTGAACCATCCTTGCATCCCTGGAATATAAATCCTACTTGATCATGATGGATGATCTTTTTGATGTATTTTTGAATTCAGTTTGCTAATATTTTGTTGAGTATTTTTGCATCTATGTTCATCTGGGATATTGGTCTGTAATTTTGTTTTTCTGTGGTGTCTTTGCCTGGTTTTGGTATTAGAGTGATCCTGGCCTCATAGAATGAGTTTGGAAGTATTCCCTCTTCTACTCTTTGGAAAACTTTAAGGAGGATCAGTATTAGGTCTTCACTAAATGTTGGATAAAATTCAGTGGTGAAGCCATCTGGTCCAGGAGTTTTGTTCTTAGGTAGGTTTTTGATTACCAGTTCAATTTCGTTGCTGGTAATTGGTCTGTTCAGAGTTTCTGTTTCTTTCTGGGTCAGCCTTGGAATGTTATATATTTCTAGAAAGCTGTCCATTTCTTCTAGGTTATCCAGTTTGTTGGCATATAATTTGTTATAGTATTCTCCAATAATTCTTTGTATTTCTGTGGTGTCCATAGTGATTTTTCCTTTCTTGTTTCTGATTCTGTTTATTGTGTGTAGACTCTTTTTCTTGATAAGTCTGGCTTGGGGTTTATCTGTTTTGTTTATTTTCTTGAAGAACCAGCTCTTGCTTTCATTGATTCTCTCTACTGTTTTACTCTTCTCAATTTTGTTTATTTCTGCTCTAGTTTTTATTATGTCCCTCCTTCTGGTGACTTTGGGCCTCATTTGTTTTTCTTTTTCTAGTTTCTTTAATTGTGAGTTTAGAGTGTTCATATGGATTGTTCTTCTTTCCTGAGGTAGGCCTGTATTGCAATATACTTCCCTCTTAGCATGGTCTTTGCTGCATCCCACAGATTTTGCACTGTTGAATTATTGTTGTCATTTGTCTCCATGTATTGCTTGATTTCTGTTTTTATTTGGTCATTGATCCATTGGTTATTTAGGAGCATGTTGTGAAGCCTCCATGTGTTTGTGGGATTTTTTCCTTTTATTTGCGTAATTTATTTCTAGTTTCATACCTTGGTGGTCTGAGAAACTGGTTTGTACATATCAATCTTTTGAATTTACCAAGGCTCTTTTTATGGCCTAGTATATGATATATTCTTGAAAATGTTCCATGTGCACTTGAGAAGAATGTATATTCTGCTGCTTTTGGGTGTAGAGTTCTGTAGATGTCTGTTAGGTCCATCTCTTCTAATGTGTTGTTCAGTGCCTCTGTCTCCTTACTTAATTTCTGTCTGGTTGATCTGTCTTTTGTAGTGAGTGGAGTATTGAAGTGTCCTAGAATGAATGCATTGCATTCTATTTCCCCTTTTAATTCTGTTAGTATTTGTTTCACATAAGTAGGTGCTCCTGTGTTGGGTGCATAGATATTTATAATGGTTATATCCTCTTGTTGGATTGACCCCTTTATCATTATGTAATGTCCTTCTTTGTCTCTTGTGACTTTCTTTGTTTTGAAGTTTATTTTGTCTGATACAGGTACTGCAACTCCTGCTTTTTCCTCCCTATTAGTTGCATGGAATATCTTTTTCCATCCCTTCACATTTAGTCTTTGTATGTCTTTGGTTTTAAAGTGAGTCTTTTGTAGGCAGCTTATAGATGGGTCTTGTTTTTTTATCCATTCAGTGACTATGTCTTTTGACTGGTGCATTCAGACTATTTACATTTAGGGTGATTATCGATAGGTATGTGTTATTGCCATTGCAGGCTTAGATTTGTGGTTACCAAAGGTTCAAGGTTTATTTCTTTACTAAGAGTCTAACTTAACTCACTTAATATGCTATTACAAACACAATCTAAAGGTTCTTTTTTGCTCCTCCTTTTCTTCCTCCTCCATTCTTTAAATATTAGGTATCATATTCTGTACTCTTTGTCTGTCCCTTGATTGACTTTGGGGATAGTTGATTTAATTTTGGATTTGTTTAGTAATTGGCTGTTCTACTTTCTTTACTGAGGTTTTGTCACCTCTTGTGACAGCCATTAAGCCTTAGGAACACTTCCATCTATAGCAGTCCCTCCAAAATACACTGTAAAGATGGTTTGTGGGAGGTAAATTCTCTCAGCTTTTGCTTGTCTGTAAATTGTTTATTCCCTCCTTCATATTTAAATGATAATCTTTCCAGGTAGAGTATTATTGATTTGGGGCCCTTCTTCACTGCATTAAATATATCATGCCACTCCCTTCTGACCTGTAAAGTTTCTGTTAAGAACTCTGATGATAGTCTGATGGGTGTTTGTTGGTATGTGATCTTTTTTCTCTCTTTTGCTGCTTTTAATCCTTTTTCCTTGTCCTTGATCTTTGCCATTTTAATTATTATATTTCTTGGTGTTGTCTTCCTTGGGTTCCTTATCTTGGGGTATCTGTACATCTCCATGGCCTGAGATACTATCTCCTTCCCCAGCCTGGGGAATTTTTCAGCAATTACCTACTCAAAGACACTTTCTATCCTTTTTCTCTCTCTTTTTCTTGTGGTACCCCTATAATGCAAATATTCTTCCGTTTGGATTGGTCACACAGTTCTCTCAATATTCTTTCATTCTTAGAGATCCTTTTTGCTCTCTGTGCCTCAGCTTCTTTGTATTCCTCTTCTCCAGTTTCTATTTCATTTATCATATCCTCCACCATATCTAATCTGCTTTTAAAACTTAACATTGTATGTTTCATTTCTGATACTGTGTTCCATATTGATTGGATCTCCAACCGGAGTTCATTCCTGATGTCTTGAATATTTTTCTGAACCTCCATGTTAATGATTTTTATTCTGGAATCCATTTCGGGTAGATTCATCAGGTCGATTTCATTTGAATCTTTCTCAGGGGTTGTATTCATAATTTTACTTTGAACTGGGTTCCTTTGTTGTTCCGTATTTGTATATCGCACCCTCTAGTACCCAGAGGCTCTACTCTCTGGAGCTGCTCAGTCCCTGAAGCAATGTCAGGCGTTGCAGGGGAGCAGTATTGATGTGTGGGGGGAAGAAAGACCTGTTTCCTGCTTGTTGGCTGCTATGCCTGCCTCCATTTCCAGAACCAGTGGGCCTCGCACACAGGGATAAGCCTCTATGCTTTGCGTTTGTAGTTGCTGTAGACTGGGCTTCCCTCTGGCTGGCCTCACGCCAGGGTGGGGTTTGCCGGTTTGTGAGCAGGTGGGGCTGGCCCGGAGAAAGGCGCAGTAGGCTGTGTATCACGGAGGGGGTCCTTGGAGCTGTGTAGCCAGCCAGGGAGCTGGAGTGCCTGTAGGTCGAGAAAGTTCCCAATCTGCCTGGCAGAGTGCACTTGGACAATTTTGTCTACCTGTCCTTTCTCCTGAACCGTAAGCTCTGTGCAATCCTTGTCCTTTTAGCAGCCCTCTTGTTATTAGGAAGTCTCTCAGACGGCCCGCCTTTCTTTTGTCCCAGCGCAGCCAGATATGGATCCCTGCTTTCCACATGTGGCTGGAATCTCAGTCTCTCCAGATGTTCTGCCTGTCTTAGCTTTCTAACCCCGTAATCACAAAAGTACATGAAAGCACCATGAAATGTAGGTCTGTGCTCCCAGAGCAGATCTCCAGAGTTAGGTATTCAGCAGTCCCAGGCCTCCACTCCCTCCCTGCTCCATTTCTCTTCCTCCGGCTGGTGAGCTGGGGTCAGGGGAGTCCTTGGGTCTCTGTTCCATGAGGTTTATTCATTTCTCCAGGTGTATGCAGTTTGGCACAGCCTTCTTTCTTGTTGCTCTTTCAGGATTAGTTGTATTAATTATATTTTCGTATTATATGCAGGTTTAGGAAGAAGCCTCTGTCTCACCTCTCACGCCGCCATCTTTAATCCCCCCATTGGAATTTTAATAAGGATTTCATTGAATGTGTAGATTGCTTTGGTAGTTTTGCCATCTTAACTATATTTATTTAGTATTCCAATTCATGAACACAAGATGTTTTTCCATTTACTTAGCTTGTATTAGTCTGCTTAGGTTGTCCTAACAAAATACCACTGGTGACTTCAAGACTGGGTAGCTTATCAACAGAAATTTATTTTCTTACAGTTTTTGAAACTAGAAGTCCAGGACCAAGGTGCCAGCACATTCAGTTTCTGATGAGACCTCTCTTCCTGGTTTGTAGACAGCCACCTTCTAGCTGTGTACTCACATGTCCTTTCCTCTGTGCATCCACACAGAGAGCACACTCTGGTGTCTCTTCCTCTTCTTATTAGGATACCATTTCTTTTGGATTAGGGCCCCCTCCCCATTATGAGCTCATTTAACCTTAATTACCTCCATAAGGGCCAAATCTCTAAATACAGTCACATTAGAAGATAAGGCTTCAACATATGACTTTTGGCTGTGGAGGACACAATGCCATCCATAACAAAGATCTTGTTGAATTTCTCTCCGCAGTGTTCCATGGTTTTCAGTGTGGAAGTCTTCACCTCCTTAGTTAAAATTTTTTCCTAGGTATTTCTATTCTTTTGGAAGCTATTATATACGGACTTCTTTCCTTAGTTTCCCTTTCAGATTGCTCATTGCTAGAATATTGAAACAACTGATTTTTGTATGTTTACCTTATATCCTGCAACTTTGCTCTATTTATTCTAATAGTGTTTTATTTTTCTTTTGGATGTTTTTATAATTTTCTATGAAATCATATTGTCTGCATATTTTTTCTTCTTCCTTTTAATTTGGTTGCCTTTTGTTTCTTTTTTGCCTAGTTGCTCTGGCTAGAACCTCCAATAAAATGTTGAAAAGAAACGTTAAAAATGGGCATCTTTGTCCTGTTAATCTTAGAGGAAGGGCTTTATTCTTTCACTATTAAGTATGATATCATCTATGGTGTTTTCACATATGCTCTTTATCTGTTTGAGGAAGTTCCATTCTGTGTTGAACTTAGTCACATTATACAGTCAAAGGGCACAGACCCCACAGGACTGCCCTTACTTCACATACTAATCACAAGGTCCCAAAACTATTCTCATTTCAGACCAGCTGGCTATAAATTTGGGGATCCCCACAACCAACCTTAGGCTCAATAATTCACTAGAGGGATTCACAGAACTCTGAAAAGCACTGTATTTATAATTACAGTTTTATTACAGCACAAGGATACAAATTAGGACCAATCCAAGGAGAAGATGCATATGGCAGAATCTGGAAGAGGTCCAAACATGGAAATTTTAGTCTTCTACTCCCAGCCATAAAGTATGAAAGTGTACACAGAGTATTGCCTATCAGGAAAGCTCACCCAAGTTGTTGGTGTCCAGTTATTCTTGCTGCTCAAAGCACATACTGCCTACCTTGCTGATCTTTGTTCTCCAACCCTCCTTAAGGTTCACACTAATATCTTTAATCTCCAGTTTCTGAGGTTGAAACTTACGTGTCCCAAAGCTTCAATCAGCAATCACATTGTTAGACTGTCCTGTAGCTAAAACCCACTGGCAAATTAAGACACTGCTGTCAGTCAGGACATTCGAGGGGCCTAGAGATCACCTATAGACAGGACATTCGAGGGGCCTAGAGATCACCTATAGATGAGGGCAAAAGCTGACATTTCTTTACATAAGATTAAATTTTTCACACATACTTTCTATTCCTAGATAAGTGTTTTTATCTTGAAAAGGTGTTGGATTTTGTCAAATGCATTTCTGCATCAATTAAGATCATTGCATGTTTGGTTTTTTCTTTATTCAATTACTGTGGTATATTACATTGATTTTTGTATATTGAACCACCGTTGCATTCCTGGGAGAAGTCCCTCTTGATCATAGTATATAATCCTTTTAATATGCTGTTTGGAATTGTTTTGATAGTATTTTTTTGAGGATTTTTGCATTTGTATTCATAAGTGATATTGGTCTCTTGTTTTCTTGTGATATCTTTGCATTTTGTATCAAGTTAATGCTGGCCTCAGACTCAGTTAGGAAGTGTTCCTCCTTCTTCTGTGTTTTTGGGAGAGTTTGAGAAGGATTGGTATTAATTCTTATTTAAATGTTTGATGGAATTTGCCACTAAAGTCATATTGTCCTGAGCTTTTCTTTTTTGGAAGATTTTGATTATGGATTCACTCTCTTGTTATAGGTGTTTTCTGATTTTCTGTTTCTTGAGTCAATTTTGGTAATACTGTGAATTTCTAAAAACCTGTCCATTGTCTAAAAATTAGTCTAGGTTATCTAATTCATTGGTTTACAGTTGTTTTATAGTATTCTTTTACTAATCCTTTTTTATTGTAAAGTTGGTAATAATGTCCCCACTTTCATTTCTAATTTTAGTTATTTTCATCTTTTTTCTTCTTAGTCTGGGTTTGTCTGTTTTATTGATCTTTTCAAAGAACCAACTTTTGGTTTGTTAATTTTCTCTATTCTTTTTCTGTTCTCTATTTTTTTAATCTCTACTTTAATTTTTATTATTTCCTGGTATCTTCTTGCTTTGGGATTAGTTTGCTTTCTTCTTCATAGTTTCTTAAGGTGGCATGTCAGATTATTGAATTGAGATCTTTCTTCTTTTTCAATAGGTGTTAACAGCTATATTATTGCCTTCTGAGTTCTGCATTTTCTGCATTACCTAAATTTTGGTATGTTGTGTTTTCATTTTCATTAATGTCAAAGTATTTTCTAATTCCCCTTGTGAATTGTTCTTTGACTTCTTGGTATATTGCTTCATTTCCACAAATTTGTGAATTTTTCTAGTTTTCTTTTATCTTGATTTCTAGCTTCATTCCATTGTGGTCAGAAAAGTTAATTTTGTATGATTTTAGTATTTTAAAATTTATTGAGATTTGTTCTGTGGTCTAACATATAGTCTGTCTTGGAGAATGTTCCATGTGTACTTGAGAAAAATATGTATTCTGTTTTTGGAGGGAGTTTTCTATATATGGTACATCTAGTTGGATTATAGTTGTTCACACTTTCTGTTTCTTTGTTGGTCTTCTGTCTAGTTGTTTTCATTGTTGTTGCTGTCCATTAATAAAAATAAGGTATAGAAGTCTTCAGCTGTTATACCATAGATGTTTCTCCCTTCAGTTATATCAGTTTATTCTGCATTTATTTTGGTGCTTTGTTATTAGGTACATACACGTTTGTAATTGGTACATCTTCTTGATGGATTGACCCTTTTATTGATACATTGTTCTCCTTTCCCCCTTGTAATAGTTTTTCATTTATAATCTCAAGTTTTGTCTGGTTCTGCCTCCATTTTGGTTTCTATCTGCATGAGGCATCCTTTTCCACTCTCACTTTCAACCTGTTTGTGCTTTAGAATCTAAAGTTAGTCTCTCAGAAATAACTTACAGGGGACCATGTTTCTTTTATCCCTTTTGCTATTCTCTGGCTTTTAGTTGAAGGTTTAATTCATCTATATGTAAAGAAACTACTGATAAGAAGTTACTTCTGCCATTATGCTGTTTGTTTTCTGTATGTCTTATCTTTTTGTTCCTCAATTCCTCCATTACTGACTTTTTTGTGTATTTAATTGCTTTTTTTGTATTGTACCATTTGTTTCTTTTCTCATTTCCCTTTCTGTATATTTTTCTGTCATATCATTTTCTTAAAGGCTATCTTGGGGATTATACTTAACCTCTTCAATTTTTAACAATCTATTTACAATTATTACTACCTTAGCTTCCATAGTATATAAAAACTCAGCTCCTGTACAATCTTTATATTGTTTTTGTCACATATTTATACATCATGTGCCCATTAAGATATATTTGTGATTCTTATTTAATCCGTTTGTCTATTAAATCATAATACTGACCTTTATATTTACCTGTATAATTTTACCTTTACCAGTATTCTTTATTTCTTCACATGGCTTCAATTTACCATCTAGTGTCCTTTAGTTCCACCTGAAGAACTTCCTTTAGCATTTCTAATGGGGCAGGTGTATTTGCAACAAACTTCCATAACTTTTATGTATCTCAGTGTCTTTAATTTTCTCCTTCACTTTTGAAGGATAGTTTTGCTGGATATAGAATTTCATTTGGCTTTTTTTCCTTTCCTCACTTTAAATGTATCATTTCACTGCCTTTTGGCCTCTATGATGTCTTTTGAGAGAGAAGCTGTTACTATCATTGAGTATCTCTTGTAAGTGACAAGTGCTCTCCTGATGCTTTCTTAATTCTCTTTCACCTTTGTCTTTCAGTGGTTTGATTATAATGAGTCTCAGTGCAGGTCTTTTTGTTTGTATCCTTGGAGTTAAGTGAGCAGCTTATATGTATATATTCATGTCTTTGATGAAATTTAGAAGTTTTCAGTCATTGTTTTTTCAAATATTCTTTCTGCCCCTTTTTCTCTCTCCTCTCCTGGAATTCCCATCTTAGTATACTTGATGGTATGCTCTCTCGTTTTCCCCAATTTTAAGGTATTGGCCCAGGCAGAGTGGGTTATTCATTTGCCTTACAATGTTTCAAGAAATGCCCTCCATCTAGCCTAGAACCAAGGTCCCATACTAAGAATGTGTGCTGCTGTCAAGAACCCCACCACCCTGACTCCAGCCAGGGAGATGGGTAGGGCAAGGGCTAGTAAAAGCATTACAAATATTTCCTATTGTTTTAAGCCTCCTTTTTCTTGATTCTGTGGTTGTTTTAAACCTTTGACTGTTTTCCAGATTCCTAACCCTTTTTGCTCTGCTTTCTGGTGTTTTTGTGAAGCTATCTACTCTGCCATTTTTGCTGACATTACTGCCTTTAGTCATATTCTTGGAGTGTTGTATTTTGGTGATTTATAAGGATTAATATAAGGTTATCTTTTCTCTGAAATGAAGCAGTATATAAAATATCCTGCTAATATTACCAACTACATAAAACTGAGTATTCTCCAGAGTTGTGTTTCTTATATATTCATAAATATTTTATATTTTTTATCCTGTTCCTTAACTGCTTTCCTGACATATAATTCATATATCATACAATTTACACATTTAAGGTCTATAATTCAGTGTTATTTATTATATTCAAAGGTAGTGCATCTGTCACCACAGTCTAATTTTAGAACACTTTCACCCCCTTTAAAAAAAGCCCACACCCATTAGCCCTCAATTCCCATTCTTCCCTGTTTCCTTCTTTTATCCCCAGCCTTAAACAACTGTTAACCCACTTTCTGTTTCCATATATTTGCCTATTCTGGATAATTTATATAAATGGAATTCTATAATATATAGCCTTCTGTGACAGCCTTCTTTTACCTACCATAATGATTTCAGGGTTATCCATGTATGTATCAGTACTTCGTTTCTTTTTATTGCCAAATAGTATTTCACTCGGTGGATATGCCACATTTTGTTTATCCTTTCATCACCTGAGGGACATTTGTATTATTACCATTTTTTCAGCTATTATGAGTAACACTGATATAAACATTTGTGTGCAAGTTTTTGTGTGGACATATGTGTGTTTTTTTGTTTTAGTTTTAATTCTAGCTTACTCTTTGAAAAGTATTGCATCTAATTTGAGAAGAATTTCTTGAAAAATTAATTCAGTGGAATTATGTTTTCCCGCTGAGCTACTTTGTATCAAATAACCTAACTCAAAATAAATTCATAGATTTGTATTCAGATTAACTATTTAAGACAATTATGTATCTGAGATACTCTTGTTTTCCTTAGTTACCATCCTGAGTTGCTTTGTATATTGCATATGCAACTGCTACAACATGTGTAATGCCATCTTTAAGCTACATAAGAGAACTCTGTTTAAATGGGAGAGTGTATTATCTTTCTCATTCCATACTCATATATTGTGTGAGGTAAAGCAAATAAGTTAAAATTCTGGATTTTGTGTTTGTTTCCATTGTTCTGTTGACCAGGACAGTTATCTACCACCATGGAAGTCAACTTGACTTCAGGAAAGTAAAATTTTCCAAATAAAAAATTTCCAGATGAATGGGAGTAGCAGATGGGTAAAACAAATCACAGAGGAAGAAATATAGAGATCAAAGGAAACAGCAAGAAGCATAAAAAGGAAACATTAAATTACAAAAGACCAATATATTAAATAAGGTGTAATGGGATTAATCCCTTAATGAAAAAAGGTCAGACTTTGGCAAACACACACAACTCCAACAACTACTTGGTTCTGTATATGCACACAGTTGCAACTCACTTCTGAAGGCTGACAACAAAAGCAGTGGCAGAGATGTACTGGGAAAATGCAAACATGAAAATAAGTATAACTGTTTACTCAGGTGAAGTTGAATATGGTGGGGCCAGGGAAGAAGCATTCTTTCTGGGGTAAAGAGTCACCATAAGGATGAAGGGTATAATCCACTTATTTTGAAAAGTAATTTTTTGTGATTTAATTGTCAAGAACTTTATACCTGGAGTAGAATTGGAATACACAAAGTTTTTAAACTGTAGGAAATAGATTTGTACAAACATTAGTATTGGGATATCATAATATACTCCCTTAGTGTAGACAGAATCTAAGTAGTAAAAATAGAGTACAACTATAGAAAACTTACATAATAAATTTGAACTAATAAGAGACATACTGGGCTTTTACCTGGAATAAAAAATATGCCTTTATCTTAGGTTGGGCTATCTGGGAACCAAATTCTAGGGAAGAGATACACATGTAAGAAATTTATTGGGGTGTCTGCTCAGAATCAACAACTGTGGGGAAGTAAGGTAAATAAAAGTGGACAGAGAAATTGAATTGGAGGCTCTCTCACTCCAGAGGCCTCAGCTGGCAGGTCAGCTGGACCTTTGCCCTGGTGAGCAGCATGACCTTAGAAAAGGTGGCTCTCTGTGGCTGAGGGCAGTTCCTGGAGAGTTTGCTGAGAACTGTCAGCAACGAACACTGCCAGCTGCCGGAAGAATGAGTGCCTCAGCCCTGAACCAGGGTCAGAGCAGGCAGCGCATCACCCACTGCAGGCCGCCCTTCCTGCCACTTGCTCCCACTTTAACAGTAAATTCTGTTCCTCCAGGGTTTTTTATTTGATATTTGTTCTTTGAGTAACTTTTAAGAAGTCTAGTACCCACTTCTGCCACTGGTCTTGAGTCAGAGTTGATACTCATCTCTCTGCTCTATTCTCATTCTAAATTTCCCTCGCTCTAAGCCGAGTCTGCTGGCCTGAGATTGCTTACTTGGTAAAATATTCTGAACTTCCAACCTTTAGGGGGGTTCAGTGTACGTTGGGGGGGGGGTTCTACATGGTTACTCAGAGCCCCAAGCTAAATGAGGCTCCACCATCTAGATAGTTGCCATGTGCTATGTACTAGTTTCCTTTGGAAGTGACACACATCACTTCTGTGCTAAGTGGCAGAACCAGTCGTAAGGACCTGCCTAATCATAAAGGAAATGGAAAGTGTTGGGAGGCAGACTGAAGTAAGAAGGGCAGCACCAGTTCCTGCCACAGTCTACACTTCTGGTGATCACACATTCCTTTGCTCCCTTTGTTCCACACCTAGTACATAATCCAAAATTCTAATCTATCATACTATTTAGCCTCAAATGATACAGTAATAACTACATCAAATCCAGACACTGTTCTCCTTAATCCAGAAACATTGAAACTAAAATGACCAAATTATATGGCTACCTGCATCCATTTCCCCTGCCCCCATTCCCTAGATACGGTGGTGAAACAGGACCAGAATAACCACAGTGAATATAATCTATTTGGGAAATTGAAAAATGCAGTCATGGGGTATTTGTCAGTTGAAATTCTGTTGGGCAGACTTTGTGCGTGTCACTTGCCCTGGGGTGGGGATATTCCTTGATCAGTACTGAGTCTGACTTCTTTGAGGAGCACTCTCTCCACTGTTCTCTGTTGGGTCTGGCTTCACTGGAGTCTTTCTTTTTCACTATCCTCCTTGAATATATCTGAAGTGGGTATTAGAAAATATGTTCTCCTTGGTGGGGAGAACATGTGTTCTCTTCGGGGGTCTACTCAGGTTTCCCAGCCTCCTATCTGCAAAAGATTAAGGGCTCACATGCCATTTTAAGGTCCTCCTCAACCTGGGCACTGTTGACATTTTGAATAAATGATTTTTTCTTTCAAGGGGCTGGCCTGTGCATTATAGAATGTTTACCGGCATTTCTGCCCTCTACCCAGTAGGTGCCAGTAGTACTTCCCAAATGTGACAAACAAAAATGTCTCCAGACATTGTCAAATAATCCCTGGGGCAGAATTGCCCTGAATTGAGAATACTGTTTGAAGGCTTGAATTGTCACAGACTAATGGAGTTTTTTGGTAGTACAGCTCTTTCAGAAACTTAAGAGGTTTCTTTTATTTTCAATTAAATTTCTTTTCAAAGCATACTTGTTAGCTCACTGGCTCTATATTTTTGGACTTAATGTCTACCTTGAAGCTTTCAGGCTTTTGTTGGCAAGTCTGAGGCATTTTTATCAATTGAAAGATTGTAGAGGTCTTCCCCCAGCCCGTGACTCAAGGGCTTTCAGAATTGTTATGTGAAGATGATGCTTAAGAAACAATTTAAGATATCAGTGGCTTAAAACAATATTTATTGCTTGCTCAGGAATCTGCAGATTAGCTGTATGGTACTCAAGATGATGGGTCAGGTTCACGGTTTGTTCCATGTTCAGGTTCAGCATCTAGGCTGAAGGAGTGCCTTTCTGGGGCACATTTTTTTCTTATGGTGAAAAAAGAGCAAGAGCCAAACTAAATCAAGCAATCACATTTAAAACTTTTCTTTACATTTGGTGAACATAACATTCCCTCATGTTTCATTGGCCAAAACAAGCCATCTAAATAGGCCCATTACTAAAGTGAAGTACAGGTGGTCCCTCATGTATGTTGATGTGACTTATGATTTATTTTTTACTTTTTGGTGGTGCAAAACAATGTGCATTAAATAGAAACCATATTTCAGATTCTGAATTTTGATCTTTTCCTGGGCCAGTGATACATGGTAGGATAGATACTCTGTTGTGAGGCAGGGCAGCAGTAGCTCCCAGCCAGCCACGTGTTCACAGAGGAAACCAATCAATACACTTGCAGCCATCCTATACCCTGACAACCATTCTGGTTTTCAGTACAGTATTAAATAAATTATATGAGATAACTCAACACATATACATAGACTTTATGTTAGACAATTTTGCCCAACTGTAGGCTAATATAAGTGTTTTGAGCATGTTTAGGATAGGCTAGGCTAAGCTAGGACGTTTGATAGTTAGGTGTTGTAAAGATATTTTTGACTTGGGAAATTTTCAGTTTGTGATGGGCTTAGTAGGACGTAACTCCATTGTAAGTTGAGGAAGATCTGTATACTAGGGTTGGGAGTGGGAGATGATGCTGAACAGTCTGACTTTCTTTTCTGAAGGTTCTAGTACCATTTAGTTTTTCCAGAAATACAAAGCCCTGAAATTCTATATTCTCTTTTTCCTTTCATTTCTTTTAAAGTCTCATTCTTCCAAATGCAGCCAATAGACACCAACACACACTACTAAAGTTTTGCCTTCCAGGCTCTTCTTCTAGTGCAGCAGTTAGCAAACATTTTCTTTAGAGGCCAGATAGTGAATATTTTAGGCTTTGCAGATGATAGCCTCTGTTAGAGTTATTCAACTTTGCCACTGTATCACAAAAGCAGCCAGTAATTAAATGAGCATGGTTTTCTTAAGGACATGCCTGTCTAGGCAGTCCTTAATTTGCCGACCCTGTTCTAGAGCTTCCAGTTCACTGTGGAAGTGCCGTGCCTTAAGATGTCAGGTGACAGTGCCATGAAATATATTGCTACTGTAGAACCTGGATCACCTTTCTAACCATTGATATTAGTTTCCCTACTTCCTGATGCTCAACTGCTAAGCTATGGTCCTATGGTTTTAATGGTAACATCCCACTGCTGGCACCAGTTTCAGTGTTAGAATAGACTAGGGTGAAAGCGACACTCTATGTCTCCTTTTAACACCTACCATAAATACTTCTGAAAGTAGTATTTGTTTTTCTCACAGCAAATAACTCGCAGATGCTTGGGACACAAGCTGGGTGTCCTACAGTTTAACTCAATTCTGACAGTACCTACCTGGAGATGATACCAGATTCCACAGGTTAAGGACTCAATCCTACAAAGGCTTATCTCCAAATTAGATGCTAATCACAAGCCCACATTGTTACTGGTACTTCTGACCTACTGGCTATAATTTGGAGGTTCTCATTTACCCCTGTCACAAAACTCACAAAACAGTAGCTCACAGAACTCACAAAAACATTTTACCTACTAGATTACTGGTTTATACAAAGGACATAACTCAGGAACAGCCAAAGGGCAAGGTAGGTGGGAAAGGGTACAGAGCTTCCACACCCTCTCCAGGTGTGCTGCTCTCCCAGTGCCTCCATATGTTCACCAGTCCAGAATTTTCAGTACCAGTTCTTTTGGGCTTTAATGGAAGCTTTATAATGTAGTCATGATTGATTTTATCATTGGCTATTAGTGATTGAGCTCATTTACTAGTCCCTTCCCTTCCCAAGAGGTCTAGGAGGTGGGACTGAAAGTTCCAACCCTCTCATCAACCTGCTACCAACTGTTTGGTTCCCCTGGCAACCAGCCCCCATCCTTTGCGGCTTTCCAGAAGCTACCGCATTAACTCAAACTCAGGTGTAGTTGAAAGGGGGCTCTTATGACTAACAAAACGCACTTCTTTTACCTTTATTGCTCTTAGCACTTAGGAAATGCCAAGGGTTTTAGGAGATCTGTGCCAGTAACTAGGACTAAGGCCAAATATGTATTTTTTATTCATAATATCACACCTAGGCTATGCCAGGGTAACAAATAAAACTTCAATTCCTAATGGCTTAACACAGCTAAGGTTTATTTCCCACACTTCATGTCCACTGCAGGTCATAGTTGGGTGAGGACCCTGCTTTACAGAGATGTTCAGCAGCCCCGGCTGACAGGGTCACTATCTGGAATGCTGCTGATCCCCAAAGCAAGGGAGGAGACAGCAGGAAATTGTACACTGGCCCTTCTACTCTTTGCTTCTGCTTACATCCCCGTTACTAGAACCAATCATATTTAGGCTGGAAAAATGTGGGTGAAAAGAGAATATTAGGTTAGTTCCACTGCTTCTGTCACAAATTCTTACAACCTTAGTTATTCTTACGTATTGTTGACAGTGTTACTAACATCTGTAGAAAGATAATTACTGCATGAAGAAGAATTTCAGGTAATATACTTTTGGCACTTTTTTTCCTTAAAAAAAATTGCCTATTCCTGAGAAAATTGTATTTTGTTCTTAAGTTTTTGAGAATAAAGTGTTTAAGGTTGGAATCTCATTTCCAGACAAGAATGCAGTGGCATATAAAGCCATTAATCTTTCATCAGCACAGCAGACATTGAAGTAGTATCAAAGCTTGTAATCTATTTTTGAACATGCCGTGTTAGGTTGCTGAGGTACTGTATTTTGGAAATAGTGGCAGCATCATATTTACGAATAGTGATAATGAAAATCTTCATCTTATGTTTCACTAAACCTGTTGATACCTATTTTTGATAAAGCCCTTAGATTACCTGTCTTCTAAACCCATCCATGGCTGCCTATCAAAATATGCTTAAAACAACATTCATGCTTTTCTGAGTATAGATTTTAGAGGTTATAAAAGTAATCATTGTCTTGCAGGCCAGCTCTTTTTTCTTTTGTATTAATCAGCAGTATTCAATATATGTACTGCACGTCAGTACCAATAATAGAATGTGTTTGTGTTGTGGATATATATGCTTGCTTTCTTTGGTCTCTTGGTTCATAATAGGATTCATCAGAGCTAACAGGCAAAGTGAGTTGAACTTGAAGCCATAAGTGTTTAGTTGCTGCCTTCATTTTAATGATCATAGCACAGAATTTCTTAGGGCTGGGGTCAGGTGGTAAGTTCTTCACAAAGACATTATTTAGTAGCATTAATGGCAAATAGTTTTATGGATTAGCGGCACCAAGACAATGGTGTCCTACCTACAGACAAGAAAAACTTTATGAACAAATTTGTGTCATTTTGGGTGTGAAATCAGTGATGAAAAGATGGACACTGACTGTTTCAGTCCTTTAGAATTAAACATCTAATTTGAAAGGTCGAGTGGAATTTGCTTGGATGACACAGAATGGCTCATAATTGATTTGTAATATCTATACAAAGCTTGTTGTGACTTTAAAGTGAGATTTAAAAATATCTGGTAATTTAGTACACAGTAAATATAAATGCTAACTTGTGATTCTTTCTTTTAGCTTAATAGTTTTTATGTGAGTTTTGAAGATGCCTTTCCAAATCACTTTTTTCCACTTGACTGAAAATTTCTCATTATAATTTCTAGCAAATAAAACATTACTAACATCTCTAATAACTGTATGCATTCATAGATTTAAAATGCCATCAAGCTAATTTCTCAAATTTGCCTATTGGGATGAATCTGTGTATAGTGATAACAATTAGAGTAATGAACAGTTGACATGAATCATTTTACAGGTGATCTGATAACTTGTGAGCTTCAAAACAATTATATATATCATAGCAGTCATTTTTTTTTTTTAAGGACTTAAAGCCCAGTAATATTGTAGTAAAATCAGACTGCACTTTGAAGATTCTTGACTTTGGACTGGCCAGGACTGCAGGAACTAGTTTTATGATGACACCTTACGTAGTGACTCGCTACTACAGAGCACCTGAGGTCATCCTAGGGATGGGCTACAAAGAAAACGGTCAGCAAACACTATTTACTTGAAATACTGTTCTGACTTATTTTTTATCAGATGTCTTACGTAAATATTTTAAAAGCTGAAGTGCATAGAGTTACGTGCATATCACCGTTTGAAATGTTTATCGAGAGTTTGAAAGTAACTATAAGTTTTGTCATAAATGTTTGCAAAAACTTGGGGCCCCTATTTAATACAAATACATAGCCATCAACACTACCACTGAATAAAGAATTTGTTGCCTTGGCCCCTGAAACAGAATACTGGCGTTTGCTTGTCTGTAACTTGAAAATGAGCATTTCTAACAGGGCTTCAAGGAAGTGTATGGTGGACTGACAGTTTATCTTTAGTAGTCATTCTAGTTTGCATAAGTTCAAATAATATGGTATTTGCACATATTTCCAACCCCATGAAAATAAAGTTAATAGCTGTAGCCCTTAATGTAAACTTTAAGAGCTACAATGAGGCCATTCTGCAAAGCTGATGGGTAATTAATTAAGGTGACTTTTTGGAGGAAATAATGTTACATCAAAAGTTTGGGTCCAGGCTTTAAGAAATGGCATTGTTTTGTATGGGTTTAATCAATTATATGTATCAGCATTAGAATAAAGGTTAAAGGAAATTATCAGGCATGTATTTAATGATTAAAAAAATTATACATATTTATATTTAAGAAGAAGTTTTGTTGAATCTCAGACATTAGGAGATGAGTAAGTCTGCACAGGATTTTATTGATTTAAATTATAACTTTGTAAATGTAACTTCATCCAAACTATTCCCTAGAATAGGAGTTAGACTTTTTTTCTAGCAAGAAACCTAGAACAGCAGTTTACATTGAATCAGAGTAGTACTAAGTCAGTCTTCAAGGTTCTATTTATAAAAGACAACATTGAACTGAGTGAGGGTTTTAGCTTAATTTCCTTTTCTTTTCTGAGCTAATTAAAAACAAATACTTTAAACATTTACTGTTATTCTTTTGTCCTTAAATAATATGCTGTTCTGTTTTCTTATTTTCTACCTAAAATTGTTTTATACTCTGTAGAATCCAGTCAGCTGGATTTAGCTATATTAGATTCTCTTTTTGAGAATTGATTTTTCAAGTGACTAGGTTGAAGATTGCTTTTACATTTGCTCTAAAACCACTGATTGTCACAGATACTGTGTAATGTGTCACTCAGTAGCCTATGAATGTGATCTTGGGAGATAACTTCCTATCATCAATTAGCACCAAGAAAAACCATCATATAAAAAATTGACATGCTTTCCTATGTTCAATAAGAATTATGTAGATCAGTCACCTTATTGCCTTTCTTTGCCCCAAAAAACTGAGTCAAATGTAATGCTTAATCATACTACATTAGCCAGCAAGGTTAAACGTAAGAACTTCTTTTAGTGACACCCCTCCGTCCCTGCCTCCCACCCATTCCCACCTGTTTTAACAACTTTGTTTTATCTTTTATTGCAAGCCACCTCAAAGCTTTTTGGAAAGTGTGAAATAATGGAATATATTTAAGCTGCCTTATTAACAGACTGAGCAGTTAGACCCTTTAAAGCTACTTTTATGTGTGAATCAGGGTTATTATGTCCTGAAAAAGTCTTCAGAGACCTAGAAGGTATCTTCTCTTATGTTTGCAGCTTTCAAAATTCTGTTTAAAAATGTGTTTTTCTTAAGATTACCTGCACAAGTTCTGTCCTGGATTTAAATATTAAACTTTATATTTATATAAAATATATTTAATATTTTGCTACCTAATAGTAAATACTAAAGCCTGCCATTCTCTATAAAATCTATAGGTAAATTTTGTTACAGTAGATTTTTGCCAAACTCTGGAAAAAATTTTTCACTGATTTATGAAAATTAACTTTAATTCTAAAATTTATCCTTGAAAGTTGAACCATACCGTAAATATAAAAAGATTAGTATGTATCGTAATATGAAATTTTAGAGAAACTTTGTTTTACAGATTTCCAAAATTTATTCCGTTTAGCTCATAAAATTCTGTGATGAACTGGCAGTCTCCTTGTGAGTGAGTGTCTTAAAAAGCATAGACTTTGATTTCCTAAGTTTTCCAGCATGGATGGAGGATGTATCTTTCTCTAATGTCCATTCCTACCATTTTCCTCTTTTGCAAAATCTTACAGAATTTGGGTCTTCAAACTTGAAAAATGCAAGTTTCTAAGGCTTTCCTTTTTTAAATTGCTCATTCTACCCCTCTCCTGTTAAACTGTAAGCATGCTTTTTTAATTGAAGTATAGCTGGCATACTGTATTAGTTTCAAGTGTACAAGATAGTGATTCAACATGTATATACATTACAAGGTGATCATAATAAATCTAGCTACATACTTCTCTTTTTATCTGATTTTCAGACTCAAAGATATAAAATGTGAGGGTGTATTGTTTAATGAAACAGGTAGAGATCCCCAAATTGAACTTCTGTGTCTAGCAGATTCTTTTCAAAATTGGTTAGAACTACTGTTTAAAGCTGATGAGGGTCAGTAAGTCAACTAGGAGAATCTTTGCAGATGATAAACTGTGGGAACTTTCAGACTCTATCCAGCCAACTTTGGTTAACTTCTTAAACCAAAAGCAGTTTGGTTACATGGGTTTAAAAAACTTTAGGAGGGCGAGCATGAAATATACTTCTTTTACTAAGTTTTCTTAATTGATTGTTTGTGTACTTGTTTCTTTTGGGATAGGAGGGTAAATGTAGCATGATATTGCCAAGAAAACAAATGAATTTCAATTCAGATTAAACAGCACTTCTCAAATAAATTTATAAATTCCAGTTAAAAAATTTCTGAAGAGCTTTAGATTAACTTTTTAACTAATTATTCATAGAAACACATTCTTATTGTTAAATATTTTAATATACTAAATTATTTCTGCTCATGCTTTTTTCTTTTATTTGACTTAAAGAGAGAGTAATGCACAGTTGAACTTCAGCATAGTATCAAATTTTTATTTTTTTTAATTTTTTCTACCTTATGTACATTTTCAGCCCTATTTACAAAGTTTGTGCTTGGTTCTATTTTATATTTTATAAACAAATTTTCAGGGGCAAAATGTATAGATTTTTTAATTAGGTGATTTCTGTGCATAGCTCTCACTTTAAAATTAGATATATAGTTAAAAGGCCACACTTCATGTTTGCTTTTGTGAATCAAGCCTTTTGAAAAATATTTTGTTTTAAATTACTCCATTAGCTAAAAATCAAATCACTTCTTTTTGTGGTGTTTTGCAGTTTTTATATAATGCAGTCATATTATGCTTCTTTGATTTTAACGACCTTTTGCTTTGCTTTTCCTTCTTTTGTGCTGCAAACATATAGTGGATTTATGGTCTGTGGGGTGCATTATGGGAGAAATGGTTTGCCACAAAATCCTCTTTCCAGGAAGGGACTGTATCCTTGTGCTGCTGCAGCAGTTTAATTAGTTAGATGGCAAACTTCTTATACAAAAATGAGTGTGGTATGTTCATACATACGGGTTTTCTAAAACAGACGTAAAGTTTGTGGCTGTTATAGTTCAAAAATTGTTGAGATAAGTAGCTGAAATATTTGTAGGCTGCATCTGGCAGTAGGACATACAGTCTCTGCTGGTAGTTAGAGCACATTCACTGTCACTCATTTTTATTTTATACTGCTTTCTATGATTTTGAAGTATACATAGTGTGTGTGATTTTTTTAATGTTTATATATATTATTTTTATTTAAACAAAATCTTTATGTTAATGTCATTGCATTTTGTTTTCAGTTGACATTTGGTCAGTTGGGTGCATCATGGGAGAAATGATCAAAGGTGGTGTTTTGTTCCCAGGTACAGATCGTATCCTTATCTTTGGCCTAAAAATGTAGTTTCTAAAGGTCAAAATGTATGACAGCACTTCAGCTTGATGTCAGGTGTAATGTATTTTGTCTCTCCCTAATAATAAAGTATTGTTAAATTACTCTTTCAAAATACCACCTGCTATTTGACATAGACTTTCCTTTCCTTCATTTATTGTTTCATATGTTAATTCTGACAATTTATCAAGTTAATTATCCACAATTACTTGCTGGCTTTGAGTTGATTTATTTAACCTAAATCAAAAATCATGGCTTGCATTAAAAATTTCTAGTAATTATACACTTGAGTAAGTCTGGATGGACTTAGGACTTAATCTTAATTTTGGAGTGGTCTGTTGCTTCTGGTCATCCTTCTATTTTGTGTCCTGTCCCCTGCTGCCTCCTTTTTTGTTAATGTTTTCTGTGTTTTGTGTCTTTTGGTTGTCGCATTATTCAACATAACATACTAATATTTTCATTTAAGAATTTCAGCAGGAATAGTTTTATATGGTGATGAGTAGATTTGGGTTCATGCTTTTTGTTCATCTGACTTCTTTTAATATTTAACAGTGATATGTTTTGTGTTTACCAGCTAGTAACACTTATAATTGTTTTAGGAGGAGGAACGCAAAGAGCCACACACTGGGTCACAATAAGAAAGTTATAGGTCTTGGTCAGCAGGGAGGACTTGGAATATAAAGACTAGGAAGAGAGTGACAAGGGAATCCTAACCTTACAACTTACCAGAATACTGTCATTTTCTTGAGTTTCAGACCTTTGAAAATTTTTTATTAACATAAACTAAACAAAGAATGGCAAAAGAAAATGCCACTTTTACAAAAGCCAGCATTTTTATTGCTACTGGTTATTTTCTATTAGTGTAGAAAACTCCCAAAAATGCAGGATAGATTATAAGAAATATTTCTTGTCCTTTAGTAAACTCACATTTTCTGATAAGCTAGAAGGAAAGACAAACTTTATAATCTAGAATTGTGTACAGTTTATATTTAGAATCCCTGTAGGTAATCATTATTATTCTTTGGACACACACACACACACACACACACACACACACACTCTGAATAAGGTTAACAAAGCTTGTTTATTGATCCTTTCTGTCCACCTACAGTCATTGCCTTTTGCAAGGTGGCTGTAAGATAAAGATTTATAACTGCCACATTCTTTCTTAGGATTTTTTTAATTGCTATTTTCTTGTTTTTTAAATATGGATATGACTAATGTGTCAAACATTAGATACAGAGTATTTTTCTTAGCTACTTGATATTAGATATTGATCAGTGGAATAAAGTTATTGAACAGCTTGGAACACCATGTCCTGAATTCATGAAGAAACTACAACCAACAGTAAGGACTTATGTTGAAAACAGACCTAAATATGCTGGATATAGCTTTGAGAAACTCTTCCCTGATGTACTTTTCCCGGCTGACTCAGAGCACAACAAACTTAAAGGTATTCTTTACAAATATGTATATTTAATCCCATTTTAGGGTTGTGTATGTGTGTGCATGTTCATGTTCTATGGGACGTAACCTGGTTATCTCTGCATGATTGAACAAAGTTGAGGTTTTAGTTATTTTTTTCTGTAGTTTTATATTTTTTAATCATATGTATGACCCAATTTTATAGTAAAATCTATTCTTTTTAAAACATAGTTTTTAATAAATGATAATTTCAAGTTTCTGAAATGTATTGATAATTTAAAAACCTTTATGAGGTAAGTATACATTAACATTATTTTTGCAGCCAGTCAGGCAAGGGATCTATTATCCAAAATGCTGGTAATTGATGCATCTAAAAGGATCTCCGTAGATGAAGCTCTCCAGCACCCGTATATCAATGTCTGGTATGACCCTTCTGAAGCAGAAGCTGTAAGTTCTCTTTTTTAATGTTTGAAGAATATATTGTACTCTTAGAGTTAGAATTAAAGTTAGGTTTGGAGGAGACGTTTTAATTTAAATAAAAATGTGGTCGTCTGATTATGAATGAAAAGTACCTTAAGTTAATGAGCATAGCCAAGCAACCTCTACACAAAATAGTTTATCCCACTGTCTTGCCTTCTTGCCTTGGTACCTATCTGATCCGCTAGAATGTTGAGCACTTTGGGAAAACATCTTAACTTAGTTATAAAACACATTTTAGCGCAAAGCATAGCACAATTTTGTGATATAAATAAAATGTGACAGTTACAAAAACTGGAAGAAAAAGAAAAAGATGATTAAACATATTTTTTCTTGTCATGAAGGAGTCTTCCAAAACTAGAAAGCTAGTCTCTACGTAAAGAAGGTTGTTGATTAATCAGTCTTGGTCTAATGATGTATTTTTACAAGCTTTCTGTCTGGTTAATGTATAATCATAGAGAATTCATCTACTCCCAGTAAGCTGACTGAGTCCCGGTCGCCTTGTGTCTTCCAGCCGCCACCAAAGATCCCTGACAAGCAGTTAGATGAAAGAGAGCACACGATAGAGGAGTGGAAAGGTGATGATAATCAAATTCTTAAAGATGAAATGGAAAGTGCTTCTGGCTTTTTGTGTTGATTTATTCATTGTGTTAGGGGAATTGAAAATATTTTCTCTTTCTCATAACTGATTATTTGGTAATATGATTATTAGTATTTTTACAAAAGTAGAAAATGTCTCCTTCTCTTCCTGATTTAATCCTAATCTTTCATGTTCCCCACTCCAGGCTTTCCCACACATTAGTGCTTTCTGGAATGTTATGTTCCTCTATAGTCTACAAATACACAAACATGTGTCTGTTGTCTCTCCTTCCCTCCCACTGTTTTAATCACAAATGGTTGTATACTGTGCATATTTATTTTGTTGGTCTAATAATGTATCTTAGAGGTAATTTTCTCTTGCTCCATATATCTGACTCATTTAGTTTAATAACTGATTTGTGTTCTGCTGTATGGCTGGTTCACAATTTCTGTATTCATCTCCTTGACAAGCATTTGTGTTGTGTTCAGTCTATTCTCACAGACAGTTCTGCAGTGTTCTTGTGCACATGTGAGAACATGCCTTTAAGGAAAATCCTGCAAGATTTGCTAGGCTGGAGAATATTTTTCAATTATAGTTGACCCTTGATCAACATGGGCTTGAACTGCACAGGTCCACTTATTCACAGACTCTTCAATAAATATTGGAAGTTTTTTTGAAGATTTGTGACAGTTTGAAAAAAGATTTTCCTTTCTCTAGCTTTATTGTGAGAATACAGTATATAATACATTTAGAGAATATATGTTAATTGACTCTATGTTATCGGTAAAGTTTCTAGTCAGTAATAGGCTATTCATAGTTAAGTTTGGGAGAGTCGGAAGTCACATGTGGACCTTTCAACGGCAAAGGGAGTGGGTGCTCCTGACCTCTGCAGCTGCTCACAGGCCAAGTGCATTTCCAAAGTGCTCTCCAAAGAAACGTTAGCAGTTTACATGTCCATCAGCATCATAAAGAAAATGTCTGTTTTACCCCCGCCCTCACCTATAGAGTGAGTTATTAATTTTTGCAACTCTTATATAGTAGTTTTATTCTGTGAATGTGAACATTAATAATGCTGTCACAGTCATGGAGATGTTAAAAGTTTTCTGTCTTTAAAAGATTCCCTGGGACCTTTGGGCCAGGTAATTTTTAGAGCTTGCTTACCTCCATTTGTGCTTTTGTCATTTAGTGTTTTGACCATTTTTGTAGCTATGTGACTCTTTAGGCAAGTCACTCAACCCCACCTGATCTGAAAATGGAGACAGAAACATGTTATGAACAGCAAAGGGCCTAAATTCTAGGAAGGCAAAAGGGACTGGAGAGGTATAAACTTGCACAGGTAATCCATCTATAAATTTGTCTGGGGGGCACGAAGTTGATTCTTTTTTCATAGGAATAACCAGAGTTAGTCTTCTCTCAGTTGACTCTGAGAGACATATAGTTAGACTCTGTAGAGCCCACAAGATTGATAGACTTGGGTAGAACCTAGTGTATCTGTATATGTAATAAGTAATGTACTAGGATATAACTGTGGACCAGCATACGTATTACAGTATCTACCAGATATTTTTATATATCACTACATTTACAATAGACATTTACAGTATTTCTTACATTCTAAATAGGCCACCAATTGTAAAATACACCACTGTGTACCACTAATAAAAATAAAATGCTGCTTAGTTACACTGCTCATTGATTATAAGATGCAACCCAATTTCAGAAATAATAAACTGTGAAAGAAATGCATCTTAAAATCAGTGAAACATAGCTTTTTTGTTTGTGTAAAGATGTGTCTGGTATATTTGATTGCTTTTAAACATGTTTACTTTTATTCTGTATATTCTTCTCCTAGCCTCAAGTGCAATAAAGTTAATTACCCACACATTGCCTTTTACAAGATGTGCTCAAGAGTTTTAGCATCATAACAGAAAAGTCCATTACCACAGCCGTTAACTACAGATTACTTCTCCTAGCTAGTACTCTTAATTAGTTCTTAAAAAGGTTCTTCTGCCTTAATACCTTTTCACAAAGGGGTACTGGTTTTCTTTCTTTCCCTTTTTTTTAATCTTACTTTCTAGAATGTTTATCATTCCTTTTTATTTCTTTAAAGAAAAGCGTCTTCCATTCTTTCCTCTAGCTAGACTTCCTGTTTTTCTCTTTCTAAACCCAAGAAGGCTACCTTAGCAAGAAAACTCAGGTGTGTCTAGCTCATATTTGTCCCAACATACCACTTATTTTACCTTACTACCAACATAAATGTTGTCATACCCTGTAACCAGAGATTATTATCAGAAGTTTAGGGGATTACAGACTCCTGAAATTCTGTGCAACATTTTTTGCTTGTACATTTTTCTCAGAAGAGGGTTCATTGCTTTTATGTAATTCTCGAAGTATTCCATGACCCAAAGAAGAAGATGAATATTGGCAATGTAGCATCCACCAAAAGGTTCTTCTTAAGTAGGCGTTCGGTCTCACAAGGCACATCACGCTTGCCATCAGGATCACCTAGAAGAATACAGGGCAGGAGGCACATAGACTGGCAGGGCAGCCCCAGTTCTCTCTCTCCAGCTGGAACAGTCCTCACAGCAGTCCGTCCACTGTCCAGAAGCCTAGTAAGAGCACACAGTTCCGATGGAGAGATCTTGGCAGTGATAGCATGTGATGCTTCATCTCATAAGGAGTTGAAGTGTAGCTACCTGTTTCTTTTTCTGTAATAAAAATATATTCCATTCTAATTAAAGAAGTTCCAAGCACTCTTGCATTTCAGTTTTTCAACAGATACCTAGGTAAGCACCTACAGTGTATCAGGTACTATGTCAGGGCTCAGGAAATATAAGCTAATGACACAAATGTGATTCAAGCCTTCATTGAGACAGAATTAAACAGTAATTTGTCCATAGTACAGAATGATCTGTGGTATAATACGGTATAGTACAAAGTGCTAGTGGGGTAGAAAAAATAAAGCCTCTACCTCACTCTATCCTTAATCCAACTTTAGGGACATTAGTTATAGCAAAGATGTCATTTCTTTCAATATGATTTGTGGTTCAGGATCAAGGAACTGTTAACACCTTTGGCTCTTAGGCTGATATTTATGGACACTCTGCTATTGTAAGGGCACTATTCAAAGTACTTAATGCATGTAAAATTCTTGTACTCAGGACATACCATGTGAGATTGGCTTTCAAGAATTGAAAAGTTGGTTTTTGTTCACCTCTTTTTCAGAATTGATATACAAAGAAGTTATGGACTTGGAGGAGAGAACCAAGAATGGAGTTATACGGGGGCAACCCTCTCCTTTAGGTTAGTTACAATATAAGCTTGGTTAAGATGACAGTTTACTTCTTGTAAATCTCAGTGGGGAAACCTGCACCTTTTTCCATATCTACTACCATTATTATTCAAAGTTAAGTATAAGGAATACAATTTGAGTGATTAAATCTGAAAGCACTGGTACACTGTTAAACCAATACATCGTACTAATATATCGATAACTGACTATAAAAAATGCACATCTTTTTCTAAGATACTGACATTTCATTGAAGAATAGAAACTTAAGTCTTTTTTTTGTTGGCATTGTCTTGGAGAAGAAATTTCTTGCAATTCAACATACTTTTCTATGAGTTTAACTGTTTAGATAAATAAACTAAGGCTTCATTAAAAAAAACTGGCACATGTGATATCAAGTTACCATCTTTCTCACTTAGATATTTTTGATTTGTTGAACTAAATCTGTAACATTAAAACTTCCATTAGAAAATGTCCTAAGAGGAAACTAGTTTGCAGGAGTTAACTTTTCTTTTATCATAAGCTCGTCTTTTATTTAATGTTAATACTTGTAAAAGCATAAAGAACTAAGCAGAAAAATTAATGACAGTTAACATGTGTGTATTAAGTACATACTACATGACAGACCCTGTGGTTTATGTGCTTTATTTCATTCAGCCCCCAGATCCCAAGGAAGGGATTATTATGCATTTTACAGATGAGGAAATTAAAGTTCAGAAAAATTAAATGACATAAGATTACAAATCTATTATGTAGAAAAGCTAATACTTGAAGCCATGTTTTATCAATAATTTAAGAGGGCATGGTTTTTCTAGCATCCCATGTGAGCTCTGGCTGGTAGCAGAGGCTCTGGCTTTCGAGGTTCGGACAGTTTTGTGGAAGAGATGAAATTTGAACTGAGCCTTAAAGACTGACTAGTGTTTCAATTTGAGTAAAACTATGCCATTTTAATCATCCCTCTAAAACTCTTCTACAGTCTAAGAAAACAATTAGATATCACATCCAGTATTTTGTTTATGGGTAAGATTTTCTTAACCACAAGTTTCAGGTGCCCATTTTGTTGTACTATAAACATGTATTTGTTTAAATAATTTTTGTGGTTTCCTGTGACATTTTTGGTTATATCTTAGAGTTTTTTTAATTTTTTGTTTTTTAAATCTTTGATCAGGAATACAACCTTCTAAATTATAATATAGATCTTGTTGAAAATATAAATTGGTTTCAACAGCTTTTACCTACAGTTTAACTGAACAAAAGCTATGTTATAAATAATACTTCAGTGGCTGAGTTAATTAGCTTTACATTGATACAAATGTTATATTTTAGCATACTATGATTGTGAATGGCACATTCTAAGTGTCAAATGTTTGAGTAAGCCTAATTATCTAATGAGATAGAGCAGTTTTATTTTGTTCTTAGTTTTATAAGTGAGGAATTTGGATCCTGAACAACACAAAGTAAGTCAGTGGAAAGGACGTGACTGCAGGTTTCTAGACATTTTCTGGATTCACAGTTAAACAGCGTGCAGAGAAGAGTGTTAGTAAATGAAGGTGTTATAAAAATATTCAGTTCTTGATTATATGCAAAAACAAGAAATAGTCTTTGACAAATCAAATGTCAGATAATCACAATACCATTTTGATTTGATTTTTAAAAATGAAATATATTATTTTGCCCACTGAATTGCCTTCCTATCTTTATTTTGGTTTGGCTAATATGGAAATTTTACATGCCTTTGAGTGTGTAGAGACCAACCTGAGAGAGGGAAATGACCCAGATGACTGAAATTAAAGGTTTTCTATGTTATTGCTTTTCAGATATTTAAAAATTTACTAGATTGCTTTAAAGTTCAGAAAAAAACAAGTATTTTTCTTTTCTTATGTATTTGACTTTCAGATTAAAAAGTTAATAGCTAATTATGCATTTAACAGTTTTTATATTAAGACATTTGGACAAAGTGAAATTTGAATAAAAAAGAGTTATGGAAAAATATATTTGTGGAACCCTTTTATGATATGAACATTTCAGTGCTGATGTTTGAAGCTAGCCATGATTCTCTTTAGTCAGAGCAGGAACCTTCTATAATGTCACGTGGATTGAACTTTAGGAAGTATAGTATCTTCCTCTCGCCCTGTCTAGGAACCTAATGGGCCTTTCTCAGGTTTTGAAGGTCCTCACCTGTTGTCCCATCTCTCAGGCCTGGAGTGCTCGGTCTGCTTTACTTTCCCATCTCATCTCCCATCACTTGCTCTGGCCCTTGTAGTTCTATTCTTCTTTGTCTTCCAGTGCCCTCCCCAGAGCCCAACAGATTCGCCTATTCCCATTTCCCTGGCTCTTACCTTGTTGCATTTGAAGGCAAACTCTTAGAGGACCTTTCATATTAAAGTGTTTTATTGTTTGTCATTAGATAAGAGTGGATGGATAATTTCAACCAGTGAGATGCTGGGTTCTGAAGCATAGGTTTTCAACCTGCTTTAGTTTTAGCATCATTGAGCACTTGAAACTCACCCCTAGAAATTCTACTTGTTACTCATTTAGAAATGATCGTCTTTATCCCATGAATGTGTTCTTAAAAACTTTTGATAACTTGCATTATTTAACATACTCAAATTTGGAATGACCCTTATTTTGTGATCATGTAGTTCGATACTTACTTAGTGCATGAATCACCTTTAACATACTCCCCGTCTCCCCACCGGTATCATTCCCTCCCCCTTCCTGACCCAACCCTCTTAAAAGGATTTTTCTATAGGTTAAGTATTCCTATTTTTTAAATTGAGGAAATGCTTGTTAGGCTATACTTTTGGTAAAGGAAACAGTCTTTCCCCATTTTATCTATTTAATAAGTCCATGTTTGCATTTAGCAAGTATTCATTAGAATGGAAATAACAAGACCTGAGTTTATTTAGGGCACATGAGTGACCCTCAGCTAAACTGGAACAGTTGAACTACAGGCCCTTCCAATTAAAATTATTTTAGTTTTTGTCTTGGCTTTTGCTTTAAAACAAGATGTACTGGAAGTATTGTTTGGACTTCATGGTGAGAAGACATCATAAATCATTTTATATTAGGGCAGTAACTTTAAATAAAGTTAAAACTTTTGGAGTTATACATCCCTTTGAGAACCTGTTTTCAACAAAATGCAATATAGGTAGTTTTACATGTATTAATATGATTCACACACGGCCTGAAGCCAATTCATTAATCTTAATTATTTTTAAATATGGCTTGGACTTAAGAGTTCCTGACCGAAACTGAAAAGCAGATTTGGGGAAAGGACCAGATCCCAGGTTTCCAGACATTTTCAGAATCCTCACCTCATAAATTGGAATGGAAGTGTTTGTAAATTAGCGTTGTATTGAATATCACTTGTGTTCATTTTTAGTGGGCCTTTTAAAGCCAAGAGAAACATTGACCACTGATGGAAATCAGTACAGCACAAGTAGCTGGGCCTACGACTCTGCAACTGACGTGCCGCTCTGTTTCTCATAGCGCAGGTGCAGCAGTGACCAGCAGCTCTCAGCGCCCATCGTCAGCATCATCTGCCAATGATGTGTCTTCAATGTCAACGGACCCGACTTTGGCCTCAGATACAGACAGCAGTCTGGAAGCATCAGCTGGACCTCTGGGCTGCTGCAGATGACTACTTGGGCCTTGGGGAGGGTGGCGGGAGGGATGGGGAGTTGTTTAGTCATTGATAGAACTACTTTCAAAACAATTCAGTGGTCTTATTTTTGAGTGATTTTTCAAAAATGTAGAACTCATTTTGTAGTAAAGTAGTTTATTTTTTTTTATTTCAAGTGATGTAATTTAAAACAAGTTGTTTTAAAACAGCAACAAAACTGAATTGTATTTTAGCTGTAATTAACTGTATAATGTAAACCTAATTATTTTATCATGGTTTAAATTTTTTGCATATTTGCTTTATCTTATGCTGCTGATTTTTTTTTTACTAAAATTTGTAAGATTTTGTTTATCAAAGCATCTATTATGTGGTGACTTGCCTATATCATGAATTATTTAAGATTTTTATAGTTTTTTTATTAGAATTTATTTCAGATGTTTTGTTCATGATGCTATCCTTCAGGGTTATGTGCTTATCAATGAAATAACCCCAGAGGAATGAGGGAAAATAACCTGTAGCCAGTTATATTCAGGAATAACTACTGTAAGTGATGAACGTGTTAAAAAACCTCCGATATTCACTACTTGTCCACCCTAATTTAGTCATAACAGTTCATAGGTAACCCCAAATGAATTTTGGCAAAAGGCAATCCCCTAAATGGCAGAATAACTCAGAGCATGTCTTCAAAGATGGTGGGCATCTACTACCACCCTACTCTATATCCCGATTCCACTCACCCAAAAGTAAAGAGAACACAGTGTTTTCTGAAAATCTGTGGCTCAAAGCTTATGATCACCTAAAGTCAAGAGGATATTTCATGAATAATACATATCGATGCAAATAAACAAATGGTTCACTTGTACTAGTTATGAGCCTGTTTTTGTATACACTGAGTTAATGTACTCAGGCTGTAGGTCCCAGCAATGGTCTGGAGTCTAGTCTTTCCCTTTCCTGCAGCATTGGGCCCTTGGACCTTTCCAGTTTCCTATTCTAATGTCAGTCAGTTGAGTACAGTTCTCAAGGTGTTTCTGGCCATTCAATTCTCGCTGTAGTATAATCATACTTATACTAGCTGTCAGGAGGTTCCAAAGCCTACTTAGATTTCTGACGGTGATGTATTAAATGAGCAATATACCGTTCATCTGAAAATAGTAGCACACAGCCATATATAAGGTGTCATTTTCTAAGGACTGTTTCTTCACACTGAGCAGAGCAGGCAGAAGTGGTGGTTACTTAGTCTGAGTCTTTTTTTGTTTTTTTGTAACTGATTTCCAATAAAACATGCAATGTGGATGCTGAGTAGTGTAAGAATGGTGCTGCCCCTGACAAGTGTATGTTAACTGTTTACATTTTATATCTGCAGAATTATTTCTCTACAACTGAATTTTTCTTAAGTAAATGTCATTGAAGTCTCATGATCTCTGAAATACATTGTGATGCCTTAGGCACCTTTTATTATTTTGGGGACAAGAGGGAGTTCATGTAATGAATGGGAAAAGCACACTTACAGAAGTGACAAGGTTCTAGGCAGAAAGTCCACTGAAATTAATGACCAACAGGAGCAGGCACTGGTACAGCTCAGCACACAGTGTCTGAAAGTTTGCTTGGCATGTTCATATACTTCGGGCAAAATTCCTTTTGAGTGAGGTATTTTAGGTCATTGTTAATGTGCAATATATAGGATTAGCCTTTTATATGCTTTGAAATAACAAGTTCGTTTTTGATGATACAAAGTCTTGATTTCTAGCCTCTTGAAGTTGTCAGCCTTTTTATCAATCTCTTTTCTACTCATACAACATGGTGCATTTATTAGGCAAATTAGAATTTGAGACTATAACACCTCTTGAAATGTAGAAACAGGGTTGGATTTACGATTTCAGAGATTTGAGCATGAAATGTGTCCTTAGTTTATATTAGTTTGACAGTTAATTAGCTTTATTTTCTCTAGGATTATTTCACTATTGCACTTTAACAATTGACATGTTTTCAGAAGTTTCCCGTATTTTATATAAGCCATGTCTATTGATAATAGGTTTTGGTTAAGCAAGGAAAATAAGGTGTTCCTACTGTATCAATTGTTTTAAATGCCAGCTCCCTCTTGCCAACCAGCTTGTTTTCAGTTTATTTAGAGAAAACTAACTTATTAGTTAATGTAGACTAAACTACTTAACAAATTCTTTCCTGAAAACAAAGTCTGTTCGTTAAATGTTGTGTGCCCTAGGTTTTTAAAATGTAATATCTAAGTACCTTTCCCTTTTCTCTTAAATCTGTTAAGCTAAACATGTTACTGGCTGTTTTTAGTTTAGAAGCTTTTTGAACCTTTAGAACATCTTAAACATTTGTGGGGTCTATATTAAAGAGAAGCTACAAATAAGATTGCTGTCAAGCAGTACTTATGTAAAGCCACCTAGCTTATAACTTTGTTTTTTTAATTTTGCATACTTAACATGCCCACCATCTTAACTGTCAGAAAATTATTTTGACTAAGATTGTTAACTCAACTTTGTAGGTTAGGAAGGAGACACTAATTCTTCCTGCATACTTCTTCCTGGTTAGTATTTTGTTGCCCTCTAACGTATACTGACCATTTGTAAAATGTGTTGTTGGGATTGCTTAATTATAATATATATAAACAGCATCTCAACTCTTTCATACTATTTCCTGAACAATTCTCATTTTGTCACATACTGTCAGCTGTGGTTTGTTTCTGGAATGCACTCTTCCAAGCTGGTAAAGGCACAGTGCCTCACACCAGATTGCACTAAGAGAAATGTCAGCCTCTTAAATGAGAAGGCTGCTACACACACCCCTTCACGGTACCGAGAAGCTTGATTGTATGCAAGGCCTTTTCGATATTCTGTTCCATCTAATCCTGCTGTGTTGTCTGAAAAGATGAAGGTGAAGAGGACATCAGTGTCTGATGGTGAAATCAGAAGCAGGCAAGTGGCGCTGTTTTGGGGTTACAGATAACTGTGGTTTACACTATTGGCTGTATGTGCTACACATGTGAAGACTTAACTACTCAGTGTTGCCTAGGCACATGTCTGTATAACATTTTGAGGTAAAAACATAGTCTGTTTTCAAAAATACTGTTGTGATTAGTCCATGAGTGTCGTTCAGCAGTCACGCATTAGCTGTAGAGGCAGTGCCTGAAGCCCCGCGCCTCCAGTAAGCTTCTCTTACCTGTAGAAAAACCAGACCCCACAGTTCTGTCATTAGCAACCCTCTTAAATGTTGCCTCTGTATCCTTTACATTTTAGTGTACATTGTGTTTCTACAGATCTCTCTTAGGTTTTTCCTGAATCAGAGGAAAATTTTCCTTAATAGGAAGAAAAATGAAGAGTTAAGGGCATTGAAGCAGAAATGCAGTTTGGGGTATAATTAGAAAACTCGTAAGGAAAACAAAAGTCCTAATTAATTGTAAACTACTCTTCGTTAAGTGCTCTTAAGGAGAGTCTAGTAAAGAGTAACAGTTTCTGGCCACTTCTGGCTTAGATTCTTGTTACTGTAACTTTTAATATCATCTGTGGATTCGTTTTGAGCAATATTCTATTCTCACAATAACATACAAATTAAACTAGGCTTTTATTGAACTACCTCACACTAATTTTCTATGCTTTCCCGAGTAAGCTGTTGCCCTTAGTGTTAGCTCTTAGAACTGAGTGTGAATTGTGTGTGTTAAAAACTTTATCGTCGATGTTGACACAATACCAGTATGTGAAATACTGCTTCAGTAAGAGAGACTCACGTGTAAAATCTGTCACTGTATCTCAGATAATTGTGTTGTGCTCGTCGGACATGATTACTGTAAGTTTTTCTAAGTAGAAACCTGCTCGTGATATCAGTCCATTCTTTACATTTTACAAAAAGAATAAATCTTAGTAAATTTTACGAAGAAATAAATTACTTTTGTAGGCCCGATATTTGGTATATTTTTGAGAAGCTCTTAATCTTTTAGCTGAATGATGAAGTTAAACTGAACTTGCCGTCTGCCTGGACTGTGACATCTATTTTCTCATTACAGTTTATCCTGTTCAGCAGGTTCTAAAACCTGAAACCTAAGTATGATAATTGACATTTTTATCCCTGGGCGACACCACTCCTCCTTCATTCCCCTTCCTTCCCTGTGTTCCGCTCCCTCTCCTCTCCTTTAGGCAAAACGAAATGGGGCACTTTGTAGGGAATGCCGAGGTAGTCGCTGTGGTTCACCCACCTGTGCCCTGGTCATGACACATGCATCCCTGGAGTGTAAACCATGTCATCTAGTATGTTAACTGGTTATAATATTTTAAATAAAAAAGGAAAAAGTGGTATGAAAATTATGAAATCGAGTTTTTTTCATTGAAAACAACACACACTTGTGGTAAAAAGTTGTCCTGGGTAATTTTAAGATTTCCTGTGGGTTGGGACAAAAAGGGTAATCCCAGGGCTGGGATCTTAGGCGGGATTTTATACAGGTTGTGTGAGCCTTACCTGTTGCTGGTTTTCTGGTTTATCTAGCCTTGATTTTTCTTTTTGAAATCACTGGAGCAACTTTAAAAGAAATTGTCTTCAATGCCCTTAACCTAGTTCTTGGTAACCATATGAGAGAGCAGCCATCATGGCTGCTTTGCAAAAATAATATCTAAAAAGGATCTGTTTCAAAACAAACGAGATTAACTTCAAGTGTGTTCCTGGCTTCTGTGCATTCTGTCTGCACTGGGAAGGCTGCTGTGTGGGTACCTGGTCATTCACTGCCCAGCATCTGCCCTCTGCATGATGACAGCCCTTCACCTCGCCAGCTCTCGCTCCAGACAGTTATTCCTGCGGTGCCTACCCCGCCTGCACTCCCACTGCCCTGCTTTGAGGAGAGGACAGGCTGCAGGCAGCCCTGTACCTGACCACTGTGCTCCGTTAGCCGGTGTGGAGCTTTTAGAACCTGCAGCCTCCACCAGAGCACTCTGCCTCGTCGCAGTCGTTGAAGCCTCCACTGACAGACGGGGTGAGAAGCACACAGCCAAGTGTTTGCATAATTTCCACCCAGTCATGATAATACCCCAGTGACACCAAAAAGGTGGAGTGGCTCATCCTGGTTAATCAAGGCACTACATTTATTTAGTATAGTTCCTTAGAGGTCCATTGATGTATGGAAATGGAAATGGGTTTGTGCTGATACTTGTAGTTTACTTTTTTTTTTTTTTTTGGTTTTCACAGCTAATACACAACTCTGATGACTTCATTTGAAATTTTTTTTAATAATTTATTTTGTATCATTAATCTACAATTACATGTGCAATATTATGGTTATTAAACTACCCCCTTCATCAGTCCCCCCCACCAACCCCATTACAGTCACTGTCCATCAGTGTAGTGAGATGCTATAGAATCACTACTTGTCTTCTCTGAGTTGTACAGCCCTCCCCATGGCCCCCCAACATTACATCTGCTAATCGTAATGCCCCTTTTTCCCTCTTATCCCTCCCTTCCCACCCATCTTCCCCAGTCCCTTTCCCTTTGGTAACTATTAGTCCGTTCTTGGGTTCTGTGAGTCTGCTGCTGTTTTGTTCCTTCAGTTTTCTTCTTTGTTCTTATACTCCACATATGAGTGAAATCATTTGATACTTGTCTTTTTCGGCTTGGCTTATTTCACTGAGCATAATACCCTCTAGCTCCATCCATGTTGTTGCAAATGGTAGGATTTGTTTTCTTCTTATGGCTGAATAATATTCCATTGTGTATATGTACCACATCTTCTTTATCCATTCATCTACTGATGGACACTTAGGTTGCTTCCATTTCTTGGCTATTGTAAATAGTGCTGCAATAAACATAGGGGTGCATCTGTCTTTTTCAAACTGGGCTGTTGTATTCTTAGGGTAAATTCCTAGGAGTGGAATTCCTGGGTCAAATGGTATTTCTATTTTGAGTTTTTTGAGGAACCTCCATACTGCTTTCCACAATGGTTGAACTAATTTGCAGTCCCACCAGCAGTGTAGGAGGGTTCCCTTTTCTCCACATCCTCGCCAACATTTGTTGTTGTTTGTGTTTTGGATGTTGGCCATCCTCACTGGTGTGAGGTGATATCTCATTGTGGTTTTAATCTGCATTTCTCTGATGATTAGCGATGTGGAGCATCTTTTCATGTGCCTGTTGGCCATCTGAATTTCTTCTTTGGAGAAGTGTCTCTTCATGTCCTCTGCCCATTTCTTAATTGGATTATTTGATTTTTGTTTGTTAAGGTGTGTGAGTTCTTTATATATTTTGGATGTCAACCCCTTAACAGATACGTCATTTATGAATATATTCTCCCATACTGTAGGATCTCTTTTTGTTCTACTGATGGTGTCCTTTGCTGTACAGAAGCTTTTCAGCTTGATATAGTCCCACTTGTTCATTTTTGCTTTTGTTTCCCTTGCCTGGGGAGATATGTTCATGAAGAAGTTGCTCATGTTTATGTCTCTAAGAGATTTTTGCCTGTGTTTTTTTCTAAGAGTTTTATGGTTTCATGACTTACATTTAGGTGTTTGATCCACCTTGAGTTTACCTTTGTGTATGGGGCTAGACAGTAGTCCAGTTTCATTCTCTTACATGTAGCTGTCCAGTTTTTCCAACACCAGCTGCTGAAGAGGCTGTCATCTCCCCATTGTATATCCAAGACTCCTTTATCAAATATTAACTGACTGTATATGTTTGGGTTAATGTTTGGATTTTCTATTCTGTTCCACTGGTCTGTGGGTCTGTTTTTGTGCCAATACCAAATTGTCTTGATTACTGTGGCTTTGTAGTAGAGCTTGAAGTCAGGGAGCATAATTCCCCGTGTTTTATTCCTCCTTCTCAGGATTGCTTTGGCTATTCGGGATCTTTTGTGGTTCCATATGAATTTTAGAATTATTTGTTCCAGTTCATTGAAGAAAGCTGTTGGTAGTTTGATAGGGATTGCATTGAATCTGTAGATTGCTTTAGGTAGTATAGCCATTTAGACAATATTTATTCTTCCTAGCCAAGAGCATGGGATGCATTTCCATTTGTTAGTGTCCTCTTTAATTTCTTTTAGGAGTGTCTTGTAGTTTTCAGAGTACAGGTCTTTCACTTCCTTCGTTAGGTTTATTCCTAGGTATTTTATTCTTTTTGATGCAATTGTGAATGGAATTGTTTTTCTGATTTCTCTTTCTGTTAGTTCATCATTAGTGTATAGGAAAGCAACAGATTTCTGTGTGTTAATTTTGTATCCTGCAACTTTGCTGAATTCAGATATTAGTTCTAGTAGTTTTGGAGTGGAGTCTTTAAGGTTTTTTTATGTACAGTATCATGTCATCTGCAAATAGTGACAATTTGACTTCTTCTTTACCAATCTGGATGCCTTGTATGTCTTTGTTTTGTCTGATTGCCATGGCTAGGACCTCCAGTACAATGTTGGACTTCATTTGAAATTAATGACACTTCAAATATTTTGTAAATGTTAGGCTTCTAAAATTTAATTTCTTCAATAAATGAATGCTTATGTGTGTAAAACCCAGTGTTGAAAGCGAGGAGTGAGGAGAGACAAGTCAGCCTGACTGAGACGTGCAGAGGAGCGCAGATCATGCTGAAGGGACAGGAGGTATTGATTAGAGGGAAAGAGGTCCAGCCAAGGAGGCATTTTCTGAGCCTTGGTAGAACGAAGGTTTGGGGAGGAAGGGTATTTCCAGGCTAAGGGAAAGCCTAGGAGGTTCAGAAGTGCATGCGCGGGCAAGGAATGAGGAACGGCCTGGCACGGGTGTGCGTACCTGAAGAGAATACAGTAAATGGGAGACAAGACTGAAAAGTTGAATGGAATTGAAATTTTGGAGAAATTATCCTCATTTTAAAGGCAGTAGGAACTCATAGTTTGTGAGAAAGAGGAGTAGTATGGCCAGACTTTTGTTTTAGGAGGGTCCCTGACAGTGGGAACAAGTCTAGCTGGACTGGATGTTGGTGACTGGGAAGCCAAAAGCACTCGGTGGAGAGAGCTGAGATCCTTTTTGTGCAGTGAGAATGGAAAAGCGGACTCTGGCTGCCAAGTTCCCGAGACCCACATTTGGGGCTGAGGGAAGGTTTTGAGCCCTAGTGACTAGACAGCACACTGGGTGTTGTGCAGGGAAAAGACATCCTATATACTTTCCAGTTTGTACATTGCACATGTATTCCTATTTGAAGAGTCCATGACAGAACAGACAGATGTCAGGTATGCATCAGCTTGCCCCTTAATGTTTTGGTGTGGAAGGAAAGGGATTGCTCTCCAACTGCCTGTAGACCTCCCCAGTCCTGTGGTCTCGTTCCCAGGGAGGTCTGTGTCATTCATTGTAGGGCCTTTGCACCACTTTCATTAGTGTCACTGTGGACAGAGGAAAAGGTTAAGGGATTCCTGTTGGGTGTGATATGTAAGTCTTTTAAGAATCACCTGGACCGGTGGGGCATAGGTTGGATCCCCAAGGATGGAGTGAGTGGGAAAACAGTAGTAAAAAGTACTTTTTGAAAAGTTGGCAGGAAATCTAAAGAATTGTGATAACTTCTGGGAAAGAAGAGGGGTAGACTCAGAACAGGTTAAAAGGGAGAAGCTGGAAGCTCATGTGCCTTGACAAGGTCCTGGGAGGGTGGGACCTTCTGAGTCCCGTGGAGCCAGGTGAGCGAGCCTAAGCTCCAGGTGGACAGTCTGGGCAATCTTGGCCAAGGCTCAGCGTGGTTGAGCCTGGCACTGCTGCTTCTGTCCCGTGAGGCCAGGAGAGAGTCTCTCCCAGGGCTGCTGTGATGATTAAATTTCGTGTGTTTTTTAGAAACAATCCTTGTAAAGTAAATGTAATTGCTGATTTCAGCCTTGGAAAGCAATAGAAATGGTTTAAGATACAGAAGGATGTTGAAGGGAAAAGGAGGGATTCTGTGCAGTCTCACATCTGAGAACTTCTGTACACTGAACTCCCATCATCCCCGAAGTCCCAATCTTCATGTGGTTGGTAAGAATGGCTACTCACTTGAGAGAAATGCCTCACATTCAGTATTAATTTTTTGTTGAGAATTGCACGCTGTGTTGGGCTCTAGCTCAAAATCGTCGCTGCTGTCTGGCCTGTTCTCCTGAACCTCTGTGGTGTCTGTCACACCTCAGTGCACGTGCTCTGGCTGTTTACTCCTGCATCTGCCTAGTTTAAATCCTCACTGCTTAAGGCCCATCTCACATCACTCCTCCCCTGGTAAATCTCTGCAGTGACTTTTCCTTTCACATCCCAATCGGGTGGTTGTCCACTCATTCTCCTCTTGTTTACTTGCTGTCCACTTCGTTCCACAGAAGATGGAAGACGGCGACGTGTCTGCTGCCCCCTCAGGTGGCTCTGAGGGCGTCCTGGGTGCTCAGCACCTCCTAGTGCTTCACTCTGGAATCCCTTGGGCCGGAGAACCTGTCTTATTCCTATTTAATGTCTGGTAAGTAGGCACTCAATAAATGTTAGGTTGGGGAAGCTAAAGACTAGGAAGCTCTCTTTCCCACTGTTTCTGCCCTCTGAGACGCAGTGTTCATGGCCCTCCCAATGTGGTACAAGGAAAGTACATACAGCCAGCACTATGGTGGTGCTGTGAGCGTGGGCTCTGATAGCCGGTACCCAGAGTGGAATCCGGGCTTCACACTGGTTACGGACAGCAAATTGCCTAAACTGAGGCTCTGTTTTCTCAGAAGGAGGATTAGAGGGAGTAAGTAATTCTGATACAGAATTAAAACTGTGAGGAGGATGGTCTTCTTACAAGCTTCCCAAGATGATTCTGACATACCCTCTCCATCTGTTATCAGCTACCTTAAAGAATTAAATACCCAACTCAGCCTAGTGGAGTGACCAATGGGGGCATGGTTCAGCAAAGAATGAAGTAGGCCCAGCTCCGGGTTGTTCCTAATACAGAAAGGGATGAGGAAGACCCCTGATGGAGGCCCGGAAGGGATGAGGAAGTGGAGGCAGGCGATGACGCAGCTGAAGTGGTCACCACGCCTTCGCCCTCCCTGACACCCTTCAGGCTCAATGCCTAGTATGGGATTAATGGGATTAATACATAAATCAAGTAGAATAGAAATCAAATGTACAAATACATATGACTTGATTATTTTTCCTACAACTCTTGAAGCATAATCAAAAACAGAATGATTAGAGCCAAAACAGGTCCTGTGACATGACCGCCCTCACGTGGTTTTGGTATTCTTGAGGAGCGTCACACCCTAGGGCTAGACTCAAGGTCAGATAATGACCGATAATGACTGTGTGCTGATTCTGTTGAACCCCCTACACAGAATTCTCTAGACGTTTAAGTTCATTTGCTCGATAAATATGAGGAGTGCCTCTTCCATATTACCCTTGTGCTGCTATGCCTTGAGGGCCCTGGCTGGCATTTCAGATCTTTAGCATTTTGTCTTGTGCCCTCCAAATCTGCTGGTCGGAGGCAGGGGGGAGCCAGCAAGTGGCGCTCGAACAGGGACCTCAGAGCGGGAAAGCTTCTGAAGATCGTCGATCCAGTAAGACTCCCGGGAAAGCGTACGTAGGGACAGTATAATGGGCCACCATGAAACTAAAGAAAAACCGGAGGATTGCTTAAAATTACTCCATGCCCTCCTAAAAACCTCAGGAGTGAAAATTTCTAAAAAAGATTTTGCTCAGCTTCACCAATACATTAAAAAACATTGTTACTGGTTGCCCCACAAGGAACCCTCAGACAAGCTGACTGGAGTAATGTATTAAGAGATTTCAGAAAGGCTCCCAGACAGGGAAACATTACCCCTGTACCTGTCTGGGTGGATCAGTGGCCCCTCGATAAAGAAAAACTGGCAGCCTTGCACACATTAGTTCAAGAACAGCTTCAGTTGAATAGATTAGAATTTTCCACAAGCCTGTGGAATTCCCCTGTATTTGTCATAAAGAAGAAGTCAGGAAAATGGAGACTCTGACATCACTTAAGACAAATTAATGCAGTCCTTAAACCTATGGGGCCTTTACAACAAGGCCTCCCTTCTCCGGCTATGAATCCGAAAGACTGGGACATCGCTATCATTGATCTTAAAGATTGTTTTTTTACTATTCCTTTAGCTATGGCAGATAGGGAAAAGTTTGCTTTTACTGTACCCTCCTTAAATGTACAAGCTCCTTCAGAAAGATTCCAATGGAAAGTACTTCCTCAAGGAATGTTAAACAGCCCTACAATTTGTCAAAATGATGTGCACAGGGCTCTTTTGTCCCCTCCGGGCATGAGCCAGGAGCTCTGTCCACTCACTTTATCTCTAAATAAAAGCCTTCCCTTAGCTCTCCTACCTTGACTGTTTACTAAGTTCATTCTTCAACTCTGCAAACAAGAACCCTGGCATCATTTTGGGGGGCTCGTCCAGGATAACTTCGGAGGTGAGTATCAGCATCCAAGTCTGCCTTTTCTTTCACTGTCCTTATAGAGGGAAGCTGTCTATGGCACACAACATCAGGTGCTTGTCAGCTGCTTAAATGGGACTAGCCTGGCTGCCGATCTCAAAGTCTCGAGTGACAGGTTCCCCTGCGTCTCCCTCAGTGGATCCCCCTTCTCCCTTGGGAGCCGGGAATGTCACCTGAGTGGAGGCCAGTGATGCCAGGGTTCTTGTTTGCAGAGTGGAAGAATGAACTTAGAAAACACCAAGGTAGGAGAGCCAGGATACAGGCTTTTATTCAGAAATAAAGTGAGAGGAAAGAGCTCCTGGTTCATGTCCGGCAGGGACAAGAGAGCCCGGGGTGGTGTGTTGTCTAGGGGATTTATAGGCAGTTGAGTATTTTTGGAAATTGAGGGTTCAGGGCATGGACTTGTACCAACTGCCCTGCCCTCAAGGTGGGCTGGGTTATTGTCTGTTTGCTAGGGCTGTTTACAGTGAAGTCACGGGTTATGCCGAGATACCCTTGCGGAACACTCAAAACATTCCAGGCGAAGTTGCTCCTGGCCTTTTGACCTTTAACTGATTTCACTGAAGATGTCTATATTCCTAGTCTGGTATCTTTACCCTACAGAATTAGTGTGACCTTGACTTTGCATAATGCTGAGCACAGAGTTTCCATAGGGACTTTACACTGTTACATTGCTTTGACTGTAAATGTCCTGCCTTGCTCTTTCCGGAGGCCCTCACCCTACTCCGTCTAAGCCCATGGTCCCCGTCTCACCAGGATTCCCTTTCAGAGGCATCTCCTTGGATGTGAGGGACTGGGGAAAGCCGTGGGCAACTGCGAGAGTCTAGGCTGAGGCTACACTTCAGCGGCTTCTCAAAGGCCCGCATGTCTGGAATCAGACCCCGACAGCCCGACTGGGTATCCTTGAGGAGTGTCTCTCTTTCTCTGTCTCTGACTTCCCGCCTGCTTCTCCAGGCTGCCCTGGCCTCTGAGTGAGACAGGGGCTTTCCTAACTCTCTTCTAATTCATCAGTTTCACGGAACCCAATGCTCACCACCACAAGGTAGGAGATCCATGCTTTGCTCTTATTCCTGACTAAATGCTGTACTCTTTATCTCATAAAATGAGTCTGGGTATCCATTAGGCACTTAAAAGATGATTAGCGTGGGCTACTAGTCTTAAGTCTAGGGTGAAAGGTTTCCCCGTGTCTGCTGTTCCTTGATCCCCCGCCTCCGGATGGGAATGTCAGGGAGTGGCTGAGCCGATTTCCTACTTTCCTATCCTAATCTGCGGACTCCGAGGGCAGACCGGACTGGTAGACAGTGGTCCTTGGATCTCGGCTCCGGCCGATTGATCTGATGGCGCTGAGTGAACCTCCGGCTAGGCAGCTGCCTATGGGAGAGTCGCAGATGACCCCCGACCTCTTGTCTCACAGATCAGATTTCTTAGAGTGGGTGACTAGCAGGATAATCCCCAGGCAGTGGCAGAAATTGGAGTTTAAGAGTATAGACTCCCCCCACCCCCCATAACTATCCATGGCAGCTTCTGTCTGAATTTTATCCCTGGCCTTGGAAAAAGTTCCCCTGCTCCTCATTCAAAGAAGTCCTCCTAGGCCTGCACCACTGTCTCCTGTGTAATGTAAATGAAGTCTGTGAAGTAGTCAAGCTGAAACCTGGAGCCCAACCTGTAAATGGCTCTATTCTATTGAACTCTCTTCCTTAGAGGCTTTCTTCCTGGGGCTATGGCATTTCCTTTTCTGCAGCCCCAGAGAATAGAAACAGGCTTGTGACTCTGACCAAGGCTCTGGCAGCGAGAGGTCACACAGTCCCTGCACTTATCAGACAGGCAGGGGGCTCCCAAGGAATGATCCCGAGTGTACTATGCTAAAGCCCATGTGGAGAAACTAGGGTCTGGATCAGGATTCCCAGAAGGTGTAAAGTAAGAGCATACTGGTGAGGTTCCCACTAGATCCAGGGCTCTGAAGCAGCTCTGAAGCACCCCCTCTGACATGCATTCTGAAGCACTGGGAGCAGTTTGATCCCCAGACCCTGAAAAATAAGTACTTTATCTTCTGCACACAAGCCTGGCCTCAATACAAACTCTCTAATGGAGAAGCTTGGCCCGAGAGAAGTATACAATATTATAAGGTTATTCAGCTAAATTTATTTTAACGCAAGGAAAGAAAATAGTCAAATGTCCCATGAACAACTACAATATGGAATTAGTTTTCTAAATTATTTTGGTGGAAATCCATTCTACTTATTGGGTTCATCATTATCCTCAAAAATTCAGAGGTTTTTAAACTAGACTCCCTGAAATGGAAGAAATTTATCTTCTGAAATACAGCCTAGCTTTAAATAACTGCTGCTAGAACTGTACTTGCATTTCATTTCCATCCCCCTAGACACACACAGTCCCTATCAGTACAGAGCCTTCATCAGCCCTGTTCATCTGGGGCTGTCTAAACCTTAACCCAGTTATGTCAACTGCTCGCCCTTAGAATGTGTTCTTGAATACTGAGATACTTTTAATCTAATAAGCTAAAAAGAAAAAAGGCAATTGAATATTAGTAACTCAAATCTTTGTATCAGTTTATCTGTGTATATGTTCTTTGATGAAAAGTTGCTAACTGTAGTCATTATGTCTCAACCTGTTTGTGTCTAAGTGTGTAAATGAAAAATATTTTTCTCTCTGGATGGTATTAATAAAAATTGATTTAAAGACAAGCGCTTGTAAAAATTGGGCATTCTAAAACTTCCAGAAAATTCTAATAAAAGATATTAAGCATTAATACTAATTTAAGCTGAACTGAAACGGACATGTCCTTATGGTTATCAGCTGCCTAAGTTTACCTAAAGTCATTTAAGTTGATGTTATCTGTTAAATCTTTCAAGAAAAAAATGCTTAAGAAGAGGCTTGACTTTGTCTAACGTTTGTGGTAAATGTTGTTGAAGGCAAAATCTGGTGCACTAAGATGCACCACCCCTTGAGGTCTGATCACCAATGGCCAGATGGTCGCACCACCCCTTAAGGTCTGATCACCAATGGCCAGATGGTCGCACCACCCCTTAAGGTCTGATCACCAATGGCCAGATGGTCGCACCACCCCTTAAGGTCTGATCACCAATGGCCAGATGGTCGCACCACCCCTTAAGGTCTGATCACCAATGGCCAGATGGTCGCACCACCCCTTAAGATCTGATCACCAATGCAATGTCTGTAGCAGAACACACCCTACCCCTACTCCTTAAAAACATGCTTCCTCACCCATGAGCTGCTGCTCTCTGCCTAGAGACAGCCACTCTCTCTTTCAGCCATTAAAATCTCTTGCGTGTGTTCGTGCCTCCCTGAGTTATTTCAGGGTAGGGAGGGTCACGGTGAGATACACTTTCAGTTGTTCAGAAGGAGTAAACTAAATAAGTGTAGCAAGTAAACATCTTAATAATTGTGTGTTACAGTGTGTTACAGTGTGTATACCTACAAACAGCCTGAGAATCTTTGTAGTAACCTAAAATCTTAAAGTTTTGCTAAGTTAAGTAGGCATATTTTGTGCTTAGTGAGAAATTGTTCTGTAAAGCACATGATTCCAGAAATTATAAAATGTGTTCATAAGAAATTCAAGATGGCGGTGTTGTGAGAGGTGACACGGAGAACTACTCCCAAAACCACAAACAGTACAAAACTATAGTTAGTTAATGCAACTAACCCTAAAAAAGCAAGAAGAAAGAAGGCTGAACCGGACTGCATATAGACCTCACAAACTGAGCAGACCTCACAAAACAGGGTAACATATGAAAGCCTTGATCCGGCGGGACCGAAGCCCTTCCCCACCCCAGCTCACTGGCAGGAGGAAGAGAAATGGAGCAGGGAAGGGGTGGAAGCCTGGGACTGATGAACACCTAGCCCTGGAGATCTGCTTTGTGAGCAGAAACCTATAGTGTGTGGTGCTCTGGACATAGGGGAGCTCAGACAGACGGAGGGCCCGGGGGACAGACATTACGGCTTTTGGTGGAGGACGGGATCCATACCTGGCTGCTCTGTGTCAGAGGAAAGGCAGGCAGTCTGAGAGGCTTCCTAGCAGTGAGAGGGCTGCTGAAGGGGTGGGGTTTGCACGGAGCTTGCTGCACGGGAGAAGGGAGAGCTGGACAAGGTTGTCTTGGCACGCTCTGCCCAGCTTGTTGGGAACTTTAAGGAGCTTCAGGTGCTCCATCCCCCGGGCTGCCTTCTCAGCTTCAAGGCCCCCCACTGTGACACACAGCCTGCCGAGCCTTCCTACTGGCCTGCAGGCATCTGCTCACAAAACCTCAATCACTGCACTGGGCTGGCATAAGACCAGCCAGAGGGAGGTCCTGCCTACAACACCTAGAGATGCAAAGCACAGAGGCTTACATGTGTGTGCTTGGCCCAGTGGCTCTAAAACTGGAGACAGGCACTGCAGACAGGAATCAGGAAACAGATCTTGCCTCCCCCCAGGCACCAGCTCCACTCCCCTATGACCCCCAACCTCACTCTAGGGGCTGAGCATCCCCAGAGACTGGAGTTTCTGCACACTAGTAGGCACCACACAGAAATATGAAACATCAAAAGAACATGGGTCAGACCAAAATCTCACAAACCCCAGAAAAAGGGCCAAATGAAACTGAACTCACCAACCTTCCTGAAAGAGAGTTCAAAATAAAAATTACAAACATGCTTATGGAGGTACAGAAAAATATTCAAGAGCTCAGGAATGAGTTTAAGTCAGAGATTCAATCATTAAGAAATTCCATATGTGAAACGAAACCTACAATGGAGGGATTTAAAAGCAGGTTAGATGTAGAAGAAGAGACGGTAAATGGAATAGAAATTAGAGAAGAGGAATAAAAGAAGTTGAGGCACAGAGAGAAAAAAGAATCTCTAAGAATGAAAGAATATTGAGGGAACTGTGTGACTAATCCAAGCAGAACAATATTCGCATTATAGGGATACAGAAGATAGAGAGAAAAAGGGATAGGAAGTGTTATTGAGGAGGTAATTGCTGAAAACTTCCCCAATCTGGGGAAGGAGATAGTCTCTCAAGCCATGGAGGTGCACAGATCTCCCAACACAAGGGACCCAAGGAAGACAACATCAAGACATATCATAATTAAAACGGCAAAGATCAAGGATAAAGACAGACTTTTAAAAGCAGCTAGAGAGAGAAAAAAGATCACATACAAAGGAAAACCTATCAGGCTATCATCAGACTTCACAACAGAAACCTTATAGGCCAGAAGGGAGTGGCATGATATATTTAATGCAATGAAGCAGAAGGGCCTTGAACCAAGAATACTTTATCCAGCAAGGTTATCACTTAAATTTGAAGAGATTAAACAATTTTCAGATAAGCAAAAGGTGAGAGAATTTAACTCCCCCAAACCACCTCTACAGTGCATTTTGGAGGGACTCCTATAGATGGAAGTATTACTAAGGCTAAATAGATGTCACCCAAGGGCTAGACAAAGAGTACAGAATATGATTCATAACATACAAAGAATGGACGAGAAAGAAAAAAGAGGAAAAAAAAGAAGCTTTAGGTTGTGTTTGTAATAGCATATGAAGTGAGTTAAATTAGACTGTTAGATAGTAAGGGAATTACCCTTGAACCTTTGGTAACCACGAATCTAAAGCCTGCAATGCCGATAAGTATATACCTATCAATAATCACACTAAATGTAAATGGTCTGAATGCACCAATAAAAAGACATAGAGTTACTGAATGGATAAAAAAACAAGACCCATCTATATGCTGTCTACAAGAGATTCACATCAAACCCAAAGACATACACAGACTGAAAGCAAAGGGATGGAAAAAGATATTTAATGCAACTAATAGGGAGAAAAAAGCAGGAGTTTGCAGTACTTGTATCAGACAAAATAGACTTCAAAACAAAGTGACAAGAGACAAAGAAGGACATTACATAATGATAATAGGGTCAGTCCAACAAGAGGATATAACTATTATAAATATCTGTGCACCCAATCCAGGATCACCTACATATGTGAAACAAATACTAACAGAATTAAAAGGGGAAATAGAATGCAAAGCATTCATTTTGGGAGACTTCAACAAACCACTCACTCCAAAGAACAGATCAACCAGACAGAAAATAAATAAAGAGACAGAGGCACCAAACAACATACTAGAACAGATGGCCCTAATGGACATCTACAGAACACTCCATCCAAAAGCAACAGGATACACATTCTTCTAAAGTGCACATGGAACATTTTCAAGAATAGATCATATACTAGGACACAAAAAGAACCTCAGTAAATTCAAAAAGATTGAAATTGTACCAACCAGCTTCTCAGATCACAAAGGTATGAAACTAGAAATAAATTACACAAATAAAACGAAAAAACCGACAAATACATGGAGGCTTAATAAAATGCTCCTAAATAATCAATGGATCAATGAACAAATAAAAACAGATCAAGCAATACATGGAGACAAATGACAACAATAATTCAACACCGCAAAATCTGTGGGACGCAGCAAAGGCCATGCTAAGAGGGAAATATATTGCAATATAGGCCTACCTCAGGAAAGAAGAACAATCCCAAATGAATAGTCTAAACTCACAATTAATGAAACTAGAAAAGGAAGAACAAATGAGGCCCAAAGTCAGTAGAAGGAGGGACATAATAAAGATTAAAGCAGAAATAAATAAAATTGAGAAGAATAAACCAATAGAAAGAATCAATGAAAGCAGGAGCTGGTCCTTTGAGAAAATAAACAAAGTAGATAAACCCCTAGCCAGACTTATCATGAAAAAAAGAGAATTTACACACATAAACAGAATCAGAAATGAGAAAGGAAAAATCACTACAGACACCACAGAAATACAAAGAATTATGAGAGAATACTATGAAAAATTATATACTAACAAACTGGATAACCTAGAAGAAATGGAAAACGTTCTAGAAAAATAAAATCTTCCAAGGCTGACCCAGAAGAAACAGAAAATCTGCATAGACCAATTACGTGCAACGAAATTTAATTTAACTACCTAAGAACAAAACCCGTGGACCAGATGGTTTCACTGCTGAATTTTATCAAACATTTAGTGAAGACCTAATACCCATCCTCCTTAAAGTTTTCCACAGAGTAGAAGAGGAAGGAATACTCCCAAACTCATTCTACAAGACCAACATCACTCTAATACCAAAACCAGGCAAAGACACCGCAAAAAAAGAAAATTACACACCAATATCCCTGATGAACATAGATGCAAAAATACTCAACAAAATATTAGCAAACCAAATTCAAAAATACATCAAAAAGATAATCCATCATGATCAAGTGGGATTCATCCCAGGGATGCAAGGATGGTACAACATTTGAAAATCCATCAACATCATCCACCACATCAACAAAAAGGACAAAAACGACATGATCATCTCCATAGATGCTGAAAAAGCATTTGACAAAATTCAACATCCAATCATGATAAAAACTCTCAACAAAATGGGTATAGAGGGCAAGTACCTCAACATAATAAAGGCCATATATGACAAACGCATAGCCAACACTATACTTAACAGTGATAAGCTGAAAGTTTTTCCCTTAAGATCAGGAACAAGACAAGGATCCCCATTCTCCCCAGTTTTATTCAACATAGTTCTGGAGGTCCTAGCCACTGCAACCAGACAACACAAGAAATAAAAGGCATCCAGATTTGTAAGGAAGAAGTCAAACTGTCCCTGTTTGCAGATGACATGATAGTGTACATAAAAAACCCTAAAGAATCCACTCCAAAACTACTAGATCTAATATCTGAATTCAGCAAAGTTGCGGGATACAAAATTAACACACAGAAATATGTTGCATTCCTATACACTAATGGTGAACTAGCAGAAAGAGAAATCAGGAAAACAATTCCATTCACAATCGCATCAAAATAATAAAATACCTAGGAATAAACCTAACAAAGGAAGTGAAAGACCTATACCCTGAAAACTACAAGACACTCCTAAGAGAAATTAAAGAGGACACTAGTAAGTGGAAATTCATCCCATGCTCTTGGCTAGGAAGAATAAATATTGTCAAAAAGGACATCCTGCCGAAAGCAATCTACAGATTCAATGCAATCCCTATCAAAATACCAACAGCATTGCTCAATGAACTAGAGCAAATAGTTCTAAAATTCATATGGAACCACAAAAGACCCCGAATAGCCAAAGCTATCCTGAGAAGGAAGAATAAAGCAGGGGGAATTATGCTCCCTGACTTCAAGCTCTACTACAAAGCCACGGTAATCAAGACAATTTGGTACTGGCACAAGAACAGACCCATGGACCAATGGAACAGACTAGACAGCCCAGATACAAACCCAAACATATATGGTCTATTAATATATGATAAAGGAACCATGGATATACAATGGGGAAATAACAGCCTCTTCAACAGCTGGTGTTAACAAACTTCGACAGCTACATGTAAGAGAGTGAATCTGGATTACTGTCTAACCCCAGACACAAAAGTCAACTCAAAATGGATCAAAGACCTGAATGTAAGTCATGAAATGGTAGAACTCTTAGAAAAAAATATAGGCAAAAATCTCTTGGACACAAACATGAGCAACTTCTTCATGAACATATCTTCCCGGGCAAGGGAAACAAAAGCAAAAATAAACAAGTGGGACTATATCAAACTAAAAGCTTGTGTACAGCAAAGGACACCATCAGTAGAACAAAAAGACATCCTACTGTATGGGAGAATGTATTCATAAATGACATATCCGATAAGGGGTCGACATCCAAAATATATAAAGAGCTTATGCACCTCAACAAACAAAAATCAAATAATCCAATTAAGAAATGGGCAGAGGACATGAATAGACACTTCTCTAAAGAAGAAATTCAGATGGCCAACAGGCACATGAAAAGATGCTCCACATCGCTAATCATCAGAGAAATGCAGATTAAAACCACAATGAGATATCACGTCATACCAGTGAGAATGGCCAACATCCAAAACACAAACAACAACAAATGTTGGCGAGGATGTAGAGAAAAGGGAACCCTCCTACACTGCTGGTAGGAATGCAAATTAGTTCAACCATTGTGGAAAGCAGTATGGAGGTTCCTCAAAAAACTCAAAATTGAAATACCGTTTGACCAAGGAATTCCACTCCTAGGAGTTTACCCTAAGACTACAGCAGCCCAGTTTGAAAAAGACAGATGCACCCCTATGTTTATTGCAGCACTATTTACAATAGCCAAAAAATGGGTAAAGAAGACATATACACAATGGAATATTATTCAGCCATAAGAAGAAAACAAATCCTACCATTTACAATTACATGGATGGAGCTAGAGGGTATTATGCTCAGTGAAATAAGCCAAGCCGAAAAAGACAAGTATCAAATGATTTCACAATACTGAAGGAACAAAACAGTGGCAGACTCACAGAACCCAAGAACGGACTAATAGTTACCAAAGGGAAAGGCACTGGGGAGGATGGGTGGGAAGGGAGGGGCTAGGGGGAAAAAGGGGCATTATGATTAGCAGATGTAATGTTTGGGGGGCACGGGGAGGGCTGTACAAAGAGAAGACAAGTAGTGATTCTATAGCATCTCACTACCCTGATGGACAGTGACTGTAATGGGGTTGGTGGGGGGGACCTGATGAAGGGAGTAGTTTAATAACCATAATATTGCACATGTAATTGTAGATTAATGATACCAAAATAAAGTATAAAAAATAATAGTAATAAATAAATAAATAATTTAAAGGGTAAAAAAAAAACCAACTTCTCTGTGCTTCCAAGTCCTCAGCTGTAAAATGCAGAAAATAACACTCCCGACACCCTATAGTCTACACAAGGTACACCTGCAAGGCGCTCAGACACACTGTCCAAGTAGCTCCTTATGAGGTTGTCCCTGAGGGACTGAGACCCAGAGAGCTGAGTTTCCCCAGGGTCTTTCCCCAAGCTCTTTGCTCTATGCTGAAAAGCTTTCCATGGCTGTATCTCTCTACTTTTTCACGGGCTACAATACAATCTTGGTACCTACTTTGTGGATTCAACTCTCACAAGGCTCGGTAGGGCATGGAAGTAGTAGGGATATGCCTGGTAGGAAGGACAGTGATTCTAACAAAGGTGGTGTGGCTCTTGGTGGAAACGAGTCCAGAGAGGCAGCAGTGGTGTGAGGTAGCTGTCGTCATCTGCTTGGCTGTGAGCTCATATACATGGGACACTGTCCCTCCGTGATAGAACTAGAGTATTTTGGGGGAATTCTCCAGGGGGCTGAGGCCCTGCATCCAAAGGAGGGGGTCTCAGTGCAACATCATTGTCACTGACTCCATTTATTACCCACAGGCCAGGAACACGGAAAAAAGGACTCCATTCCAAAGCCCTTTTACACTGTGGAGTGTACATGGTTCATGCCTGGTGTGTTACTCAACAGGTAAGACAAGGAATATATCTGTCTTTCTCTCTGTCTCTCACACACACATCCTTACAATTGTAGTCTAACTTCATAAGAAATGGACATTTGTCCATCTTCAATAAGCCACCTCCCTTTTTTTAAGTTAAAGACTAAAAGTTTCCAGTATTTTCTTTAATGTCAGACACAAATTTTAGAACACTTTTGGAGGCATCTGGGACAGAATCCTAGATTTTTACCTATTTTCTACTATTGCATGGTTGTTTCACCCATAAATTTGGCAAAATTTTTCAGCAACTTGTTTTCAGAGTAATTCTGAAGCAGTTAGGTTTTCAAAAACTCAATCCCTTATCTTTTCAAGTTCGTAATTCATTGTTTACTTACTATTAAATGATGTCATTACAATAATAGGTACAATTTAAATCCATAGGTTTGAGAACAGGTTCCATAAATGTAACTGAACTGGGGAGAACCGAAGTGCATAGGGGCAGGACGGTGGGCCACAGCCTGTCAGTCTTGGTGTTCAGCATGCTTTACAGGAAGAAGTCAGGATTTTACTGATGGAATGGAGAATGATGGTTAAATGGAATTTGGTGAACAGAACTGTGGAGTATAGCCACCTCATTTTCTGTCGGTAAAAATCGAACTTGTAGATCCTAGTTTAGCCAGCAGGTGGCAGGTGAGGCTCATGAGCTGTTGGACTGGAGCCGAGCCTCTGCCAATATTAATGGCTAAGACAGACAACCTCCCTTCCATCAAGTGAAACCCATGTGGCCTTTTCTGCTCCTTCGATTAGCCTGGTGGCATTTTCTTCCCCGGTCAAAGTTGGGAGAATTCCAGAACTGTGGTGGGGGAGCTCAGGGCCCTAAGAATACAGACATTCCCGCCTATCTCCTCCTGGCCTCAGTTTCCCCTCTCAGCATGAGCCCGTTCCCATCTGACTGGATCGTTGTGAAGCATCAGTCAGTTTGCTTTCTTCTCTCTTTGTCCTTGAAGAGAGAGATGGGCGGTGTTTCACCTTCTGGGAGCCTGGTCACCAAACTGCCTGCTGGGCAGGCCTGAGAGCAGATGCAGGTGTTGCTCTCCACTGGCCCCTCCTCAGAGCCGGTCAAGTGAACCCTGACCCTGGGCAGGTGCGCGGCCACCGGCTGGGGAGGCAGGCAGTGGCCCTGCGGCCAGCCAGTGGTCAGCCTGCCGACCCGCCATGGGCTGGCTCAGCCGACGCGGGCCTGCAGCAACGGCACCCTGGCTTTTAAAGCCTTGATGAAGTTTATACGTGACTCTAGGTAGGTGGGTGGTTGGGCCTGAATGACTTCTCCAGAGACAGTGGTCAGAAATTGGAGCGCCTTGGTGATCGCTACCCTCCCAAAAAGCAAGTGCAGGTGACTGCTCAGGGTAGTGAGAGGCAGTAGGTAAGGGCGCTGTGAACACAAGCAAGTGAAGGGAGCCGGGCCCCTGCCCAGAGGCAGCTAGCTCGTTTTGGTGCTCCCCTGGCCCACTCCGGGGAGCCCAAGCCCAGGCCCAGGCATGGAAACTATGTGGTGGCAGCCAGGGAAAGGCTTTCTTGACAGACCTGCCTTAATGGAGCCGTGAAGTCTGAGGATGAGCTGCAGGAGGAAGGCAGATGGGCATGGGAGGCGGGGGCGCCAGCCCAAGGGGGTCTGGGAATTGGAGAATTGGGGCCTGGCCTCCTGGAGCACCGAGGGCGGGCACACCCATCACCATGGCTCCCCTCTCCTTCAGACACAGGCCTGCCGCCCTGCACACGCCTCGGGGCTGGAGCAGGGGAGTGTGGCGCCCCCACCAAGCTCTGACTCATGGGCTCTGGCCTGGAGCCGAGCTGGGGCCAAGCAGAGGTAAGCAAGTTCTGGTGGAAGGCCTGAGAGGAATTCCAGGACAGGCACCAGCTGTAGAGACCCAGGAGAATCAGGAGGAAGGGTTAGGAGGGTCTTCCTGCTTGAGCACGAGGACAATGGAGCAAAAGCACAGGGATTCGAATAAACCCAGCTTCACTGGCCATGGTCGCACTGGTGCCCCTCAGGGAGCTTCACACCCACCTCCGCGGGCCCCACACCATTCCACCCACGGGACACTTGGGGCTCCCAGCCCCACCGGAAACAGTAGAGGTCACCTGGTAAACCCCACTCTGCATGACCACAAAGGAGTCGGGTGTCCAGGCATCTTGCTATCACACCAAATTTAATAAAGAATGCAAAGTGTTTCTGGTGGGCTACTCAGGTCCCAGGGGCCATCTGTTTTGGTGGCTGCAGGGCTGTCCCCTCTGACACTTGCATGTGGGAGCAGCTCTGCGATCCTGAGTGGGGCTGGGCTCCAGACAGTCCTGTGGGGTGTCAAGACTCTCTCCTGCTGCCTCCAGGGCTCCCGGCACCACCAACACGCAGGCCCAGGCTGCAGGGCCCTTCTGGCTCCTCAAGAGGCCCATGGCCAACTCTGCCGGAGAAGTGTGAGCAACACAGAAGTGAGCCCTTCCCTCTACTGTGGGGCTTTGTCAGCTGTGGCCCCGACAGTCAGGCTTCCCAGGGTTGAGAAAAACTCCTCCATTTCCTTCTGCAGCATCTGGTTCCTCTTCTCCGCATCCTCCCGTGCCCGCTCTGAGTTCCTCAGCTTTATCTCCAGCATCGTGTACCTTTTCCTTTCCTGGTCCAGTTCCCCTTCCAGCCGGGACATTTGTTTCCTCAGGTCGGCACTTCCTTCTTCGAGTCTTAAAAGTCAAGAAGAAAGACACCGTTTCAGACTTTGGCTTGCTGGGTCTGCCTGCGCGCCTGATGGGAGGAGCTGGCCAGGCGCCCTGGGAGGGGAAGGAGGCGTCCGGGCTCAGGCTGGCTCTGGGGCTGACCCGCAGACCTCACTGGCTCCACACAAGACCCTCCGCTTCACCCGTGAGCCCCCCAGGACCTGCCCTCAGCCTGGGATTCGGAAACGCCAGTGTGAGGATTTGGGCCTTTGGCACTTGAGGCTGGGGCCTCCCTGAGTCCTCGGTGGAATTCAAAGACCCTCCAGACCTCTGGCCTGGCTAGCTGGCCCGCAAAGGGTGGACTGCGCAGACACAGAGCAGGACAGGGCCCCTCACAGAGGCGGCAGCAGGAAAGCGTCCCCTTGCCTTGGCTCTTTGAGGCCCCCTGGGCTCTGGCCACCGTCCCGCTGCCCCAGCCCCATTCCAGCCAGACAGTGACTCCTAGGCAACCACATCCGGCTGGTCACCTCCGTGCCTGCTAGTCCTTCACGGGCAGCTCCAGTGTTTCCCCGTCAGCGAAGCTTCTCTTGCTCCCCCAGGCAGGCCACTTTCCTGTTCCTTTGTGCCACCATAAAGCTAGGCCACTGCTTGTGTGGAGGGTGACACCATACTGCATAAAGTTTGGCACATCTGTCTTTCTGACCAGATGACCAGCAGCTGTCTGGCCTGAGGGACAGGCTGAGCCCAGGCCCTGGGAACCAACAAACTTGAGCTTGGTCCTTGGCCAGGACACAAACTGCCCTGAGGCCTCGTGTCCTCTTCCCTCAAGAACAACATTTCCCCCACGCCTGTAGCTGCAACGGCATGTGCACGGCGCAGTGCCCGGTCCGCGGTGCGCGTGGGACAGACACATCCATTCTCTGCTCCAGTGAGGACAAGGCCTGGCGCCCACCCTCAGCTCCTGAGCCCAAAGTGTGAGGGGAGGAGACCGCCCTCCCCCCAGCTGTCAGAGAAAAGAGCCCCCAGGGCAGGGAGGTCCCCACTATTCACGGGGCCCAGCCCCCACCACCCCCGGCTCCTCCCCACTGCCCTCTGGCCCTCGAGCTCCGCTGGGCCACCCTCTTACTCTACGTGGCTCCTGTGTCACCTCGTCCAGTCTCCAGACGGAAAGCACCACCTGTGTGCTGACGACCCTCCATCTGCATCCCCCTGACTCCACTCACAGACTTAATACACATCTCCAGCTGAGCAGAGCCACAGCTGAGCGCCTGACCCTTCCTCCCAAAACAGCTCTGTCTGGCCTTGGTCACCCCTCCAGCGAACACCTTCTTCCAGCAGTGCGGCCGAAACAAAAATGTCGTCCCTGGTGTCAGGCCTTTTTGTCGCCCCCACCCTGATCAGTTAGCAAACCTTCTCTGGCTCTTCTCCCCATGGGGACTGCTGCTCCAGGTCCATGACACCTACAAGCCTGGCCTGGGCCCCAGGGCCTCCTCTGGTCGGTCCGCCCTTGGCTCCAGGACGGCCAGGCATGCCGAGCAGAGTGCTGAGAGTGGTCAAGGCCGCCGCCACTCACAATCTCACCAGGAACAAAATCTCCAACATGCTGTGGCCAGAAGGCCCCGCCGCGCCCGCCCCTGTCCTCCACCCGCCCTCTCGGCTCCCGCTCCTCGCGCCGCAGCCCCTAGGCATCTGCCCGGACCCCCCATGCCCTCCCTGCATGGCCTTCCAGCCCCTTTCCCCCACGGCCCCACTCCCTCCACTCTGCTTTAGTGTTCTTTACCTAACCTAAAAGAGCATATATTTTAAAAATCCGTCTTGCTTAGGGTCCCTGTTTCCCTGTCACCGCCCCCCCATGCCACACCTCACAAACACTACCGTAAGAATGAGGGCAGAGATTTTGATCAGTTTTGATGAAAACTGTGTCCCAGAATCTAGCAGAGGGTCTCACACATTTCAGATATTCAATGAATTCTCTTTTGGGGATGCAGGAATCAGGGCACAAGGGAGGGGTTCTGTGTCCCTGAAGGCAGGGCAGAAAGCTGGTCTCCCTCAAATGCACAGACTTAACCCGCTGCTGACTCACAGTGTGCAGACCTGTTTCCTGCGCCTGCTGGGTTGGGGCCCCTGCTGTGGTCAGGTAGCAGCTCCTCCCCACTCTAGATTACGCCCTCTGTCCCCATGAGCCCAGACCTCTCTGCTGGTACAGGGTGGCCACTGCTGTCGCTTCCTCGGGGAGCCTTGCCTTACCTCCAGCCCACCAAGAGGAGGTAATGTGAGCTCTCCAGGTGTCCCAGGCTCTGGGCTGAGCACCCCCACCCATCGTGTCACTTAAACCTCATAACACACAGGTGAGGTCACCGGAGTCTAGAAAGCCTGCCCGGACAGACACTCAGCCAGTCCACGGTGGGGCAGGGACTCAAACCCAGGCAGGGTGGCCAGGGCCCACCACCAAACAATGCTGCATTTTCCCCCAACAGGCCTGTGAGACGGCCTAAGTCAGCTCTGCAAACAGCCAAGCGAGCAGTGGGTTCTGACCCCTCAGAGGCCGTCAGCCAGCCTGCTAATGGTCCTCCCTAGTTCTGTCTGGGCTCACCTTCAGGAGTCATCCTCTTCCTCCGCTCCCTGTAGGGCGCTCCCCCTTTTACCTCTGCCAGGCCACTTCCAGTCGAGTGCTTCCCTGTGTAGGGTCTGCCCCCCAATTTCATGCCTAAGGGTTTTACTATGCTGTGTCCTTTCTCCTTGCCCAGCTTGATCCTATGAGTCCTTCAATCCCGACTCAGACATGGCGTGCTGTGACCCTCCGCGACCTCCCTAGGGTAGGTCCTCTGCCCTCAAGCCTCTCATCTTTCCAGGGACATAGCCTCCACACGCCCGACACTCCCCGGGAACCCAGCCAGCTGCCAGCGGAGCCGAAGGGCCGAATGCAGCCGTTCCAGCTTCCTGTGGAAATCCTAGGTTCAGAACTGGAGGCAGGCATCCTTCCCCCTCCACGGTCTCTGATGGGGACCCGACGACACCCTCAGAACACGCTGACAGCCTCTGCTGGAGGGCAGGTAGCTGGGGCGAGGGGCAGGGCATCTGAGAAGCTGACGGAAGCGCCGTGACCTTCGGTGGAGAACCTGGCTTCCCAGAGCTGGAGCACAGCCCCTCACAGGGAGGCTGGGGCACGCGAGGGCCATCGAGCAAGCTTGGAAGGCCTGGAACATAGCACAGGTGTCCCTGTGCCCAGGGCAGGCAGGAGCGCTCAGCTCGGCACCAGCAGCACCCTCCTCAGGGGAAACTGGATTCTGACCCTGGAAGGAGTCCTCCCGCATCAGACCCAGCAAGGTCAGCCGGCCAGCCTAGCCTGGGGCCTGCACTGCACGTGGCGCTTCCTCGGGCCCAGCCCCTGGTCTATAGGCCTCTGCGCCCATGTACACCTCGGGAGCCTGCCTCCTCCCTGACTGAGGGCCAAATAAGCACCCCACCCGGCTCCACACTCCATTAAAAGGTGCTCTGAGCAGTTCAGGCTGACATTCTGACTCACTCAAGTTCAGCAGGCGTTTATGAAGCTCAGAATGCATGCCAGGCCCCAGCTCCTGAGCCTTCCCAGACACAGGACCCACCCCACTGTTCCCACTGCCCCGGGGCATGTCCCAGGAAGCTGGCTTCCAGGGGCTGGCCGCTCTGAGCCCTGCCTCCAGGAGGCTTGCGTTCAGAGTTGGAGGCCATGAGGCCAGAGGCTGGCTGCCCGGGGCGGTGCCTGTCTGCCTGTGTGCAGGCCTCACACTTGCTCAGCGGCCAAGGCCCTTTACCTTTTCATACTCAGCTCGTACTCAGTCCTCTGCTGGCACAGCTCCGCCCTGAGCTCCGTGACTAGGCCCTGGAGAGCCCTGGTGCGGCAGGCATGGCCCCGGGCAGGGCTGCCTGGGTCACTTGGCTCGCTGCTGCTGATGCAGGCGCCTGCATCGTCCAGGGCATGGCCCGCGCCCGGGGACCTGTGGCCCACGCTGCTGCTGCGGAGAAGGGAGGGCTCCATGTGCAGGGAGCTGCAGGGAGACGAGTCGCTGGCCCGGCAGGCTGTGCAGCTGCTGACTGAACCCTGGGCTGATGTCTCGCCAGAGGAGGTCCCAGACCATGCCGTGCTGGCCACGCTGGGAGGGCTGGGAAAGAGGCTGCTGGGCGGGGGCACGTTGTCATAGGTGGAGAGTCTCTGCGTGGAGCCTGAGGCCTTGAGCCGGTCTCCTGATGAGGCCCGGCGGTGGCCGCGCAGGGAGGACAGCCCGTTGATGAGCCAGTTCCCTCCGGAGGAGATGATGGGCACCTCCAGGGACGAGCTTCCCGCCTTTGGGCTCCCTGACCGGAACCCTGGCTGCCAGAAGGGAGACCTCCAGCCGGGCAGAGTCTGCACCTTCTTCCCGGGGCTGGGGGTGGCAGGGCTGCCCTGGATGCCCAGGCCTGGAGGAGAGGTACCAGAGCGGGCTGCCACGGCGGCCCCGTCCAGAGAGGAAGTCCGGTGTGAGGGCAGGCCGGGGTCACTGCGGCTGCTGGTCTCTGGCTGGCTGGCCGCCTGGACCTCCTCGGAGCCCCACCGCACCATGCACGGTGGGCCCTGGCTCGGGGAAGCCTGCCCCTCCGTGGCCCTCGCGGTGAAGAGTTGCACGTGTTTGCGGATCAGGACAGTCATCAGGTGCTGGACCAGGGAAGTGCCTGCCGGGAAGAGGGGGCGAGAAAGGCCTGGCTGTGAGTGTCCCCCGTCCTGGGTCGCTGCAGCTCTAACCCAGGGTCAGGTCCTCCCAGGATGCCCCTTGAGAAAGGACTCAGTGGGAGCTTGCCATCTGCCACCCGAAGCAAAGGACGATCCAGGCGCAGACAGAAGGCTCCGGCCTAAGGCCTGGGACACAGAGGAGGCACTGGGCCTCTGAGCCCCTCCATCTCACTGGGCCCCAGCAGGAAGCAGCGCCGTGCCCATTAGGACTCCAGGGTAAGCCAGGGGCACGCTGGGCCTGGAAACCAGGACCTGGCTGTCAGAGCCTTCTCAGCTGCCCCAGGTCACTCCCCTGAGTGCCAACCATTGTGCCCTGCTGCCCACGTTCTGGGGGACACAGGGCTCTGGGAAAGGGCATAGAGATGTCCTACAGGTACATGAGCACACACGTGCCCAGTCCTACACACACAATCAGAATACCCCTCTGTTCCATGCACATACCACCAACATGCACAATCTCACACACACACACACACAATCACCCTTCTCCAAGCCACACCCCTGGGGTGCAGCCTATGGCGTCTGTGGGGTACTTGGTTCCTGAGGGTGTGACATGTGGGGTCTGGGCTGGGGGGGGCGGCCAGTGGCAAAGGGGATGGAACAGAAGGGCCATGGTATCTGTCCACCTGCCCCATTCCTGCCTGTTATCCTCCGCCAAGCAAAGACCAGACACCGGGGAGCTCTGCAAGTGCTAAGGCAGGTGGAGCGCTTCGGCACACCCTCACACTAGAGGTAACAGAGAACCTTAGAAAAAATATAGCAGGGAATCTGGAACTCAGAAGACAAGGTGAAGTAGGAACTCAGTGAAGTCTGTGTGGGTTCACCCTCTGGCATTTGTGCAACCAGGCAGTTTGGGGCCTGAGGTGGGAGCCCTAGCCGGGCAGGCCGACGGGGGACCTGAACAAAAGAGCCATGCCCACCCCCATCTCCCCCAGGCCACTCTCAGCAAGGAATGGAAACTCTGCCCTGGCTCGCCTGGTGACGGGGCAGCAGGACAGCTGGCGTTTGTCCTTCACGTGCCCTGGCCCAGCTCCATGCGCCTTTGCTTGGACTGGCTGTGTGTTTCTCATCTGTGAGTGGCAAGACTCACACTGACCCCTCTGGGCTCTGAGCATGGGCTCTTCTTTCCACGCCGGTCTGTACACGTGCCCTTTGGTAAGTCTGGCTGACAGTCACCTCGCCTCTCCTGACCTCAGTTTCCTCCCCTGTAAAATGGGTGCAATGACCGCAGCCTGGGCTATTTATGCAGATTGATGTGACAAGATATAAGCACAGCGCTTAGTAGAGGCTCTTGCCCCTTGAAGGCAGCTGCTATTGCTGCTGTTTTATCATCTTATTATTGTTAAACATTTACAAGACAGGAATTTCCCAGGGTTTGCAAAGCTCTGATGTCCCAGGAGCTGTGACAATTACTTGAAAGTGACTCAAGCAAAAACACTCGTGTGTGTGCAGTGGCAAGGACGCTGACCACCCCATTCCCCCGGCCTCTCCTGCCATTCTGACTGCACCCAGGGGTCCCACCACAGGGCACAGTTCTTGTGCCTTTTATAGCTGGACCTCCACCATGGGGAGGGGAGGGGAGGAGGTCTGGAGAGGCTTCCGCCAGGTCCCAGGGATGGGGCCACCCTGCTGCTGGCCTGGCTGGGATTTGCCTGGGACCCACAAGAGCGCAGACCCCAGCAGCGCGCAGCACTGCCCCACACATCTCCCCTGTTACCTTCCATGATGGTCACTGGGTCTGCTACCTGCGGTCGTAGTATGTTAGGGCCAAAAACAGTTGCCAGGTTCTGGACACTCATCTTGTTGACATTGGAGTGGGACTGAACTTCATCCAGAAACCTGCAAAATAAGGAAGAGGCAGTCGGCAGAGCGATGAACTCTGATGCCACATCTGCTGGGAGCTGCCTGGGCCCCATACCCAGCCATGCCCACTCTGTCCAAGTGGCCAGGCTCAAAGAGGGCAGAGGCTCCTCTCGGTCTGAGCGGGCCCTCAGAAGCAAAAGCCAATGGCCCGAGGGCCCACCGTCGGCACGGAAGGAGAACACATGGACTCTCCCGCCTGCAGGAGGCAGACCCCTTCGGGGGAGGGTGGTGGGAGGCACCCCGAGAAGGCAAAAGGGATAGAGATGTATCTCTTCATTCAGGAGTGATCCACTGGACTCAAACACCGCCTGCTCCCTGGGGCTGTAAGCATCACGGGCACGGGGCCTGTGTTCTTTTATGCCCTCCATGGGCCCATGGACACCTGGGGAGGGGTGTGCGGTGGGAGAATGACCCAGGCCCCCTCTGGGAAGGGCAGGAGCCAGAGCCCAGGGAGGGTGTGCTCCCTGCCCCAAGTCACTCACTTGCAGATATATCTAAGCAGGTTGTAATTGGCCGGGGGAAGGCTGATCACTTGTTTAGCCAACTCCAGAGTCCCCTGGGGAGTGAAAGAGAAAAACAGCATTTCAAAGATCAGCAGTGAGGCCCCGGCCTTCTCTTCCTAGAGGGAGGAGGCAGGGAGAGGGGTGGGCAAGGACAAGGAGAACGTGGGCTGCAGGGTGGGGGCAGGAATCAGAGGCCAGGCCTCAGCATGGCCCGCACAGCCGGGACCCCGGTGACCAGGGGGTGCCACCGCCTCCATCTCCCTCTGAGGCCAAGCTTGTGACCTCCTGCAGAAGCTGATTTACCTTCCTGGAGTTGGTATGAGAGGTGAGCCTCTGCAGGGTCACAGAGGAATGTCAGGGCCAGCTCTCCGCTCTCTTGTGGAGGCGCAAATATTTGCCAGATAAAGGCCCCTCACTTCCCACACAAGCCCCGGGGAGGGCAGACAGTCCTTCCCTGACCGGGAGCCGGCCCAGGACCCCATACAGGCACCTAGGGGGTGGGGGTGAGGGGCCCTCTGTCCTGGGAGCGGTCTTAAATTGGGAGGAGGCAGGAGATAAGCAGATGAAAGGTCTGGCTGTTTCTGAACCCTGTGGCCGGCCTGAGGAGCCTGAGGTGGGTGTAGGAGCAGGCGGCGAGGTGGCCCACACCTGGGCACCCACTCTCGAGGGCACCATGGAATCAGGAGCTTCTGGCCCCTCCCGGACACTGAGGCCTGCACACAGAGAGGGCCCTGCACAGAGGGGATGCCGCCCCCTCCACCCCCACACAGAACAGGAGGGGCAAGCCCCACTGCCCACCACACACACAGCAGAGGGCAGCTGCAGCCTGGATCTGTGTGCCATAAGGAGTCATGAAAAGTCAGTGTTCCCTGACTCCACACACCCGCCTCCCAGCAGGCCTCCTTCCAGGAAGGGTCCCCATGAGCCACTAACCTCCCCCTCGTCCTTGGTGAGCAGCTGGGCACAGCTGAGAAAATCCTCGTACCTGGCGAAGGGTATCACAGGCTCAGGGAGCTCCCGGAGGTACAGCTTCAGCAGGGAGGCCACCGTGTGCACGTCTGTGGAGCTGTGGGCGGGGGGCGGGCATGAGGCTGGAGACACCAGGGAACCCTGGGAGTGACGGCACCTTGCCCCACTGCCCCTGGGGCAGCCTGTGCTCTCACGACGGCCTGTGTGCTCGGGCGTGTGCGCTGTGGCAAAGAGCCAGGAAATCGGTAGGCGGGAAGGGTTCCCTTCTGCTCGCGGCTGCCCCGGGATCCTCTGCAGGGTAATGTGGGGGCTGCTCTGCTCCTCAGGGGCCAAGGGGGTAGGGAGCCAGGGGCACGGCCGACCTCGCTTCCCCTTTCCCCCAGGCTGGCCCTCCAATGTTAGGGGAGGTGCTGCATCAAAGGTGCTGCTGTGCAGGGGTGCTGGCTCCTTGGCAGTGAGGGGGCATCTTTGGACGCTGGCCAGCAGGACCTGGGCAGGTCAGGGTTGGGCCCTTCCCCAGCCTCTGGATTCCTATTCCACTGTAGACGCCTGGGCCTCTATGCATATCATCCCATTCCCAGGGCCCCAGGGTCCCAGGCCCCACTATCCAGGCTGAAGTGGGTCCCTGGGGAGGGTGGTAGCCCTGGGCCTGTTTGGGCTCTGGGTTCAGGTTCTGCACTGCAGTCTTGACACTTCCTGCAGGTGGGGCCTGGGCCAGGAGACCTGTGCAGTTAAGGTGCCACCCGGCCCCACCTCTCACTGAGATCAGCCCTGGGGGCCCTTCCAGCCCTGGGTTTTGGGATTCTGGGGTCCCCTATGCCCATATGTCTGTCCCCCAAGCCCACACACCCAGGGACCCTCCCTGCCTCAGTTGCTCTGGGTCTGGCCTGGCCAAGGGAGACCCCAGCCTCCCCTCTCCAGCCAGGCATGCTGCTGCCTGGCTCTCCACGGCCTCCCTGTGGCCGCCTCCTCTGCTGACACCAGCCGCGCCCTGGCATTTGCTGCACCAGGGGGTACCCAGGCTTGCGCTCACGGTCCCTCCCCGGCTGGGACCCATGGGTTCAGGCCAGCTGCTGCAGAAGCTGGCGCCCCAGGGGGACATGGGGCAGGCAGAAAGCAGGATCAGCAGCTTTGCCCCTTCCGAAGACACGGGCAGCGGAAGCACAGAGGTGTGGACCAGGGCCAGCTCCCCATGGTGTGGGGAACAGGAGCTTTTCTGTCCCGGGCACGTGGACCTGGACTGGCCCCCCACTTTGCAGACCTCACTGGCTGTGTCCCTGCCTGAAGCACCATCGTGGTTCCTCCTGGATGCCCACACCTTGATCCGTGGAGTTTGGCCCCCGCCTCCTCACCTCCTTCCCTCACCTCCTTCCCTCCCTCCTTAGACACATGCTTCCTCGTCCTCTCCCTCCCTCCTGACTCACTGCAGGGCCTCTCCTCTGACAGTTTGGCTCCAGGCCGTCCTTCCTCCCTGTCCCTGAGCTCCCCTCCTGCCCCTCCCTCCCATACCTGCACTGAGGCCAGGCCCCTCCACCCTGCCCAGCACCCAAGAAAAAGGTTCTGCAGCCTATAGCACTACGGGTGCCCACCAGCCTTTGAGCGCCCCCAGGGCAGGTGCTGTCACCCATCCCAGTCCCTCCCCCAGGAGCAGGCTCACAGCGTGTGGTGGAAGGGGCTGGGTCCACACCGGCTTCTGCCCTCCCTGCCTGCGAGACCCAGAGTGAAGTACGTGACCAAGCCTCAGTTTCTCCACCTGCAGGATGGGTCTGACGACGCCTCCATCCCTCAGCACCTCTGTGGACCCCCTCTCGCCCATGCAACACCCACATCCGTGCACACAGGGCCCTGGTCTCCTGCGTCTCCCCCATACCCCTGCTCCCCTGCAATCATTCCCCACCCAGAAGCCCAGCCCACATTTGCCACCGCAGACCCTCTGGGGGCTTCACATCACTGACCCCACCACCCAGGCGTAGGGGTGGCTTGGCCCCAGGCCACCTGCCTTACTGGCCTCTGGGAGCCAAGGTCATGCCCTGCTCTGTGCTTGTGGACCGTGAAAGGGGGCAGAGGCCACGGCGATGGAGCCGGTGCTTGTCCCTGTGTGCGCTCATGGGTTTGTCCTCTGTCCCGGCTGCATGAGCACAGGAGCTTGTCTGTGTTGTGCGTGGCTTCAGCCTCTCGCTCAACAGATGAGTGCAGAGTGAAGTAAGAAAGGGGCATTGCAGGGGTCAGTAATGCTGCCAGGACTGGCACAGAGGAGCCCCTCTCCTATGCTCAGCAACAATGTGGACGCAGCTGGGAGAGCTGCTTCAGGCCCAGGGGCCAGGGTGGTGAGACAGGGCAGGCATAGGATTGCTCTGGTGCCTGGGACTCCCAGACCTGGGGGGGCTCTTTATGGAGTAGAGGGCCCAGGCCCTGGGGGCCAGAGTCCATCATGGCCCAGAGCGTGGTCCATGCGCAGGGAGCGAGCAAGCCCTCCCCTGGAATGCCTCTGTCCGGAGGTGGGCTCAGGGAGCAGCCCCACCTTCCTTAGCTGTGCAGACAAGGAGAGCCGCCTTCAGAACTCTGTGTCGTGGGGAGGGCGTAACCCAGGGGCCAAGGAGCTACCAGAGCACGGCCGAAAGCGGGAGAGAGCGGTGTGAGACATCCCAGGGAGGCCGGTGCCAAAGCCCGCACGCCTGGAGGGCTGAGGCTGAGACACGGGGCAGGGGGTGCAGGAGAGGAGGCCCTCTGAGAGGCTGTCAGACAACAGGGTGGAGAAGCAGGGTGGCTCTGGGGGGTGGGGGGTGAGCAGACTGAGGAAGGGGCTTCTCTGAACAGGGAATGTAGGTAGAGGGGAAGGGGCTCTGGAAAAGGCGTTAGAATTCCAGCTGAGCAGCGTCCACCTCTGGGCATCTTGGGTGAGTCAGATAGGGTCTCCTGGCCTTGGGTCCTCATCCATAAAATGGGCACAAGACCCTTTAAGAATATGTCTGTGAGCCCACTGAGGGCAGGGTCTAGTGTGAAGCGCTCCCAGTGCGAGCAGGGGTCAAGGCCCGAGAGAAGAGGGGGGCGGGCAGGGGGAGGAGAAGCAAGGAGGCTGGGCCTGTGCCGGCCCCCATCCACCTCCCAGGCTCCTGCTCCTCACCCCTGGGAGCCTGAGTCTACAGGACAGGGAGGACACGGCCCTAGAACCTGGCCTTGTCCCCAGGAGGACTTCTGCAAACACAAATGAGGTCTCACCACCTCCCTATTCCAACTGCCAGAGCAGGGCTCCCAGGGCTCATGCCCAAACCCAGCTCCCGGGAGGGGCTCCCTCTGCCTTGTCCCCACAGCACCCCCACCACCCCTGTGTGGTTCCTGAGGCCTCAGCCTCATCTTCCCTCTCCTGGAAAGGCAGAATGCCCGCAGTCCACCAGACGCCCCCGGCAGGTGCACCTGCTCCGTGCCTCTCGGCAGCGTGGGGCAGGCCTTCCCCCTCCTGTCTCAGTGAGCGCCGTGGGTGCTCCCTGTCCTGTCTCCCATCTCCTCTCTGGTTACTCCGGTCCTCTTCCTGGGATCACCTCGGCCCGTCCTCCAACACGGGGCATCTCAGGCTTGTCCCTCCATGTTCTCTCAGGTGTGCACACACGTCCCCAGACCCTAGTGGTGCCCTTGCAACAGATGATGCCCTGCCCCACACATGCCCCCGGAATCCTCTCCTAAGTTCTGGATCTGAGGGCCCCTTTGCCACCGATCACCCCCTTCAGGTCTCCTCTGGCACACTCAGCTCCTCGGACCTGCCCAGTGAGGGAAAGTCAGAGAGAAAAGGCTCTGGTAATCCCCAGCCAGAAGAGCGTTCAGGGAGTGGGGTCAGTGGCAACCAAGGCCCTGGTCCCTTCTCTGAAAAGCCTCCTGCCAAGGGCGAGTTTCCAAGAACTGCAGAAGAGACATTATTTGAGGCAATCTCCAACCCCAACCTAGGGCCACAGATGCACAGGGTGGAAGAGACCTGGCTGGCAGGGGTTGGAATGGACCACAGGCTCAGAGTATCTGGATGGGGCTTCATGAGGCTCTGGATGAAGGGACCCCTGTGCCCTCCTGGGCAGACTTGGTCTGGGGAATGGTGATCATCCCAGGATCCGTATCTAAAGAAAGGAACTGACAGACTGTCCTGCCGGCAGTGACAGCTCTGGGCAGAGGCTGGAGGGACTGAGGGCTCTCTGCCCCAAGAGGAGAGGACCTGGGAAGGCTAGGGCTGCCAGCCGGAACCCAGGGGCCTATCTGAGGCAGAAGCAGCCTTGTCTGTGAGGACACATCTAAGAAGAAAGGGCAGAAGCTCCATGGAAGCCAAGGTTGGCTTGATGCAGGAAGAACTTTCTATGACAAACTGCCCCATAATAGGGGGGCCCTGTTAGAGAGAAGGGGCCCCCAAACAGCCTCACCACCCCCATTCTTAGACCCTGGACTCTAAGTGAAGTTAACATCACCCACAGGGTGGAGCCCAGGACCAGGCAAGCCCCAGTGTTGGGTGAGGATGGGCACTGACCCAGGACAGGTAGAGGAGACTTGCTCCCCATCCCCCAAATCTGGGAGGCTGTGGGGCTGAGATGCTGCTCCATCTTGCCACCAGAGGAGCAGGGGGTGGCTCACCCCAAGGGAGCATAGCCAAGAGACAAACCCTGCAGAGGCCTGGAGTCCTGAATGGAGCAGCAGAGGCCCTTGTCTCCTGCCTGGGCCGGGCTGGTGGGCACCCAGAGCGGAAACACCTGCAGGGATATGAGAGAGACTCATCTGCGGCGGGCCCCGTCCCTGAGAGGAGACCCGAGGCTGCCACGGTGATTTTGTGTCCTGTGCTCTGCCCAGGAAGGGCTGGGTGGGCATGCGCCTCCCACTCGCCATCCTGCTGCCAGCCCTCTTCTGCCAGCTGCAGCTGGTGTCCTGAGAGGAGCCCCTGCAGGGGGGCATGGGCAGGTGGCCACTTCTGCACCGTCCCTTCCCCAGGAGCTCACCTGTCAAACGAGGGCTTCTCTCCACAGTCGAAGGAATCCTGCAGGTCCCTCACCAGGTTGGCCTGGCCTGGCATGCGGAAGAGTCCCTCCTCGGTGAGCCCGCGCTCCCGGATGAAGTCCACACACTGCTCCACCAGCAGGGGGGCAAGGCGGGGGCCATACTTCTGCTCATGGTGGACTGTGTCCTCTAGGCGCTGCCCAAAGATCCCTGGGCACAGAGAGGAGCTGGTCACATCTCAGCTATCTAACTCGGCAGTGTATGGGGGGACAACGGGGGCAGGTGTGCTGTCAGGGTCAAAAGAGGCTCACTCCTGAGGGAGCAAATTAGAAACTGGGAGGACACACCCCAGGTAGCTGGACCCCAGGCCCCCAAGACAGAGCAGGCAGGTGGCCTGTCCCGTGGACCTTGTCCAGGCCTGAGACACCTTTACAGGGCCCTCAGGGAGCAGGCATTATGCCTTTGGTTGATTGGTTTATTTATGCAACACTAACCTCCGCACAGGAGTAGCTTAGATTTAAAAACCCAAGATTATGTCCACCAAAAGACGTGCCCTAGAATGTTCTTAGTGGCACTCCTTGCAATCCCTCCGAATGGGAAACCACATAATGCCTGTCAGCAGTAGACTGGGCTGGTATGTCATGGCCTACTCAAACCACGGCACCCTGGACAGCAGCGGGAACAAATGGAGCACCACTCACCCAAGACGACACCCACGGATGTGGGAGCCACTGCGGGGCAGCGTTGCCGAGCATTAGGGAAATGCGAATCAAAACCCCAGCATGCTGCCACCACACACCCATTAGGACGGCTGCTACCGAAAACCAGAAGACAGTAAGTGCTGGTGAGGATGTGGAGAAATCGGAACCCTTGTGCACTGTTGCTGGGAATGTAAAACAGCGCAGCCTCTGTGGAAAATATGACGGAGGCATTTCAAAAAATTTAAGACAGAATTACACTATGACCCAGCAAGTCCAGTTCTGGGCATACACCCAAAGAATAGAAAGCAGAGCGTGGAACAGATCGTTTACACCCGTGTTCATAACAACACTATTCACAATATCCAAAAGGTAGAAGCAAACCAAGTGTCCTGCAGTGGATGAACGGACAAACCAAATCTGGTGTACACATGCAATGGGATACGATGCAGTGTTAAAAAGGAAAGATTCTGACATGCTACAACACGGGTAGACCTTGAGGACATGACACCAAGTGCAATAAGCTGGTCACAGAAAAGCAAATACCGTAGGATTTCACTTATGTGGGGTACTTAGAATAATCAAATTCATAGAGACAGAAAATAGAATGGTGGTGGCCAGGGCCTAGGGGGTGGGGTGGGGTAGAGAGTTAGTGTTTAATGGGCATGCGGTTTCAGTCTTACAGGATGAAAAGAGTTCTGGAGATGGATGGTGGTGACGGTGTCACAGCAACATGACTGTACTTAATGTCACTGAATTGTGCACTTAAAATGGCTAAGATGGTCAATTTTATTTTAGTTTATTTTACCAAAAATTTTTAAGATTAAAAAATAATAATAATAACTGTAAGCAGAAGCCAGACCCAGAGTATACACTGCATGACTCCATTCATGTAAAGTGCAGAGCCAGGTCAGGCCGTGGTCACCGTGGTGGGTCAGTGAGTGGGAAGGGCCGGAGGGGCTTTCAGAGCACTGGGCATGTTCTGACTCTGGATCTGGGCCCTGTTTACCCTGTTATATGCACTTTGAGAAAAATCATTAAACTGTGCCTTTGCGATGTGCATACATTTCTGTTTGCTACATTTCAATAACATTTGCAAAAAAACCAGAAAACAAAAGATCTAAAACATTTAATGCAGGACACAAAAGCAAAGGAGGGATAGAGGAACAGAGGAAGAGAGGAACTGAGAAAACTGTGACAACTAAATACAACTGGGCTAAGAGGTTCCTGGCAGCCCAGGCAAAGAGTGGAAGCTGAGATCCATAAAGGTGCTCTTATCTCACAGAGACAGGAGAATCAGATCTCCCAGTCCTAGGCTCCAGGACGCCTTCGGAATGTCCGACGTCATCTATATGCACAATGCAGAGATGTGCCCTGACAGGCAGGGCAGCTTTTGCGGAGCCAGAAGCATGATGTCTAAGTTCCATTCTGTCCAGGCAGTTCTGTGGTCCCAGACGGATGCAGCCCAGGTCTGTGGCTCCCCAAGACCCGGACGGTGAGCCAGCCAGGTGAGAGGTTCAATCGCTCCCCTACCACTGAGCAGTGGCAGGACTTGGGAAGCCACGTAGCTCCCCACACATAATGGCTGTTTTGAAGATCCGCCAGCCCCTAGGATGATGCCTAGCAGAGAGCAGGACTCAGTAAATGTTCCTTCTCACTCTGCTTGGTCCAAAGACAAAGTATGCAGAGAACCTGGAGGTGAGGCTTCTCCCGTCTAGAAAACTCGCCCACGTGGAGAGCACCCAGTAATGCCATCAACACTTAAGGGAGAAGGGTGTGTGCATGCGCAGGGTGGATGTGTGTGTGTGCATGTGTGTAAATGCAGGTGTGGGCTTAGGTGTGTGTGTGTGTATGTGTGACACTCATGGCGCCAGGTACCAGGCACTTTACATATACCATACATTTAAACATCACACATGCAGCTTGGCAACTTAGGGCCTAATACCATAATTACCATCAGCACCACCACCATCCTTCCCATTTTTCAGATGACAAACTGAGAAGCAGAGGGTTTAAGAATGTGCCCAAATCCACTCAGCATGTGGCAGCGTCAAGGTTCAGACCCAGGTAGACTGGCTCCATGTCCACAGAATGTTCTAGGCCACACCGCTGCTCTCTACCCATGTTGGTGTGTGGATGCCTGTACAATGCACTCCACGGAAAAGCTACGTCCTGGGACATGGTGGGAGCGCCCAGATGGACAGGAGCGGGGCCTGCAGGCCACTCAGCGGCCTTGGGCACACACTGATGCGGCCACAAGGCTGGTATGGTGGCTGCTTGGTGCGGCTCTGAGAAGAAGCCTGTCTGCGAGGCCCCCAGGGCCCGCCGCTACAGCATCTCGGCCTCTCCAGCCTGAGAGTGCCTGGGCTGGGCTGTGACACCTCCAGAGCCACTGTTCCCTCTTAACTCACTCAGGGCTCAAACACCTATGCTCGGCAATGGACTACCTGGGTCCAATATGCTCTTGTTTAGCTACTATGTTTGAAACATTTTTTTAAATAGTTATTTAAAATTAAGAGATTTCAAAAGACATAGGCAAAAATCTCTTGGACATAAACATGAGCGACTTCTTCATGCACATATCCCCCAGGGCAAGGGAAACAAAAGCAAAAATGAACAAGTGGGACTATATCAAGCTGAAAAGCTTCTGTACAGCAAAGGACACCATCAGTAGAACAAAAAGACATCCTACAGTATGGGAGAATATATTCATAAATGACGTATCTGATAAGGGGTTGACATCCAAAATATATAAAGAACTCACATACCTCAACAAACAAAAAGCAAATAATGCAATTAAGAAATGGGCAGAGGACATGAATAGACACTTCTCCAAAGAAGAAATTCAGATGGCCAACAGGCACATGAAAAGATGCTCCACATCGCTAATCATCAGAGAAATGCAGATTAAAACCACAATGAGATATCACCTTACACCAGTGAGGATGGCCAACATCCAAAACACAAACAACAACAAATGTTGGCGAGGATGTGGAGAAAAGGGAACCCTCCTACACTGCTGGTGGGACTGAAAATTAGTTCAACCATTGTGGAAAGCAGTATGGAGGTTCCTCAAAAAACTCAAAATAGAAATACCATTTGACCCAGGAATTCCACTCCTAGGAATTTACCCTAAGAATGCAGCAGCCCAGTTTGAAAAAGACATATGCATCCCTATGTTTATCGCAGCACTAACTATTTACAATAGCCAAGAAATGGAAGCAACCTAAGTGTCCATCAGTAGATGAATGGATAAAGAAGATGTGGTACATATACACAATGGAATATTATTCAGCCATAAGAAGAAAACAAATCCTACCATTTGCAACAACATGGATGGAGCTAGAGGGTATTATGCTCAGTGAAATAAGCCAAGCGGAAAAAGACAAGTATCAAATGATTTCACTCATATGCGGAGCATAAGAGCAAAGAAAAAAACTGAAAGAAAAAAACAGCAGCAGACTCACAGAACCCAAGAACGGACTAATAGTTACCAAAGGGAAAGGGACTGAGGAGGATGGGCAGGAAGGGAGGGATAAGAGGGAAAAGGGGGCATTACGATTAGTAGATGTAATGTTGGGGGGGCACGGGGAGGGCTGTACAACCCTGAGAAGACAAGTAGTGATTCTATAGCATCTCACTACGCTGATGGACAGTGACTGTAATGGGGTTGGTGGGCGGGACCTGACGAAGGGGGTAGTTTAATAACCATAATATTGCATATGTAATTGTAGATTAATGATACCAAAAAAAAAAATAAGGAAGAAAAAACAATTAAGAGATTTCATGTAAAAGTCTGGATTCCCAGCTTCTTGAAACCATCCATATATCCAGTGGTACCAGGCCCAAATTCCCAAATGGCAATATTGGTGGAGTTCAGAGGCATCTGTGACCTTTCGAAAGCCCATGCACTCGCTAATTCTCTGCAGTCCCCACCATTCCCAAGTGCCTTACACTCAGCCCACACTTCACTTGTGCAGCTTTGCCAGGTATTCCCCAATTCTGCTTCAACCTCCATGGCACATACTTCCCCCAAGGGCACTGGGTCTGGATGAAGTAGGAGAGGAGTCCTGACCCACGGGAGGTAGAAACAGGAAGCCGTGCCTTACATGACCACAGGGGTCTGCTAGCAGCTCAAGTGAGCGAGTAGAGGATATACAGGACCAACTGCTCATAAGCAAAGTGTCCCCAGAGCGACACTGGCCTGCCACGGGGCCCTGGGTGCCTGCCTCCTTCCTCCCTCCCTGACCACCGGCATCCCTTTCCCTTCAAGCTCACCTGCCACATGAACACCCTGAATACCTTTTTTCGCTTTTCTGCCACCTGGTCCATGCACATTCAGGGTTCTCTACCTGGAAGCCTCTTTCCTCCTGGGCTTGTGCAGATGTCTTATCAGCCCTCGGGACCAGCTCAGATGTCCCTCCTGCCCAAGCTGTCCCAGGTCCTGGCCTTTCTCCCTGGTCCTCCATACAGATGCTGTGAAGACCCTTGCCCGGGCCCGGCTCCCCGGCTCATCACTAGGAGCCCCCTCCCTCTCCCAGCCCTGAAATGGGGCTGGACTGCTGGCAGAAGCCAAGGAGCGCTGAGTGAAGGGGGGAGAACACACGGCCCAGAACAGCCTCCCAGCCTGAGTTAATGCACTCAGCTCCCCACCCTCAGCTCGCAAGTGACTCAAGGCCAGAGTCAGGGAAGAGACACTGAGGAAAAAGATTCTAAAATTCTCTAGAGATCCCCAAAGTGTGCGTAACCCCATCCAGCCTCCTGGTGGCTCCAGCCCTTCCTGCTCCCCCATCTCCCGTCTCCAGGACATTTGTCATACACCTGTCCATCATGTCTGCCCATCACTCCTGCACGTCTGCCCACCCTGGGCACGAGGCAGTCCCGGCACTGCCCAGAGGGCTGCGATCAGGTAAATCCTACCACAGCCTACTCTGCTGAAACCCCTGCTGCCTCCCTCCTTCTCACCCAGGATGAACCCCCAGCCTTAGCAGGTAGGCAAGGACCTGCCCCACTGGCCCCCACCAGCCTCTGGGGGACAGAACCAGGGCCAAAGGGCAGCTGCCTCGGCACCAGCCCCACTGTGCATGGGGCACAGGAGCCCAATGGCTCCTCTCCCGACCTCAGCACAACCTGCCCACCACCCCAACCAAGCCGTGCTCACCACTAGCCCACCCTCCTAAACAGGAGGTCGGGGGTGGGGGCAGGGCAGGACCACTAGGGAGAGCCGGGAAGGGGAGGGCCACAGGGCCCTGGGCGCTTCTGAACACTGGCAATTTCGGGAGGAGGTGACTTCAGAACTGGGGATAGCTAGGTGGGTGGGCAGGGGTTGGAGGGTGGGCCTGAGGGCGCAGGGTTGAAGAGCTGGCAGTACAGCAGCATCTTGCCTTGGCAGGGACCCCTGCCACGGTGAGCGCTGACCCCATATCTCACTCAAGGGCTTTGAGAACTAATGAGGCTCCCCCATGTGCTGAACCCAGAGAGAGGGCTGGGGTAGCGGTGCGGATGGGGACGCAGGCGGCGGGTGATGGTCAAGGCCACAGGCTACAAGGACAAAGATTCTGAGCCGGCATGCACGCGGTCTGGGCGCACAGCCTGGTTAAGCCACTGAAGAGAGGAGTGGTCCCCTTTCCCGGGCCTCAGTTTCTCACCTGCCTTTCCACCCCGCTCCCAGGCACTGCCAGACCCTGGGACTGACCCCATATTCCCAGCACGGCTGCTGGAGCCTTGCTTCATGAGGCTGGGTGCACACTTCAGCTGCAAGCTGCTCTCTCACCACCCTCTGAGGAGAGATCCTGTGGGAAAGCTTCATGCCAGCCCGGCCTCCCCAGGCTTTCTTCCCAGCTGTCCTCCTGCTGGAGGCACCCTACACTCCAGCTGCAGGGCCTGGCCTCCCTCGGCCAAGGGGCCTGTCCACCACTTCCCTGGCCAGGGTCTCTCTGGCAGCGCCCGGAATGGCCCGCTGAACTCCCTGGCTCTCCTGGCACGTCTCAGTGGGGCAGCCTTGCCAAGAACCAGTTCCAGTAGGTTTGTCAGATCCCTGGAAACCCAGCCAGTATGCCCGTTCCTCGAGGTCCCAGCCTACGCTCTTCACAAAGTACCGGCTCTGCCACCATAGAGGAAACTGGCAGAGGCTGCCTTTCCTCCGGGTGAACCTGCTGGCGGGCCAGGCCTCCTTCCCTGCCAGCTGCTCCCTGGCGAAGCCAGCCCTCCCTCCCCTCTCCCCAGAATCCGGTACAGGGGCGGGAAGCCACAGGCCGGACTGGTCAGCTAGCTCAGGTCCCTATCCTGGGGGGCCTTGGACAAAGTCCTCAGTCTCTCTGAGCCTCAGTCTCTGCCACCTCATGGCGCTAGGAGCAGCGATGACAGAGCCCACCACACTCACACAGGTGCTTGGTAAATGTGGCCTCCTGCCCAGCGCCTGCCTGCCCCAGGGGCCCCACCCAAAGGCAGGCACCTGGGATTCCCCCAGGGGGCTGCTCCCCGCCTGGAGGCCTCTGCTGCCCCAGCCACAGTCAGGGAGGAGACGCCGTGAGGAAAATAAATCGTAAGTGGTCTCCAGAGATCCACAAACTTTGGGTAATCCCTTCCTGCCCCAGGTCGCCTCCCCGGGACACCCGCCATCCTCCCTGCGTGGACCCCGCGGTTGTCACCCCCCTGTCGTCACCCCCCTGTCATCACTCTCGCCCTGGCGCCGGGCCCTCCCCCAGGGACTAGAGAGCCTCGGAGCAGCCCTGAGGCTGTGACCTGGCCCCACCGACGGCCAGGCTGAGATCGGCGCCGGAGAAACGCGGGGAGAGGGCACATCATTCGGGGGAGGAGGCTGGCCAGGCGTCAGCCAGCCCCACGCGCGCGCACAGCGGCCTTTCCGAGGCCCAGGGAGGCCAACGGGAGGCAGCGCCGCGCTTGGGGCCGGCCGCCCAGGGCTCGCGTCTGCGCGTCCCGCGCCCCTGCCGGCCTCAGTTTCCCCTTCTCGGCGGAGGAGGAGGCTTCGCGGCCCCTGCCTCCTCCCCGAACACGCACGGCCCGGCTCCCCGGCCGGGAACCCACCAGCAGCGGCCACCCCGCACTGCCCCGCTCCCCGCGCCCGCCGCCGCCCCGGGGGTGCACCGGGCGCCCGCATCCGGTCCCGCCGTACCTGGGGCGGCGGGCGCGCAGCAGGCGGGCAGGCGGCAGGGCGGCCGCGGGCAGGAGCAGCACCGGGAGAAGGCCCGCGCGGCCGGCATCAGGCCCATGGCGCGCGGGCGCGGCGGGGCCGGCGCGGCAGGAATGCCCGGCACGCGCGCAGGTAGCGTCTTGCCCGCCGCCCGCCCGCCCCGGGCCCGGACCCTGGAGGGAGGGAGCGCCTGGGACTTGCGAGTGTCTGAGACGCCACGCCTGAAGGTGGCTCCCGTGGAAGAGCTCCCGTTTCAGACGTCTGAGCCCGTTTTTCCTAACGTTCTCTATTGTTAGGCACCAGGGGAATACCAGCAACGCCACTGATGGCCCCCGTCCTCCTTGCTTGGGACGCGCTCTGGGAGCTCCCCGTCCCCGCACACTGGGAGGCAGGTGCTCCCGGTGGGGCAGTGGAGGCCCAGCAAGGCCAGCTAACTACGCCCAGGTCACCCGGCTACGATGGTGCTGAGCTGGATCTCAACTGGGCTGCCGGCTTCAGAGTGGGTGTTCAGGCCTCCGGCCTCTGCTCTGCCGGGAGCCAGCACCCTAGTGCCAGGGACGATGCTTAGGACTTCAACATAGGACATCTTGTGCAACTCTGAGAGCTAAGTATTAATGTTCTCATTTTACTGGCGAAGCAGCTGAAGATCAGAGAGGTTATGTAATTTCCCTAAGGTCACACAGTAAGGGACAGACCTTCAAATTGAAATTACCTTTGTGCAAAGATGTGTTCTTCCCAGGGCAAGATTCTGTCTCGGTAGAAAAGAGCCCACTACCCCATGCTTCCAAGGTGTGGCCCGATACGAGCACCAACCTCAGGTATACACCAGAAGGGCAAGTGAAAAGGGAGGCAAAGCTGGGGGCCAGGCAACACCGGACAGGAGGAATAGAGGCCCACAGGGATCTGTGGGCAGGGTCCGTAAGGGTGGGAAGCCCTGGGGCTGGACGGGGCAGGTGGGCTCATGGAATGCCGACAGGGCCTGGACTGGGGCGACCAAGTGAGGCACTCACCACAGGTGCAAACTTGAAGGGGATGCCAAAAGCTTCATTAGTCAAGGTAAAAATATATTATTGCAATATTTTTAGAAGTACAAAGTAATTTTAAGAATCCATGATGAAAAAAATACAGACATTTTAAAGACAGGCTCTGATCCTGCCCTTGCCCACACTCCTTGAGTGCCCATGCTATCCCACCCCGGGATGCTGTCTTCACTTAATCCATTTTGATTTTTTTCTTTATCGTGTAGAAGGCTGAATAATGACCCCTCAAAGAAGTCCATACCCTCATCTCTAGAACTTGACTGTTACCCTACCTAGTAGTAAAAGGGACTTTGTAACTGTAATAAGGATGGAGAGATTATACTGGATATTCCACGGTGCTTTATAAAAGGGAAGCAGAGGGAAGAGCAGGGGATGTAGGAGGGAAGCAGAGAGTGCAGCGATGAGGCCATAGCCCAAGAATGTGGGCAGACCTCTAGAAGGTGGAAGAGGCCAGGACAGGTTCTCCCCTGGGATCCTCAGAAGGAACCAGCCCTCGCCTTGATTTCAGCCTCAGAAGATTCTGTTCTGACTTCTGACGTCCAGAACTGTGAGAGAATAAATTCATGTTAAGCAGCTAAACTGGTGGCAATTTGTTACAGCAACAAGAAACGAACACGATGGATTTTTTTTTGCATTAACTTTCATTAAAAAAATATTAGAATAAAATATTTACCTTGATTACTGAGTGTTTTGGTGCTCCCCTTAAATTTGGTGTCCCAGGCCAGTGTCCCAGCCCTGATATCAGCGTAGGGGTGGGGTGAGGTCCTCCCAGTTCCTGGGTGTGCGGAGAGGAGCTGAGTGTGTGCTCCCTTGCCGTGACTCAGGTAAACGCGGAGGTGGGAAGGGTGGTTCAGGGTGCTGAGGGGCCGTGGTGCCAGGGCCAGCAAGCCCATGGCCCGTCCTAAACCGACCAGAAAAGCCTGGGGCTCCCATAGCCTAAGCACGTATTGGGTCTGAGCTGCCCTGTCCCCATTAAAGAGAAGAGTCCAAGGACTCAGTAGCAGCACCTACTCCAGAGGAAGGTGGGACCCCGTGAGCGGGCAGGCGGGCTCTGGGTGCTGACTTCTGGTCTCCTCTCAGAGCCCGTTTCCCCACCTGTGTGGCTGAGTTAGACCTGCTAGTCTCTAGGGAACCCCTTCCATCCCAGATTCCCCGGATGGATGCAAGTCGGTAGCTGCGCTTCATTTATTAGGCTCCGGACTCTGATGTGCACTACTATAACGAGCTCCAGGTTACGCCCTGGCAGGATGACATCCACCCCACACTGAGGGTCATTTTTGGCCATGTGGCCTGTTGGGAATGTCCTCTTGGGGCAGGGCCAGGTTGCTGAGAGGCTGAGGGTCTGCTCTTTCACACAAGCACCTGGTGACAGGTGACATCTTCAGCTGGGGTGGCCCTCATTTCTGAGTTGTGTGTCCTGGGTCCAGGACCTCAGGGAATGCCTCTGTCCTCAGTCTTGACTACCTCTCCATGATACCTCCCACCCCCAATCAAGACACTCAGATCCACAGGCTACGGCACTCTGATGCATGCCAGGCAACAGAACCCCTGGATGGGTTCACCCTGGAGGTGGGCTGCCCCTGCTCTCAGCCCCCCTGTGTGCTGCTAGGCAAGTTGCTGCACCTCTCTGTGCCTCTCTGCTACCCTCTACAATATAATTTTGATACAACAAACCTCTGGCAGGAGTAGCAAGTGGAAGATCCCTCCCTCTCTCCTGACTGATGTGGATTCATGGCTGCCTGGAGGAAGCTGAGAGCCCCAGAATCTGTCCAGAGGAAACCGGGAAGCCTCCCGGCATCCTACTCCCCAGAGTGGGCACTCAGCATGAGGCCTCTGAGCTCTGGCACACCCGGGTTTCCTGCCTATCTGTCCGTGACCTGGACAAATCACTGGAGCCTCCCTGCTGCCTAGTCTCACCTTAGAAAAGCGGGCTCTAACGACCACTCTCACAGGGCCACCGTGAGAAGCCATCTACACGCACAGCCCAGCACGGGACACACTGAATAGATATTAGCTGTCCTAATGAGTGGCTCCCGCTGCCCAGCTTCTCCCCTTGTGGCTGGACATCAGCAGCATTGCTTGCAACACCTCCACTGGCCTCCTCTTAGCAATGACCATTACAGACTCTTCTGTGACCCAAGGTCTACTTAGCATAAACTGCAGCCATGCAGGCCAAGCTGATGGGCATTTCCCATCACAACTGCTGGGAGGGGAGGAGGACTTGCTGATCCAACAAGGTGGGTGAAAAGCAGTTGAACAGTCAGCTTCCTGAGTTTCACAGGAAGCCGTGCCGAGCAGCCCCCCTAAATCGCCCCTGGCTTGCCAGGGTCCCCCGAGGTGAGGCAGCTGCTCCTCCTCCTCTGTTCTCCTACTAAACAGCCCCAGGCTCCCTGGCCATCCTGTCAGCGGGGTCTGTGCCCCTGCCTAGGGGATCCAACCTTACAGGGTCCTGGGGTGCCGCAGGGGAATGAGCCCCAGGGGTGCTATGAGCCAACCCTGTGCCCAAAGAGAGTTTGCTCTTTATGAGCCTGGGGCCTGGACAGGGTCCAAGGCCTGTGGAGGCATCTTCTCTTCCACCTGCCTGTGCACGCCCAGGGCCCACTGGAATGGGCTGAGGGCACCAGAATCAGGCTCCAGTGCCCCTCTGCCAACATAGTAACTCAAAGCCCAGCCTGGGTCCACAGCAATCCTTTGTCTTCCTTTTTGGAGGGGCTTCTGGAAACAAGCAGGGCCCCTGGCCTGAGGGGTCAACGTTGAGGGCAACTAGAAATAAGCCTGTTTCTTCTTGAATCTCCCAAAAGAGCTGGGCTAGGGAGCAAGCAGCGCTGGAGAGAAGAGGTCTGCTAGGATCTCAGCTCACTACTGCTAGCCTGTGCTGGGGCCAGGGACCTTTCATTTTGAACCTGATTGTGTCTTGAGGGCTTCCATTTGGAGATGTCATTCCAGCAAATAATGACCACTACCAGTTGGTCTAACAAGGTTGCTCTGTGTCCCTCCAAGTTATCCAGAGGCTTAGATTTTCTCCATTCCAAGTGCCCTGCCCCATGGCCTCCAGGAGTTCCGTTTGTCCCCTCTTCTCCCTCCCCTGCCATGATTTCTGAGGATCCCAAGGTCAGGGAAGTTTGCTGTGGGGGATCAGAGGAAAGTCTGCAGAGGCCTGAGAGATCCACATGCAGCCAGGCTGGGGCAGCAGAGCTCGGATGGCCGCTGAGGCCTGCTGCCTGGTTCCGAGTACCCCCCAAGCATGGAGGCCACTCCAGACAGGGACGATTCCCAGGCTGAGTTCCTTGCCCCAGGACTGTCACTGTGTTGCTGCCTGTAAGGTTGGGACAAACAGCTTCTGGGCTATATGTGGCAGTGCCCGCCGGCCTGGAGGCGGCAGCTACCGTGCTGCTAGTTACTGAGAGCTCCCCTGCCGATGCCTGCATCCAGCTGTCCACTCAGTGTCTCTGCTGGTTTGATGACTAGTAGGCGTCTCAAATGCAAATGTGTCCAAATGGAGCTATGGTCTTGCTGGGACCTCTGAGACCTGCTCTATGCTGACCTGCCGCCTCGGTTAATGATGACGCTGTCCACCTTCACTCCTCCCTTTCTCTCACCCCCGTAGCCAGATCCTGTTGATCCTACTTTCAAAACAGATCTGGAACCTGATCGCTTTTACCACCACCCACTAAAGTGAAAGCACACTTGTCCATGATGGGTTGCTATGTGTCCATCTCCTGGCTTCCCCCATCCCTTTCGGTCATTGGTGTCCCTTTCAACTATACATCCGATGATGTCATTCCTGAGCTCAGAGCCCTCCAGCGGCCCCTCCCCATTCCACTTAGGAGTAAAAGAAGGTCCTCATAGGGACTGACTAGGCCTCAGCCATGAGGCTCCTCCCTGTCTGGCCCCGGCCCCGCCTCCCTCCAGCCTCCCTGCCTCCGTGCTCTCTGCCGAGGTTCTTGCCTGAACTGTGGCCTCAGTGTGGCATGTGCCACCAGACATCCTCCTGGCTCACTTCCTCACCTTTTTCAAGACTTTGTTTGAATGTCCCTTTTGAGGAGGCCCATCCTCACCACTGTATTTAAAACTGCTCAATATTTTTTTCTTTAATAGCATTCACCACCTCTAAAACACAGTAATTCTCAAAATGTGGGCCCCAGACCAGCAGCAGCACCTGGGAATTTGTTAGAAATACAAATTCTGGGCCCCACGCAAGTGAGCTGGAAACTGCAGGAGGAGCTGGCAGCTTATTTTTATAGGCTATCCTCCAGGTGGCTCTGATGCTGATGTTGGAGAACCGCTGCTCTGCATCTCATGATTTACGTTCCTTATTATTATCTACCTTGGAAATTAGGATGGAAGCTCCATCTGATATCTTTTCTTCCCTGCCATGTCCCCTGTCTGCACAGGGCAAATGTTCTGTTTGTTGAAAGAATGAGGATTATTCAGTGCTGAGTACTTTGCATCCATTTTCTCTCTAATTCTCATGACAGTCCTGCAAAGATGTTCTTATTCCAGTTTTGCAAACAAGGACACACAGAGGGTAAGTGGCATGCCCAGGGTCACACAGCAAGGAAGGGGCAGATCACACCCAGACCACAACCTAATGCTGAAACCCATACTTACTCTGCCTCATCTCACACTTCAATACAATTGCCTTTGCTAAGTAACTTCCATGCACATAAGACCCACCTTCTAGCGCTTGCAAGCTGTCTCCAGAAAACCAAGCAAGCTCTCATCCATGCAAGAACCATCATATGCTGATTAACCCTGGGCACCCTGTGACTCTCCTCTCAAAGACTGCTGGCCAGAGGTGCTGCACAGTGGGGCTTCCCAGGGCCCTGTTCCCAGGGTTAGGCATAGAAGTCCAAAGATCTATTGGGTGTGTTGCCTTCTTTCACAATATCGAGTGCTCTGATCCATGAACATGGGATGTATTTCTATTTATTTAGGTTTTCTTTAATTTCTTTCAACAACGTTTTGTCATTTTTCAGAGTGATAAGCTTTGTACTTCTTTGTTAAATTTATTCTTATTTTATTCTTTTGGATGCTATTGTAAATGAAGTCTTAATTTTCAGTTTGCTCATTGCTACTGTATATAAATATAACTGATTTGTGTATATTGACCTGGCATCCTGCAATTTTGCTGCATTTTTTATTATCTCTAATAGTTTTCTAGTGGAGTTCTTAAGATTTTTTTGTATTTAAGGTCATGTTGTCATCTACAAATAGAGGTTCTTTTACCAGTTTCTTCCTTTCCAGTCTGGATGCATTTTATTTCATTTCCTTACTTAATTGCTCTGGCTAGAACCTCGTACAATGTTGAATAGAAGTGGTAAAAGTGAGAATTGTCTTGTTCCTGATGTTAGAGGAAAAGTTTTCATTTTTAGAGGAAAGCAGTCTTTCTATTAAGTATGATGTTATCTGTAGGTTTTTTGCAGATGCACTTTAGTAGGTTGAGGAAGTTCCTTTCTATCCCTAGACCACCGTGTTTTTCTCATTAAAGGGTGCCAGATTTTATCAAATGTTTCTTCTGAGTTTATTGAGATGATCATGTGCTTTCTGTCTTTTATTCTATCCATGTATTACATTAATTGCTTTTCAGATGTTAAACCACCCTTGCCTTCCTGGGATAATCTCAGTTGGTCATTATATATAATTATTTCTTATATTGCTGGATTCAATTTGTTAACTATTTTGTTGAGAATTTTTGCATCTATATCCACAAGAGATATCAGTGCTCTGGTAATTCTTCTCTCCCTCTCCTGTACCATCAATCTTTTGCATCACTGTCTCCCAACTTAAAAAAACAAAAAACAAAAAAACCCCACAACTCTCTCTTTATGATTCCCCTTCCAGCTACTGTCCCATTTCTCTCTTTCCTTTTAGAGCAAACTCCTTGAAAGAACTGGCTATGCCCACACTCCAATTCCTCTCTTCTATTTTCTCATGCCCACTATTATCAGGCTTTATGCCTAGCACTCCACCAAAATCACCCTTGTTCAAGTCACCAATGAAAGGTGCTCGACATCCATTTACTTCTGACTGATCTGCTGGCAGTGACCGTCAGGGATCACTGCTCTTTCTTCAGACACTTCTTCATTCGGCTCAGGGACCCCACTTGCCCCTGGCCCTCCCTCACTGGATCTCCTTCTCTGCCACCCCCTCCTCCCACTGGCTCCTCCTCTACCCCCTGACTTCTTACCTGGGAGCAGCTTAGGGCTCAGCCCCGGTCCTCTGCTGTCCCTACACTTGCTCTGTGGGGTCTCACCCAGACTCATGGCTTCAAACCTCATCTGTCGGTCCATGGCCCCCATATTCTCTCTCCAACCTGGTCCTCTCTCCTAAATATCTCTCCTTAAATATCTCACTGCCTGCTTGACATCTGAACTTGAGCCTCTAATAGATATCTCTAACTGAACCCCAAAGGGAACACTCAACCTTCCTTCCAAACAGTTGCACTTCCTATTGTCTTTTTCATCTCAATTAATGGCTAATTCATCCTTACAGCTCCAAACGTCTTGGAGTTATCCTTGACTTCTCTCATTCTCTTATACCTCGCTTCCATTCCAGCAGGGAATACTACTAGCCTTAACTTCAAAATATATCAAGAATTCAGTTCCTTCTCATCACCAATACCATCCTGGGTCAAGCCGACACCACCTCTCACTTGCATTATTGTGTAATGACCTCCTAACTGGTCTTCCTGTTCCTGCCCCTGGCTTTTTTCATCCATTCTCAACACAACAAAGCAGCCAGAGAGATCCTGTTGGAACCTGAGTCAGGCTCTGCCACTCCTCTGTTCAAACCCTGCCCATGGCCCCACCTCACCCCGAGAAAAAGCCACAGTCATGAGGACAAGGCCCTACTCATTTACCACCCCAGTACCTCTCTGACCTGTTTCCTGCCCTCTATCCCTTCACACTCCACTCCAGCCACACTGGCCTCCTTGCGCCTCTGCCAGAACAGACACTCCTGCCTCTGCCTCCAAGCTCTCCACCCAGAAATATGTGTAATTCACCCTTTTATCTCCTTTATTCAAATGTCACTGAACTCTGACCACCCATCATTCCTGTTTGTCTTCTCCCTCTTCTTTCCCCACCGAGCTCAGCACCATCTAACCTACAGTGGGCTCACGCAACCTGTCTGTCTCCTCTACTGAAATGTGTGCTCTGGGCGGCAGAGACCTTGTCTGTCCTGCTCAGTGCTGCACCCCAGCCCCCAGAACACATTCCCAAGTGAATGACTGATGGGCCAGGTGAATGAGTGAATGAATGCCCAAACAAGGGGCACTCCAGTCAGGGCTGCGCCTGGGCAGGTCAGCAGGAGTAAGTGGCCTGCCCCATTTCCTCTGTGAGAACAGCCAGGTTCTCCCTTGACTGTAGCAGGCACACTGTCCATTTGTGTCCGCCGGAGGTGGCCCACACTTTGCCAGAACATGCTTGGAAGGGTTCACGGACTCCGTTATTAAATGGTGAAAGGTCTGATCCTCTAAGCCTCCTTCCCAGGGGACCCCGCGCTAGTAACAGCTGTGCCAGGAAACCTGCAGAGACGGACTGAATCCGCCTGTGAGTGCCCGTGCGTGCCCGGACATGTCTGCCATTGCTAAACCCTGGGACTTCTGAGTTTCCCCTATACTTCTGGTAGAAAGGAGACAAGCACGTTTGATGGTGGTTAATTCCTGCAAGTTCCTCAACATACAGCACATAGCCTGAGAAATCTGATGAATGCTGGGAGCCTGGGGCAGAGGCAAATCAGAGCTCTGCGTGGGATTCTGCAAACGGTCCCCATTCTGAGCAAGCAGAGAGAGACAGAGAGAGAGAGAGAGCCATGCAAGCCGGGGAGTCAGCACACCGAGTGCAGGTAGACGGTGCGCGGCAGTGCCCTGCACGGTCTAGGACAAAGTATGGCCTTAGGGGTCAGAATGCCCTCCTCTGCTTCTCACCTTGGCTCCCTGACTGGCTGTGTTATCTTGGGCAAATTATGTTGCCTCTTTAACCTTTAGTTTCTCTTCTTTCTTTGGTATATTTTTTGATCTTGTATAGTGAAATATGCACATGTCCAGAAAAGTCCTTAAAGCACATATGTACAAATCAACACATTTTTATAAAATGAACACCTATGTAAGTATAACTATTATCCTTTTATGGCATTCATTGCTTTGCTTTTCTGTTGCAAGAATGAACCCTATTCATTCATTGATTACACTCTTGCTCGACCTGCTTAGCATCAGGCCGCCATAAACAAGGGCCCCCTGCCCTACCTGTGCACACAGTTCTCTTTTGGACAGGCCCAGCCCTGGGATTGCTGGGACAGAGGTTTGCATAGCATCGACTATTGCACAGGCTGCCAAACAATTTCCCTAGTAATATATGCAAGCGCCTGTAGCTCTCTATCCTCATTGCCACTTGGAATCATCCATCTTTTTCATTTGGTCATTGCTGGGGGTACATGCAAGTATTGAGTTGTGGTTTAACGTGCATTTCCCTGACTCCTAGCAAGGTGGACAACTGTTGCTGCTGTTCATTGGTTACAAGGATTTCTTCTTCTGCAAAGTACCTATTCAAGTCTCCTGCCCCATTTTTCCTGGCTTGTCTGTCTTTTCCTTACTGATTTGTAGAAGTTTGAGGAATAAGTTGTTTGATGGTTGTAGGTATTGTAAATACCTTCTCTCAACCTATAGTTTGTCTTTTCATTTTCTCAGTCTACCTTTTAAAGCACAGATGAATTTCATTTTACGGAGTACAATTTAACCAATCTTTTTGTAACTCACTTAAGAAGTCTTTCTCTACCCCAAGATCATGTCTAAGTTCTCATTTCCCCAGTGCTCAAAGGTGCCACCTGTCATAAATCCAAGTCCAGCTGCATGGGAGTCAGGTTTGGGCTCTAGTCTGTTCCACCAGTTCACTTCAGCCATCGTGTACCAAAGGAAGCCACGGGGGCTGCAGAAATCCGTGGATGGACTTGGGTCTTCCCAGGCCATTACATTGGTACTGTGGGTCCAAGTGGCTGCAACCATCAGGGGCAAAGAGGCCATGGCTAACAGTGTGAGGCCATTTATGAAGCCCAGGAGAAAAACTTGACTTTCAAAGTTATATCAACTCTTCTCCAGGAGGGATTGACAGTTCTATGATAGGAGGTCAGGCAGGAATGGGAGAGGGGAGGTGGCGATGTGAGGGCAAGGGAAGGCGCTCAGCCTACAGGGCATGCGGGATCTGCAGAGGGCCCTGTGCCCCAAAGGTAGGCTTCTGCCCCTCCTGGACTGTGCGCTAATCAAATACTGCATGGGGAGACAGGGATGTCTGTGCCTCCTGCAGTCTCAACCTGGCCAGCCCCAGGGCCCCGGTGTCCACATTCAGCAGGGAGTTGGTGGCCCCAGCCCAGCCGGTGTGGTGATCCCTTCTAAAAGCTCTTTTCACGATGACACCAACCTGCAGAGACAGCAACTGCACAGCTAGGGGTCATCCTTTCTGTCTCTTGCATTCCGTGTCTAGACCGTGGCAAAAGCCAGCAGCCCCTCCTCCATGGCACACCTGCTGGTGGCCACTCATGCTGTCCCCTGCACTCCCAGGCCAGCGCTGGCCCATGCACCACCCTCCTCTCATGGTTTCCCAGCCTGCCGCATCCACTCTTGCCTTTCTGTGGTTCGCCCCTCTCACGGCAGCCAGAGGACTCTTTTTATACGCCTAAGTCAGGTGTGTCTGTCTACAGCTCAGAGCCCTCCCTGGGGCCCCACCAATTTAGAACAAAGTATGAAATCCCCCACCACGTCTGCAAGGCCTTGGTACTCCCCTGCCTCGGGTTCCCCACCCACCTACCCGCACCCCCTTGGACCCGCCGGCCTTCCTGAGATTCCCGTGCACCCGCCACACATTCCCTCCCTAAGGCCTTTGCCCTCGCCGCCCGCTCTCGTGGGTGCTTCTCCCCCAGCATTCCCTTGGCCCTGCTGGTGACACTGCGGAGCTGGCCAGGCGGCAGCCCCTAACACAACATCCGCTCTGTCCTCCCCCTTGGCCTTACTAGGCTTGCTGCACGTCTCACTACAGGACTTCCTGTGACACATTCACTGGTCTATCACCTCTCTCCCACAGGACCATGGAGGAGCGGTAGCCTAGCAGAACCCACTCTTACCACCGAATTCCTAGCACCTGGAATACAACCTGGTATATTTCAGGGACTCAGTAAGTATTTTGAATAAAGGCGGAAGTATGTAAATGACCACCGTTGCTTTCAGAGGAGGAGCAGGGAGCGTGCATTGCGGGCAGGCAGGAGCCCCGCACGGCTGCAGCAGCGCGGCCGAGGGAAGGACACAGTGCCTAGGCATCTGATGCGATTCTGTGAGTGCCTGCTTCTGGTCTGTATGCACACCACCTCACACACACCTAGTGGCCAGCAGGGGTCTGGACACAGAGAGGCAAGTGAACCACAGGACTCTCTGGTAGGAAGAGGGCACGTTTTTGAAAAGTGGTCCTGATTTCCCCTAACAGGGCCTGCTTGGTACACTGGGGGGGTGACTTTTGAGGGTCAGCAGCAAAACAGGACAACATTGCCTGCCTGCCTGCCTTAGGAAGCCGGGGACACCGTCAGCAAGTCCTGAGTGTGGGACCCGGTCTTACAGGCTCAGCACAGGGGAGGGGCACGATTACCTGGAGGAAAGGGTTCGAGAGGGTGAGCATGCGAGCTACGGGCAGTACCTCCGCCCAGCGGAGCCCAGATGACCCGGCGGATGGCCTGCACCCAGTCCTCCATGTCACGCTGGGAGCTGGCCATGAGCAGGAGCGCCTCGGGGTTGGCCGACACCTTCTCCTGCTCCCTGGCACCACCTGCAAGACAAGGAGACACAGGCTTAGTGCAGGGATCCCCGTGGGGGCGCGCGGGGATGCTCCCACCCCAGTCCCCGCTCCCAAGGCCGGTTAGTATCTTCCGCCCTGGGGTGGGTTGAGGCCGGCTCTCCAGCATCTTCCAGCAGCAGCCCTGCTTTTGGTTCTAGTTTGCTGCACAGACTTCTCACCTCACCAGTGGGTCTTTGGGGCCCTTTGGGATTTCTCTTTCCTTCCTTAGTCTTTGTTATTTTCCCTTATCAAAACAGACATCATTAAAAGCACCCTCGGGCACTATTAGAAAAAAACCATGCATATTTGAGGCCTGCTCAGAGAAGTTCTGTACCCAGACTAGGCTCGCTGTGTATTTTGTTTTAAATCAACTTTACACATCCCAAATGCAGTTCAGAGTCACTATGTGCTTTTAATTAGGCTCTGGCATTACAGCCTGGCCCAGCCTGAAGATGAGGCCCGATTCTCCAGAAGTATCCACATTACAGGCTTCCTATTAAACCCGGACGGAGAAGAATCTCCCACCTATCTCCACTCACAGCTAGACACTGGATCATTACCTAAAGGCAGAAGGATGGGAAAGCTCAGACGCCTGTTTATGAACTGATTTGTCCCTAAAGTAGCTCCAGTGGTTCTCATATTTTCATGTATAAATGTACTAATCTTTGGGATGTACATAAAACTATTTATATGGAACTTCACGGGCAATTGAAGGGATTTTTTTAAATGCTCTTGTCTTTATGCAACCCCAGTCTGTAACTCACCTATGTAATTGCCTATGGTCCCAGAGCCTCAGACCCTAACCAGGATGGTCTGCATGTGGGGTGTGAGTCCCTGGGACCTGTGTCTCCAAGGGGGTAGGAAAGCAGTTAGGGGAAGCTGGGAGACCGTGGAGCAGAGACCCAACAGGAGCATGTGCTGACTGAACACTTGGCACCTGCCTGGGACTCTCCTAGAAGCTACAGACACTTAAGTGAACAAAGCTGACGGTCACACCTGCCCTCTTAGGATTCTTTGATCTTCACAAAGACTCTGGGAGGGAGGTACTCTTACTATCTGCAAGGAAAGGAAAGAGGCACAGAGTGATTCAGGATCTTGCCTGAATTCACACAGCTAATACATGGTAGAGTGCTAGGGACTCAGCCCCCAGCTCTAGGGCTCTGCCCCAACCCATGCTTCCCTCACCCACCACGACCGACGTGGCCTGCTGGGGTTGGTCGGAGAGTGGTCAGTGAGGCCACTGAGGACTGGAGAAGTGAAGGAGACGGCTCTGACGGCTGGAGGACAGGAGGGGTGTGTCCTCACGGGGGGCATGGCATGAGCAGCCTGGGTAGGGAGAAAACTGTCTGGAGAGGCACAGGGGACCCAAAGCTCAAAAGGGTGGTGGGCAAGGACACAAGACTGCCAGGGCCCTAGGATGCCTGGCCACACACCAAGGCCCTCCTCCTTTGGGCGGGGCAGCCACCAGGTGTGGAGCTGCAGAGGTGGCGTGGAAAGGAGCCTGAGGGGGACACTGCAGTGCCTGAAGGTGGAGAGCAGAGTTCACCTCCAGACAGCAAAGACTGACCCACACCTTGGTCAGCTCCTGTGGTCATTCATAGGGACATGGGCACTGCGGCTGAGGTGGGTTCAGTGGCTCCGCATCCTGAGGGCCCCACATCACAGCTGTGAATGCTGGGATGGCGACTGTTCCAGGTAGGGAGGACAAGCCGGACACCACCAGCTTTTCTGGAAAAGTGTCCCAAGATGACTCACAAGGAAGAGACGTGGAGATCCATGGATCCAAGAATTTATTGTGGTTACTTGTTTGTCCTAAATAAATATTCACCTTTGTACCTAATCTTGACTTCACTTTTTAATTCTTTTTCTTGAAGAGGGCCACCCAAGTCATAGATGCTACCTTCAAGTTTCCTACAAAACTGCCCATCCTCCCCTGAGGTTGGCAGATGCTCTCATGTCCAGCTGTGTCCCTACCTCAAGTCCTGCCCTTCTGATGTTTAACTTTTCATGTATTTTCATGTATGTGTATTTTTATATATGTATAACTTCTTAAGAAACTGCCACAAACTGCTTTCCAAAGTAATTGCACCATTTTAAATGCCCACCAGCAGTGTGTGAGAGTTCCAGTTCCTCCACTTTCTCGCCAACACCTGGCGTGGTCAGTCTTTTCACTTTCAGCCATTACAATGGGTGTGTCAGGGTAGAGCATTGTGTTTAAATTTGCATTTCCCAAATGATTAATGATTTCAGACATCTTTTTATGTAAGTGCCATCCCTGTATCTTTTTTTGTGAAATAGCTATTGAAATCATTTGTTCATTTTTGAGATGGGTTGTTCATTTTCTTATTACTGAGTTTTGAGAATTTTTTACATATTCTGGATACAAGTCCTTTATGAGATATATGCCCTACAAGTATTTCTCCAAGTCTGTCCTTTTATTTTCATTCTCTTAACAGTGTATTTCCAAGAGCAGAAATTCTTAATTTAGATGAAGCCCAATTTATCAATTTGTTTTCTTTTATTGAGCGGACTTCTGGTGTTGTAGCTAAGAAATATTTCCTTAACCCAAGGTCGTAAGAGTTTCTCTCAGATTTTCCTATAAGTTTCATAGTTTTAGGATTTACATTTAGATCTACAAGTTAATTTTGTACATAGTGCAAAGTATAGATTGAAGTTCATTATTTTGCATATGGATGTCCGGTTGTTCCAGCACCATTTTTGACTGGGCTGTCCTTCTCCGTGGACTTGCCGGTGTGCCTACACAGGTGACGATGCCACTTGAAAATAAAGAGAGTTTTATTTCTTCTTTTTCAGTCTGGGTGCCTTTTATTTCTTTTCCTTGTCTAATTGCACTGACTAGAGCCTCAAATACAATGTTGAATAGGAGTGGCAAGAGCAGACATCCTTGTCTTATTCCTGAACATGTGGCAAAATATTCAGTTTTCCACCATTAAGTACATCTGCTATAGATGTTTTGTAGAGGTCCTTTCTCAGGCTCAGGAAATTCTCTTCTATTCCAAATTTGCTGAGAGTTTTTATCAGGAATGGATGTTGGATTTGTCAAATGCCTTTTCTGCATCTACTCAGATGATCACGTGATTTTTTTTTTAGTTTGTTAATATGAAGAATTACACTGATAGATTTTCAATTGTTAAACCTACCTTGCATTCCTGGAATAAGTTGCACTTGGTCATGATGTTTTATCTTTTGGGAGGGGGGCTTTGGATTCAATTTGCTAAAATTTTCGTGAGAATTCTTCATCTATATTCATGAGGGTTTTGAGTCTACAGCTTTTTTTCCCTTGTATCTTTGTCTGATTTTGATATAAGGGTGATACTGGTCTCACAGAATAAGTTGGTAGGTATTTCCTCCTTTTCAATTTTTTGGAAGAGTTTGTGTAGAGTTGCTATTATCTCCTCTTTAACTATTTCATAGGATTCAACACTGAAGTCACCTAGGCCTGGAGTTTTCTTTGTGGGAAGGTTCTAAATAGCAAATTCAATTTCTTTAATATATACAACTATTTCTTCTTTAATGAGCTTTGTTAATTTGTGTCTTTCAAGGACTTAGTTTCATTCTAAGTTGTTGAATTTTTTTAGCATAAAGTTATTCATAATATTCCCTTATTATCCCTTTAATATTTGATGAATCTGTACTGATATCAGCTCTCTCATTTCTGATATTGGTAGTTTGTGTCTTCTGTCTTTTTTTCCCTCTGGTAGAGGCTTACCCATTTTATTGATCTAAAAAAAACCCAGCTTTGTGTTTAGCTAATTTTGTTTACTATTTTTCTGGTTAGCAATCTTTTTTTTTTTTAATGGCTAGACAGTAAACATTTTAAGTTTTCAGACTATATGGTCTCTGACAGAACAACCCCCTCTGCTGTTGTACACAGAAAGCAGCCATTGGCAATTTATAAATGAAGGGGCACACCTGTATTTGGATAAAACCTTATTTACAAAAAGAGGGAGCCAGCCTATGGGTTGTAATTTGGCATCTTGCATTCTATTTCATTATTTCCACTCTGACCTTTATTATTTTTCATCTGCTTACTTTGGTCTATTTTTTTCTAGTTTCTTACAGTATTTAGTGCTATGATTGTCCCTTTAAGTACTGCCTTAGAGGCATTCTTCAAATTCTGGTATGCTGTGGTGTATTCATTTTAATTCAGCTCAAAATACCTTCTAATTTCCCTTTGAATTTCTTCTTTGACCTATGGGTTATTTAGAAATGTATTAGTTTCTCTATTGGGGGGATTTTCCAGAAATCTTTCTGTTATTGATTTATAATTTAGTTCCATTATGGAGAAAGAATATATATTGTATCATTTGAATCCTTTTAAATTTATTAAGACTTGCTTTTGGCTCAGAATAGTTTATCGTGGTGTTTCATATGCACTGAGAAAAATTATCGTGCTATAGTTAGGTGGAGTGTTCTATAAATTAGGTCTAGTTGTTGACAGTTTTGTTCAAATCTTCTATATTCGTACTGATTTTCCACATACTTGTTATACCAATTATTGAGTGGATTATTGAAATCTCTAGGTATAACTGTAGATTTGTCTATTTCACTTTCATGTTTTTGCTTTATGCAATTTGAAGCTCTGTTATTAGGAGCACAAATATTTAGGACTGTTAGACCCTCTTGATGAAGTGACCCCTTTATCATTATGAAATGACCTTATCTTTAATAATATTCTTTGCTCTGAAATCTGTTTTATTATAGTCACTCCAGCTTTCTTTTGGTTATGTCAGTATGCTATATCTTTTTCTATCCTTTTATTTCTAACTTATTTTGTCTTTTAAGTACACTTCTTGTAAGGCATATAGTTGGATCTTGCTTTTTAAAAAATCCAATCTGACAATCTCTGCATTTTGACTGGGGTGTGCACACACTTACATCCATGTGATTATTATGCTTAGGTTTAAGTATGTCTGTTTTTTATTTGTCCCATCTGTTCTTTGTTTCCCTTTTCTTCTTTTCATGTCTTCTTCTGGATTATTTTCTTTATGATTCTATTTTTTCTCTTTGTTGGTTTATTAGTATAAATCTTTTGCTTTTTCTCCTTTCTCTCTCCATATTTTAATGAGTGCTTTAGGGTTTATAGTGTACATCTTTTAAGTGATATGATACCCCTTCATGTATGATACATATAAGGATCTTACAAGAGTATACTTCCATCTCTTTCCTGATCTTTTTGTCACAGCTGTCATATATTTCACTGTTATATAGTTAGACACCCAATATTACATTGTTATTATTTTTAAACAGTCAATTATATTTTGAAAAGATTTAAATTATCAAGGAAAAAAAAAGTACATGTACCCATGTAATTACCACGGCACTCTTCATTTCTTTGTGCAGACCCAGATTCCCAGAGGGTATTGTCTCAGTTCTGCCTCAAGGCCTTCCTCCAACATTTTTTATAGTATACCATTGATGGTGACAAATTCTTTTGGCTTTTGAATGTGGAAAAGAGTCACTATTTCATCTTTATTACTGCTAGATAGTCTCATTGGGTAAAGAATTTAAGGTTGAAATTTTTTTCTCTTACTACTTTAAAGAGGTGTTCCACTGACTTCTCATTTACATTGTTTCTCTTCAGAAATTTGCTGCCATCTTCATTTTTGTCCTTCTGTATGTAATGTGTATCCTCTTTTTCATTGGTTTTTAGCACTTTATGATGTGCCTCCGTGCCCTTTTCTTCAAGGTTCTTATTATACTTGGGACTCACTGAACTTCTGAGATTTCTGGGTTGTTAGTTTTCATAAAATTTGGGGAAACTGGCCATTAGTGCTTCAAATATGTTTTTCTGTCTCCTCTCCACATTTTGGGATTCCAGTTACATGTATATGAGGCAACTTAAAGTTATATCCCAGCTCACCAATGCTGTTAATTTTTGTTAAGTTCTCTTTTTTCAGTCCGTGTTTTATTTCTGGATACTGTGGTATGCAGGGTAATAATCCTGAAGGATAGCCACATTCTAGTCCCCAGGACCTGTGAATATTTAGGCTACATGGCAAAGGAAAATCCAGATTGTAAGTGGAATTAAGGTTGCTAATCAGCTGGCCCTAAACAGAGATTATCCTGGATTATATAGATGTATTCAGTGTAACCATAAGGGTCATTAAAAATGGAGGAAGAAGAGTCATAGCAGAAAAGGGGAATCAGAGAGGAATGTGACTATAGAAGGTAAGAGTGACACGATGTAAGAAGGACTCAATCTGCCATTTTTGGCCTTGAAGATGAAGGAAGAGGGCCAGGAGCTGAGGACAGCAGACAGCCTCTGGAAGCTGGGAAAGTCAAGAAAACGGATCCCCCCTAGAGTCTCCAGAAAGGAAAGCTTTGTCAGCATCTTGATTTAAGTCCAGTGAGACTGTGCAGACTTGTGACCTACAGATCAAGAAGATAATACATTTGTGTTGTTCAAGCTACAAGTCTGTGCTAATTTGTAACAGCAGCAATAGAAAACTAATACAGATAGCTTTTATTGCTATGTCTTCAGTTTACTGATCTTGTTATCATCTTTTCTAATCTGCCATTTTATGTCTTTACTTAACTTTCTGAACAGATAGAATACAGTCATAAAAACTGTTTTAATGTCACAGCCTGCTAATTTTAACATCTGTGTCATTTCTGGGTTGGTTTTAGTTGATTGACTTTTCTCCTCATTATGGGTCATATTTTCCTGCTTCTTTGCATTCCTGGTATTTTTGATTAGGTGTCAGACATTGTGGTTTTTGAATGGTTGGGTGCTGGATATTTTTGTATTCCTCCAAATATTCCTTTTCTTTTTAATTGAGTGTCATGATATACAGCATTATATTGGTTTCAGGTGTACAACATAATGATTCAAGAGTATGTACATTACAAAATTCCCATGCTACAGTGCCACAGTAAGTGTAGTTACCGACTGTCAACATACAATGATATTACAGTATTATTGACTATATTCCCTATGCTGTACTTATTTAAATATTCTTGAATATTTTACTGGGATGAAGTTAGGTTGCTTGAAAAGAGTTTGATCCTTAAAGATTTTGCTTCTAGGATTTAGTAATTGGGCCAGAGTGCCCAGTATAAAGCTAATTTTTCCCCACTGCTAAGAGAAAAAGCTTCTGTGTATTCTAGGCAATGCCCCATGAGTCAGGAGATTTTCCAGTGAGGCATGTGGGAAGAGGTACTATTCCTTGTCCTGTGTTAGAGTGGAAATTGTTCCCTCTAATCCTTTCTAGTGGTTCTTTCCTCAGCCTCAGATCATTGCCTCACATGTTTATGGTGATGAGTTCTCAAGGGAATTTTCTCTCTGAGCAGCTATTTCCTCCTTGGTATTCTACCCTGAAAACTCTAGATGATTTGGTCACTCCATCTTTAAGCTCTGTCTCCTTAACTCATGGAGTCCAGTGGGCTCCACCTGGGTATCCCCTTTTTTATTACAGCATGGAAACTTTCTCAAGGCTGCAAGCTGGGGCATGTATAGGGCTCACCTCATTTGTTTCCCATCACTTGGGGGCCACAGTCCTTCATTTCCTAATTTCTAGTATCTTTTAAAACATTGTTTCATATTATTTGTCCTTTTGTGAAGGTTCTTTTAGGTGGGAGAGTGAATTGGTCCCTATTGCTACTTTGCATCCAAAGTCAAAGTCCTGATACCACTTCTAAGGGCCTACCAGGATACTTAACATGCATAGTTACATTTACTCCTCATAAACACCACAGAAAGGAGTGTTACTGACCCATTTTACAGATGAAGAAACTGAGGCTGGGAGAAGTTAAACATTTAGCTCACTAACAAGTGGAAGGGCCAGGATTCAAACCCATGTTTGTTCAACTATAAAGTTGCTCTCTTTCTGCAATATACAGCTTCCTCTATGGCACTGGAGAGGAATGCAAGACAGATAAAATAGGTCATTAAAGCAAACTTTGGAATTTTATATAGCATCCAATGATTTATGCTTACCTCTTTCTCTTGATACTTGGAAAGATTAGTATTAGCTTTAATTTTAGAAAAAAATTATAACAGCAAGTATTTCAGAAAGAAATGCATCATAAAAGATGAAGTTCTCTTGTTACTATTTCTGGTTTTTCCCTTTTCTTTTTTTTAATCAGTCTGTGTAACCACTGTGTTTCCATCCTGCCCTGCCACAAGTCACAGGCCTTAGACCCCAACCTGGGGTCAACGCTCAGCTCCACCAGGTAGAGCACAGTGACTTAACTTCCCCAAACATCACCTGTTTTCCCCAAAATACACCTGTGGGATGAACAAAATGAAGATACCTACCTTTTTAGGAGAATGAAATGAGATATGCCCTTAGCTTAGCACACCTGACATCTAACAAGCACTCTAAGTGTTCATTGTTATCACCTTCAACTAAATACAATATAGAGATGAGTTTCTCCAGTGTTGACTGTTTTGAGACAGATTAATTCTTCCTTCAGGTGGTGGGGGGCCCTGTTGACATTTGGAGCCAGATGATTCTTCATTGCAGTAGTGGGGGGCTGTCTTGTACATAGTGGGATGTTTAGCAGCTTCCCTGGCCTCTACCCACTAGGTACCAGTAGCAGCCTCTCCCTTCCTCCCAGGTTTTGACAACCCAAAACATCTCCAGACATTGCCCAGTGTTCCTTGGGGGACAAAACCTGCCCCCAGTTGAGAACCAGCAACCTGATCTATACTTATTCTGAGTCTACATGACTGTTACAATTCTATAATTGTATGACATCCCACAGGCACAACATGGCTTGTCTGAAAATCATTACTACCTCATCTATCACACAGGCTTCCTCCTGTGTTCCCATCTTGGTGCTAGGTAACTAGGTACCCAGTGGAGAAAGTTGACAGTCACCTGGCCTTTTCCCTCCCCTGGTCCCCACACTGACTCACACTATTCTCTGGTGAGCTCATCCAGTCCCAGGGATTTAACTGCCATCATTACACTGATAACTTCCACATTCATTGTTCATTATATCCACCTGCCTCCAGATCTATCTATCCAATGCCCATCTGACAGTCATCGGAGATGTCTCCAGCCATCTCCCACTTACTAAATGTGCAATCCACCTCCAGATCTGCCACACCCTCCTCTTCTCAGAGTAACTCCTACTTCCAGCTACTCAAGCGAAAACCAGACACATCCTCAGATGTGAGTTCCACTCTCATTCTCATATCCATTCTTATCAGCAAATTCTACTGGATCCTACCTCAGAATATATTCAAAATCTGGCCACTTTTCACTGTTTCGTTTCTTATCTGGATTATTAGCAAGGTCTCTGGGCTCCCTCCCCTGTCCCCTGAGGTCTATCCTCCTCAATATGGCAGTGACCCAGTTAGGACCCAAGTCAGCTCACACGCCTCTGCTGGAAGTCCTGCAAGGGTCCCCCTGCCCCCTTGCTTGCCACTCCTCTGACTTCACTGCTGCTTTCTGCTTCGCTCTTTGCCATTCCTCAAAGAACCAGGTGTGTCCCTGCGTCAGGGTCCCTGCACCTGCATTCCCTTTGCCCTTGCGGTTGCCTGGAAAGCCATTCTCCCAGACACTGGCATGACTTGCTCCGTCATGTCCTTCTGGTCTTTCCTCAAGTTGCCTTCTTGGGGAATTTTCTGACCACCCTAATTAAGCCCCACTCTGCATCACCCACTGCAAACTAGGACCCCCCCTTCCTGGCCTTATTTTTCAAAGGTGTTCATCACAATCCAGTACACACCTATTTTCTGTGTTCACTTGTTATGCTTACTTACACTGCTTCTTTTCAGCCCACCGCCACTTTGTCTGTTTTATAAGCAACTCCAGCACACCAAGCAGTGCCTGCCAGGGGGTGGGCGTGCAGTGGATAATTAATGGAAGATTAATCACAGTGGCAGCAGAACCAGGGGTGGGCATTACACAAAGTACTCACTCTAAGGTGGGCATGATGTTAATGAATCGATGAGGATTAGAAGGTTAAATACACACAGGAGAAGTAGTGTCATTATCCCCATCTTAAAGGAAAGTGTAAGAGCCAAGGGCAGGCCGCCCCAAGATGAGCCACTGCGACGTGCAGATTATGTCAGAGCTGAAAACAATCAAGGCCTAAAAGACTCATAAAGAAACTTTGACCTTCCCCCATCAGCAAATGCATAAAAAGGATTTAGATGGAGGAACTGTTTCAGAAGGAGAGCTATCACCATAGATAACTACATTATAATGTGGACCAGGTATGGTAGATATTATACCTATATATGGTAGACAGGGGGAATGTGTCTAAGACTGTTAAAATTCCTCTCTGTGCCCCATTGTTCCTGCGTGGCCCATCAAGTATTTGCTTACCGAGCATTTACTCTTTCATATTCCTATGAATTGCTTCCTCTTTCCCTTTGAAGTCTCAGACCCCTCCCGCCTCCTCCTTAGTTCAGGATAACATAGGTACCTCATTGTCCCTGACTGTCTTTGTAATCTTTGTCTATGGTTTCCCTGGACCTATGTAATTATGTTGTTGGGCAATGCAGTCTGGGGAGATCTCAAGCTTGGGGAGGGTTCTTGACTCTGACTGAGAAAGAATTCATGAACAGGTTGGACGAGTGTAAGGAAGGAAGGAATTCATTAAAGGGAGAGTAGCAGCGAATGGCAGCAGCTGTGCAGGCAGCAGACAGCAAGGAATAACAGGGAGGAGAGGGAAGCTCACTGAACTCCTGCTTGGCATGGGGCAGATCCCTTGCCAACTCCTAATGCCAGAGTCACCTGGCATCCGGTGTCCGCTTGAATCTGCACGGTGTGGGGACTAAGCCCCTACCACCCCAGGATTTGGGGGAGCTGCTGGACACTGGATGGAGTGATATTATGTTCTGAGAACTTCCCCAAAGCAAAGATAGATTTTCAGGTAGCCTACTAAAAAGCATGATCATACAGCTGCAGGCCCGTCTGGGTCACCCAGGTGACGGAAACTGGCAAGCCCAAATCAGAGATCTTAGTAACCCTTCCCTACTTGTCTGAAGTAGAATGGAGAGAGAGAAGATTAGTGCTTAAGTCTAGAAAACTGAATGAATAGCAAAGTAACAAAGACACTTACCACTGGAAAAGCGCAGAGACAAAACACAGTAAGTTGAGAGGTAAGAGGGCTTTATTGAAGGCAAAGTACACACTCAAAGAAAGGGCAGTGCGGGCCGCCTCAGAGAGGAGGGGCACTCAAAGATGTGGGTTTATGTCTTTCAAGGAATTCAAGAATGGGGCGAAGGGCCAGGGGGTGCGTAGGCTTGATGTGGTCTCGTGATGTCTATCTACGGTGACAGACATCAAGTTACCATCTATGCTCAGTCCTCTGGATGTTCTTTGAGATAAACTTAACACAAGGAATTTATTGATCCTGTTCTCCAAGCCAGTGGGCACCCTCAAGCAGTGGAAATACATCATTCAGGACTGCTTTCCCTGCCTTAAAATAGAGTCAGTTGTTGGCTAATTACCATAAAGTATGTTAGGAATCTTACCTCCTAACTCCCTGGTTTTTAAAATGGAATCTTAGCCTTAAGAGGGAGTCCCTCCTATTCTTACTATACTATTTATATCTCAGTATTTTTAATCATAGGCAGGAAAATGAATCATGATGCTTGTTCCATGTCCTCAATTAAACTTTGGTTTTTTCTCTTGTTAATCTGTCTCATCTCAGTTTGATCCTTAAACCAGCTAGGACCTTGAAGGCTAGAGGAGAGTTTCTTCCTCCCTAACGGTGTAGTTGGCAGGACACTTTAACTCACTGGGCTTTGCTCACTTCAAGGCTGCTGCAGCTGAGAGCCTCTGGGACATCTGACAGACAGCTGGCAAAAGGTAGTATTTGTTACCATGTCAGCCTCCCACATCTCTGTTTGTAGGGTCCAATGGAGCAAGAATGGGGAGAGTCCTGTTTCCTTCTAAATTTAGATTAGCAGGAGAAAATATTGGTGGCCTAGTTCTTTGGGCTTGACAACTCTAGGTTATTTGGTTTGAGTACTCTTGGTTTTTGCTGCATCATTTATGCTAGGGATACCTCCTGCATCCATGGTTTAAGCCACCAAACTTGCCTCCAGGTCTACCCATAAAAGGCTTATTGGTTTGAGTCTTTATTAAGATCCTACTCATCAATGGCCAGATGATAGATCCTCCAAGTTGACTCTATTTGAAAGAAAAAATTTCTTTATACTGAGCTCTGTTGTCTTGTTAGTATAACAGCTGGCCTCAGGGATTCCTTGACAAGGAAAAAGAATTTTTTAAAGTCCAGCCCCATCTGTCTGTTTTGAGTTCATTTCCCTATAGATTTATAAAGAATATTCCAACGTAATCTTTAGGCCCTAAGAACACAGGACACTCATGTAAATGCTAATAAAAGCCATGAGATGAATTTAACGAAAGCACCCAAGACTGGCAGTCAGGTCCTCCTTGCTCCCTCCATCCAAAGCTCTGTCATCAGGCTCGGCCAACTTCAGGCACTCCTTTGAAATGCCTGTGCAGATGTAAGTCAGGCCCTCCCCCACCAAGGGGACACACATTTTTTTCTCATGTCCCCTGGACAGTAGCAGATCTTTTAAATTATAAATCCCTTTGAGCTCCACTTTCAGAAGACACTATCAAATTTAGAGAGGGGTTGAAAGATTAGTGGCCATCCATAACCCCTTCACAGAGGAAACACTTGAGCGAAAGTTCCGTGGGGCCTTCCTGCAAATGATCAATAGAAGGCCAGAGGTCTGGCACCCACAGAGATGGGGATGGACTTTCACGATGCCCTTCTTTTGCAAATCTGGACCCATTGGTTATTAATCCTTCCTCTCTTGGGAACAGCTTTTGCCTTCTTGCTTGTCTCCTTGGCTTTCTGCCTTCCTGGGCCACGCAGGTTGTTGGTTCTATCTTTGTTCATCTTTGGGAGTGACTCTAGATTTTGCAAATATCTTTTATATCCCCTTTGGAAATACCTCTGGCTTATGGGGTTGTTTAATACTGCCAAGACATGTTTACTGTTTTTCCCAGCCAAAACTTGAGAAGATGTTTAGAAGGATTTAATAACTTCAAGAAAAAATTTTTTGGCCAAATTGGAATCTGATAGTTAGATGCTGACTGAATTTCTTTTTAGGCCCTCCCCCTTAAGCTAAATTTACCCAGAGGGAAAGAAAAACATTCTAACAGAGGTGGATGGGTGTGTCAGTCCTTTGATAACATTCAGGTGGCAACCCAATTCTTCAATCTGTTCTTACTTTAAATTGACTCTTTACAGGACCAGGAGTATGGCTCTAGAGGTAATTTAAAGACCATCTGTCTTTACCAATCCCCAAACCTTGCCTATTGCTTTTTAAATGCTCATAGATATTATAAAAGATCATGACATTTGAAAATAAGATTGTCTTGGAGTTAAAGAAAGGAAATTTTTAAATAAATAAATGCCAAAAATTTTATAAATAAATTTTTTATAAATTAGTACCATATTTATTACCATATTTTACCATATTTTCTGATAATAGGTAAATATGTCCTTCCCTCAGGACCTAATCTGGGAAGAAAATCTGGATCCTCGTGATGTAAATTTTCCACACACACACACACACACACACACACACACACACACACACACACCACCCATCTTCTCTAGGATTTAAGAGCCATGCAAACTTCAAGGAGTTTCTCATCAGAAAAAAAAAGATAGAAAGAGAGAGAGGAGAGGGAGCAAGGGAGGGAGAGAGGAAGTATGTAGACATTGGGTAAATAAAATCTTCTCCATATATATTAGTAACTATAGAATCTTTGCATTTGTGTTTGTATGTGTGTATGTGTGTGTGTGGTTGTGTGTGTACTTATATATATATATATACGGCAAATGGGAGAACTTTTTCTACCTCAATGGTATTGCTGAAATTAATTCGTTTGAGGACAAACACTTGTAAGAACTGGGCATTCCAAAACTTAGAAAGACAGAAACTAACCCAAACGTTTCCCAAGTTCTTATCACCAGGGAAAATATTCAGTATTAAAGCTGATTTAAGTTTAGTTTCATTAAAACAGACATGTCTTTAAGGTTATCAGCATTAAAATGAAAGCTTTTATTCTGCCTAGGTTTATTTTAAAGTCAAATAAATTGATGTTATCTCTGCTGCAAAATGTTTTCAAAAGGAAAAAAAGAGCTTGGGAGAATGGCTGACTTTGTCTGTCTCATTAAGTTTTTACGGTAACCTCAACATAATTGTTAAGAACAAGTAAATAGATATAAATAGGATGAAATTTTAACTTTTTAGCAATAACTATGTGCTATGCTATGTATACTTAAAAATAGCTTAAATCTTTTTGGTAACCTGAAGTCTTAAAATTTTGCTAAGGTAAGTGATGAGCTAAGTTGAAGTCATTGAGTATCTAGGTCAATTCCAAATAAGATAAAATAATGAAACATTAATTATTAAACACAGGTTTATCTACTTTTGGCTTCCTTATTACAGAAGAACTAAAGATAAATTTGTGTCTGTTAGTAAATTTGTTTTGTGCTTATAAAGATTATACTATGTATGAAGTAGCACATTTCTAAAATTATGAAATGTACTCATAAATTTGCCAGTCTAAATAGGCTGCAGTAACAGTTCACAGTTGTTTACTTGTTAGTGTTGTCGAGCAGCTGTGTCTGGGGAGGCTCTCCCTGTGCACTAGGTGAAATCTCAACCTGGATAGGGGAGGGTTCTTGTCCCTGATTGAGAAAGAATTCTCAAACAGATCAGATGAGTGTAGGTAAGGAAGGAATTCATTAAAGCGGGAGTGGTAGTGAATGGCAGCAGGCAGGCCAGCAGTAGAGAGCAAGAAAGAACAGAGGGAGGAATGGGAAGCTCATTGAACTCCTGCTCAGCACAGGGCAGATCCCTTGCCAACTCCTAAAGTGAGTCACCTGGTGCCGTGTCTGCTTGGATCTGCATGGCATGAGAACGAAGTCCCAGGATTCGGAGGAGCCACGGAGCATTGGGCAGAATGAGATTATGTTCTGAGAACTTCCCAAAGGCAAAGAAAGGAGATTTTCAGGCAGTCTACTAAAAAGCATGATGGTACAGCTGCAGTCGCATCCAGGTCACCCAGGTGACGGGAACTTGCAAGCCCACATCAGAGCTCTCAGCAGCCCTTCCCTGCTTGTCTCAAGTAGGACAGAGTGAATGCTAGTGCTTAAGTCTAGAATGTTGGATGAAACAGTGAAGTAACAAAGACACCACTGGAAGAGCACAGAGACAAAACACAGTAAGTTGAGCTGCGAGAGGGCTTTATTTAAGGCAAAGTATACACTCAAAGGGGCGTTCAGGCAACCTCAGACAGGAGGCATGCTTAAGGGATTAGGATTCTGTCTTAAGGCTTTCAAGAACGGGGCAAAGGGCCAACGGGGGCTTAGGCTTGACATGTGGTCTCATGACGCCTGTCTCTGGTGAGAGACATTATGTCGTGATCCATAGTCAGTCCTCTAGATATTCTGTAAGATAAACTTAACAAGGAATTTATTAATCCTGTTCTTCTCCAAGACAGTGGTTACCCTCAAGCCATGGAAGCCTACCATGTAGGACTGCTTGCCCTGCCTTAAGATAGTGTTGGTTATTGGCTGATTACCATAAAATATGTTAGGAATCTTACCTCCTAACTCCCTGGTTTTTAAAATGGAATCTTAGCCTTAAGATGGAGTCCCTTCTGCTCTTACTATACTATTATGTATCAGCATTTTTAATCATAGGCAGGGAAAATTAATCGTGATGCTTGGCCCATGTCCCTCCTTGCCCTACCTCTTCAGTTTTCACTGGAAATTAAAGTTTCTAAGGGCTAACCACTCAAAATAATAAGGTAACATCTCTGTATACAAGAAAAATAGGATGTTGTTTTTGGTAAAAGAAGGTATGAGGAGTGGAAATGTATTCTTGTTGAAGGGAAAAGAAAGTAGTTTTGTCCTAAAGCTGAGAGGATAGTTATTTAAAGAAGGGAAACTCAGGAAAAAACCTAAATGAAAACTGTATCTGAATTGCACTGAATCTGAAAAGAAAGTTGTAGAAGTTTTGTGGAAAAGGAATTTTAATGTGTTAATGAGCTGGCTAAAATTGAAATGAATTGGTTATACAGGTGACAAAAGTAAGCTTTAATATCAATAATGATCTTATGAAAACTGGAATTTAACTCTCTATTATAGGCTAAAGGGACAAAGCTTTCCTAAACTATTGGTCTGTTCTTGCCATTAAGAGATAGTGCAGGGTTTTTATTTGCCTTTAAAGTAATCGTTTCACCAAAGTAATTTCTTGTGCTTCATCTGTCTTAATTAAGTGTTTAATCAATTAAGAAAACTGAACCTTAATATTAAAAGAGCTACGTTTCCTAACAACTATGTAACCTTGTGTATTTTCCTTTAAAGTCTTTTACTGTCACTTTGATTAAAACGGATAAATAAGTATTGTTTCATAATGATCTGTGATCCTTAGACAAGTACCTTAAAACCTACTTTGATATTTTTGACAAACTTTCCCAAGTCAAATTCAAAATAAAGCTCTTTTTACCTCTAGTTAACTCTGAGATTTTCCAGATGGCCCCTGGAACATGCCAGAGGATTTTTCTCTTCATAAAAGGCAGATATGAAACTAATGAGGATTATATTTATTTGTTATGTTAAATTATACAGGAAGCATTGTCAAATAAGTGATGCTTTACCCTTAGATCATGTTTGTGTGGAAATATGTTATTAAAATAGGTGTTCCAGAAATTACACAAAACTCCTAGAAATCTGGTATGTCCTGGTATGTGATTAGCTTAAAATGTTATGTGTCATAGAAATCACTAAGTTTCCTGGCATTGTAGTGAACTCTCATCAGATCTTTAACCATTGCCATTTTTAAGTCTTTTGTCATTTATAGACAGCTATTTAACTCTGATGCTTTTACAAAAGTGTCCCTGCAAAAGTTTCATTTTCAAGGAGATTCATGAAAAGGACTTTTGACAAATAATGGGTTTCTGATAACTTTAAGATCATAAAATTGAGCTGTGTAAAACTTGCAGAACTAATAGAAAACTGGATTGAAGCTGAACAAGAATTAATTACATGGGACTGAGTAAACTGAGGAGGGTGATTTTAATTTTTATGACTTTTTGTTTGAAACATTACTGATATTTTTTAATGTTTGTTTTTCCAGATTTAAGGAAAATTTCTCCTCTTAAACTATGACTTATGGCAATTTGGTAAATTTTAACTCTGTAAGCAGAATTGAAACATGTACTTTTTCCTCCCTACCTAATCCCCCCAGAATTCAGAAACTCGCAGTGAGTTTTCTTATTTTTGTGGCAATATATTTATTTGCATAAGTTCAATAAGAACCTGTTTTCCTTGTAACAGGACAACTGGAAACCTTGGTTATATTACCAGACTTTGACTGGAATGTGTCATACTTGAGGGAGATGTGCAGACTCAGATATGACCAGACAGCATTACGGAGCTTAGGTTGACTGTAAAGCCTGTGAAGTCTCCTGGAAAAACTGTTCCGGTAACTTCTTACAGGGGGAATTCCAGAAGCCTTACTGGGTGGGTAAGGAAGGTCACTTTCTGGCAGGTGCAGGAACCTCAGGATATTTTGGGGACCTCGAAAAGAGAGGAAATAGCCCAAACCCTGTAAGCACTGCAGATGAATCTAATAGCAAATCCTTGTCCTGGCTTTCCTGGTCTGCAGGCCTTTAAAAGTTCAATCTGAAAGTCTTTATAAAAAATTCCAGCAAAGAACATTTAAAAGAACCTATATGATCAATTGCTACTCATGCAGCACTTATGTAAATAATCAGGCCAAGTTTTTTAAGCTAAACTTATTTTATAACCAAATCAGTCTTAATTTGGTTATTCTGATAAAAATGAGGGTGATTTTAGAGAGGGAAAATTGTTTCAACAGCACCTCTTTGTGGATATTAGGTTCTAATACTGTTCATTTGTAAAGTGGACTAGATCCTGAATTATTTTCGTTTCCTGTGTCTGACGAGAATTCTCCAAACTAACGTCTTCGTTTTTTTCCCCACACTTTTCACTTGGAATCATTGAGGACAAAAACTGCCCTTTTCCCTGAAGCCATACAAACTGAAGGCAAAAACACTGATATAAACTTCAGAGAAATCACCCAAACGGCCCATGTTTAGACAATCTTCCTGCCTAGTGCGGCGTGGGCCACTCAGGAGGGTCACAGGGACATTCGGACCACAAAGCAGGACGATTCTGTCAGGCTGCCCCTGCTTGCACTTGCCCTGTCTGAAGATGCTGCAAGCCTGACATTGAGCAATCTCGCTGGCAGCACTCAGGACTCGGACGCTGAGTTTATCATTTATTCCATCCCTTACCCTTTGTTCTTCTTTTGTTTCTATAGAAATGTCTTGTTCAATACCTAACTGTTTGAGACGTAGGCCTGACTTTGGGAATACACCTGAATCCCCACCTCCTGAACTGAGTTCAATTAAAATGACCTGTTTTCAGGGCTATAAAGACTGATTCAATGAGACATATCTACAACCTCAGCTTTTGATATGAAACTTCCAGGGAGGTTTTAGAGGAGGGCACTGTAGTGGCAAAGGGCAGGCTGCCCCCAGATGTGCCATGGTGACGTGCACATCATGTCAGAACCGAAAGCAATCAAGGCCCAAAAGACTCAGAAAGAAACTTTGACCTTCCCCTCACCCCCAAATGCATAAAAAGGATTTCGATGGAAGAACTGCTCCAGGAGGACAGTCATCAACATAGATAACTGCACTATAATGTGAGCCAGGTGTGGTGGGCAGGGAGGACCATGGCAAAGTCTGTTGAAATTCCTCTCTGTGCCCCATTGTTCCTGTGGGGCCCAGCAAACATTTGCTTACCAAACATTTACTCTTTCATATCCCTGTGAGTTCCTTCTCTTCCCCTTTGAAGTCTCAGACCCCTGCTCCCTTCTCCTTAGCTCAGGATAACATATCTACCTCATTGTCCCTGACTGTCTTTGGAATCTATGTCTATGGATTCTCTGTAGGTACAGAATTACACTTTGCTTTTTTTTCTCCTGTTAATCTATCTCATGTTGATTTGATCCTTAAACCAGCCAAAAGAAACTCAAAGGGTGAAGGAAAATTTCTTCCTCCTCAATAAAAGGAAACTGAGGCTCAGAGTTGTTTAGAAACATGTCCAAGTTGTAGAATCAGTGAACTGTGACCCCAGGCAGTCTGTCTCCTCAAACTGTTCCCACTCTGGTCGAGGGGACCAGCCCCAGGTGACCCAACCAGAACCCCAGCCCAGCTTTTCTTGTTCCCAGCTGAGCTCTCTTCCCCTCTGAATTTAAAAACTCCCTTTCTTGCTTGACTCTGTCTTTTCATCCATGCAAGGGGCTCTGGGAGAGAAGAGGTGACCCCAAAATGCAAGAGGTCCTGGCAGGGGGTTCCAGGACACGAGATCCTATCTTTCAACTTCTCTGTTTAACAGTTTTGATAATAAAAAGAAAAAGGAGTGAGTGATATTTGTGACAGCATTTTATAAACCCCTGTAGCCCATGGGACCTGTTCTAAGACATTCAGGTGGAAAATTGTCATTCTGATGCAATTAATCAAATGGAATGTCTATTAGCCCAGGATTTATGAAAAATGTTTTAAAAATAAGTCACTATTTGCAATGTATGGTTTGTCACAGGGCCCAATGGCAGCCTGGGGAAGCAAGGAGCCCCAGGAAGAGGCGCCCCGGCTGGACTCCCAGAGATGAAGGCCAGATGTGAGGATACAGCTGCCTGGAGCAGTTTGGTCCAGTGGAAATATACTGCAAGCCACATGCACAATTTTAAATGTTTCAGTAGCTAGCTACATTAAAAAAGTAAAAAGGAACAGGTAAAATTATTTTGAATAGCATTCTATCTATTCCAATATATCCCAAATAATATCATTCATGTCAACTTGTAATCAGAAACTGTCCAGCTATGTATACGTTTTTTGTGCTAAGTCTTCAAAATGGGACTGGCCCCATTTCAAGTGCTCAGTTAACTGCTGGTGTAGCAGGACTGGCCAGCTTTTAGACAACAGATTGAAGCTGTAGAGAAGGGAGAGAAGAGTCACCCTCGGACTTCCTGAGAGAGAAAGAGAGGTGCCACCAGGGGTTGCCTCGCCGGCCCGTCTCTGCAAGACTCCAGGCTAAATCCGAGCTGGGGTCCAAGCCACCCGTGTGTCCTTGTCCTGTCTTCACTCACTTTTCTGGACTGCTTTGCGGCCACCCAACGCCACCTGCTCTTCCAGAGCGAATCACACCCGGGCCTGGGCCCTGAAACCCGCTCTCGACCCTGGCTGTCCACTTACCCCTAGGGAGACGCCTGGCGGGGCGGAAGGGCATGGTGCGAACCGGCGGGGTAGGGTGGGAGCGGCAGCCTCCAGCTCAGCCTGGCAGGGACGCGGGGCCCCTTTTTGCCTCTCACGGGGAACTCCGCGCTTCTCAGCGCCCCCAAACCGGGGTGCCCCGGGCGGGGCGAGAAAGAACTGCCGGCTTGCCGGGGCCCTTCGCTGGGACAGGGTCCGCGGGGTTCCCCAGGTCGGCAATCCCGACGCACTTCCCCTGGGCAGCCGCCTTGCGCTCCCTCCCGGCGCCCGTGGCCAGTGCGGCCAGTGGGGGGCTGCCCGCGCCCTGCCCGTCCCCGGCTGGCCGGAGAGGCGGCGCGCCCAGGGCTGCCCCAGCCCCTCTGGCCTGGGGCCGCAGTCAAGCGGGACTCAGACAATCCCCTTCCCCTGCCTCACTGGGTGGACGGAAATGGGGAGAAGTGTGATGAATACAAGTCCTTACTGGCCGCGTCATCTTTGTGTCCATTTCCTCATCACCAAAATGAAGCCCCAAACTGGACCTATCTCGTGAGGCTCTGGTGAGGATTCCACGAGACAAAGAGGCCATGGGCTGGGCACACCTGCCTGGGCTTCCCGAGGGCGCCCTCTCTCTACAGCTGTGGACACCCCTGTGAAGCTCACCTCCGGGAACTTCTGTGACCCCGGGCCACCCGGCGGGGAAATGGCCCAGCCACGATGTGAGCTTAGCCGTTTGGGATTCTTTCCATGAGAATCGGCTGCCACCCTTGTGGTGTCCCCCCAGCTCCTGGGACCAAGAGAGCCTGAGACTGCCCCTTGCCAGCCTGGCGGGCTCTCCTGCCTCACTCCTCCCAGGACACAACATCAGCCGCCTGGGCCAACAGCAACTCAGAAGGTATTTTCTAAAGGCCTGGGGCAGCCAGTGGGCACCAAAGACTAGTGAGGGAGGACAGGGTGAGGGCTGCGCTTGTGTGGCTGCCACCTGTTCATTCGCCCATCTCCCCCATTTGTCCATCCATCATCCATCCTTCAACAGAGAAAAACAGCCAGTTAAGTGTAAGGCACACCTGCTTCACACTCTTCAGAGGGCCTTCCAGCCCCTGGAATAAAGTCCATCTCCGATTTGACCTCAGGCCTCCAGGTCCCCGGACCGCACCTCCTCCCACTTGCCCACCCTTACTGGCCGCCCTTCTGGCCCGTTTCCCGTTCTCACGCTCACCCTCTTCCGGCTAGAGCCTTTGTACTTCCAGGTGCTGGGAATGTTTTCCTCCAAGCTCCTTGCAAGGCTGGCCCCCTCTCACCTGCAGACATCAGCTGTGGGGGAGGACCCTTGCCAAGTAACTGTCCCTCCTGCCCTTTACTCTTGCACTCTATTCTCTATAGAACTTACCAGCTTGGGGATTTAGCTTGTTTGGATACTTGATTATGTCTCTGCTAAAGGAATGTAAGCTCCATGAAAGCAGCACTTGCCTCCCTTGGTCTCTCTGGCATCCCCAGGGACTCCTCGTCCAGTGCCTAGAAAAGGGTGGGCGTTCAACGAATGGCGGTGGTCCTTGTTCAGGCACATGGAGGGCTCTGGAAGTGACCGGCAATCTCTCTTAACAAATTACCCAACTTCCATGGATATATACCATATGCTGGGCACTGTCCTAAGAGCTTTGCCTATTTTAGGCCAGTATCTTCACAATAACCCTGTAAGATGCAGTTATGACACCCATTTAACAGATGAGAAAACAGAGGCTGAGGGAGGTTGAGTACTTTGTCTGAAGTCACATAACTAATAGAATGGCGCTTCCCAGCTGGCCCTGGTCAGCAAGAGGAGATCACTTGCCAGCTGGTCTCCTCAAGTGTTTGCCACTCAACCTGCTCTTGAGGGTTGAGGTTCTGAACCCAGCAGTCCGGCTGTGGCTTGTCCTCTGGCTCCATCCCTGTTGGGGGCCGCCTCTGAGTGGCCCCAGGGAGCCCTGCCTCCTGGGAAGCACCGCCTTCTATAATCACTGCCTTGCGTGTGGGCTGGTCCTGGTAACTTGCTTTCAATGAGTAGAACATGGCAAAAGATGACAGATGTCACTCCTAAGAGTATGTTATAAAGAGGCCGTGGCTTGCATCCATCAGCAGGGATGTGAGGAGGCTGACAACTCACTTCTGTGTTTCTACAAAGCCTTTCTATTGTTGTGAAGGCAGACAGAAGAGGGGGAGAAGGGAAGATAGAATGTTGAAAGAGGGAGAGAGCGTGAGGTGGTCATCTGCTGTTAGGGACCCTAAGCAAGCGGGGGATTGTCTTGTGGCCTAAACATGTGCCACAAAGTAAGTCCAAACAGGTGGGGAAAATGGAGAAATGGACTCGTAAGTAAGAGGCAGAGGACAGCTGGAGACAGGGATGAAGCCCGAGTGGCCTGGTGTCTGCCGCCCACCTGCCCTGCCCTCAGTTCCTCCTCATGGGTGAGGTTTCTGTGGTGCACATGGCAACCGCAGGGCTCTGGGTCTCACAGACGCTGGCCTCCCCCACCCTGCTCCATCCCCAGGCCAGCACTGCAGGCACCCAGGGTGCCCCAGCTCAGTCAGCATCTGTCACTAGGAGAAGATGCTGGGAGCAGCATGTCAGGAGTGGGGGTCTCAGGCTGAGAGGAGCAGGGAGGGCAGCTCCCTGTGGTCCATTTAGGGCTCTCTTGAATCTGTCCCCTAGGGTGGCTTATAAGCACCCCCAGGAAAGGGGGTACAACCTCTAGGGCAGATCCTCAACCCCCACGAAGCTCTGTGCAGGTGACATCTGCCTGGGGCCACATGCTCTATTTTCTGAGGAGGAAGATGGGATCCTATGAAGAAAGGAGAAAGTTGGCAGAGCAGGATGAGGACAAGCAGAGACGCCGTATTGGCAGACTGCACCCAGTGTCACTGCACTGGGACACACAGAGAACTTATGTCAACCTCCATCCTCCTTGGGATGTGCTGGCTGAGAAGACTTCATTAATCACAAATGGTAAAGACCCCTCAACAAAGTGTGCCAGGTGCCCGTCTGCAGGACACATTAAGGCCCTCACCAGCCTCCCTGCCCCTGGGGTCAGGGCAGTAGAGGCAACCACTGCTCTACTGAAAAAACATGTTCCAGCATCCCGCCCCTTCCCAGGGCAGACAGTTGAAGCACTCCCCCTCCCTGCCCGGCATCCCAACGGCCAAACCCTGGGGTGCGCACCGACTGTTCCAGAACTCAAAAGTGTCCATGCAGGCCAGCTGCAGCGAACCCTAAGATGTCAATTTCATGTGCTGTCCTAAACAGGCTTAGTGTTTGGCTTAGTGAAGTGGGGTACATAACCATGTTAGGGTCATATGTAGCCTTCAAAAAAATGAGTGCTTATGGGACATTAAATACAATTTTGAAAGAAATGAAAAATAGTTCCACTGTACAGGCTAAGACTGGACATACAATGTCTGAACACAGGGGAGGTTCTCGAGGGGTTTTTGAGAAAGGCCTCCTGACTTCTAAGGAACCTCCCCAAGAGCCCCCTCTTCATCAAGGGGGCCTGTCCTGTCTGCCAATAGGACCCTTGGCAGTCATCCTGTGACCACACTGACTAGCAAGCAAAGCCAACAGGCCAAGGAGGGTGGTGGTGTGGGGGGGGGTGAGGAGGACCCTGCACCCTCGCTGGTTTGGCTGAACTACTGAACCCGGAGCTCCCTACTCTTGAGTTTGTCAGTTTGTGAATATCACTCATCTCCTTTGATTTGAACTGGATTAGGTGAGTTTTTCTGCTTCCTGCAGCTGAAAGCATTCTGGTATAGACTATGACTGCCTCCAGGCAGCCCTTCATTGCTGCAGTGGCCCTCAGGGAGCCAGGGAGGGGTAGGTCTGGGCTATCAGGTGGACCTGCAGCCTTGGTCTAAGGGGAAACCTTGGAAGGCACTTGGCCACATCTAACATCCATTTTGATAGAAATTCTACATTAAATAGGAACAGATGAATCTTTCCTCAACACGGAAATTGCCAAGCCATCCTTGTGTTTAGTGGAAAGACCCTAGCGGCATTCACATCAAAGCCAGGAACAATAAAAGCATGTCCACTATCATCACTGTTATTTAACATTTTCCTGGAAGTATCTGCCAGCACAGTTAGGTTAGAGGAAAAACGTGAAACTATAAAAGCTGAATGGGAGGACATGGTATTATTATTATTTCTATTATTATTTATATATGTGGACAACCTAAGTCAATGAACTGAAAAACCATGAAGAGCAGTCAGAGATTTCACTAAGGTATGCAGAAACAAAACTAATATATAGAAGCCAGTCTGTTTATACATTAGAAGAAACAGAAATGCATACCATCAAATAAGCAGGAAAATCCACAAAATAGAACACCAATTTATCCTAATCTAGCCTATAAATTTAGTTCAATAGAATACTAATAGGATTTCTTTTTAAATTAGACAGGTTGATTCTAATTTATCTCACTTAGCATGCTATTACAAACACAACCTGAAGGTTCTTTTTTTTTTTCCTCCTGTTTCTTCCTCCTCCATTCTTTATATATTACGTATCATATTCTGTACTCTTTGTGTACCCCTTGACTGACTTTGGGGGTAGTTGATTTTATTTTACATCTGCTTAGTAATTAATTGCTCTACTTTCTTTACTGTGGTTTTATTTCCTCTGGGGAGCTATCATAAACATGCTCATGGAGGTACAGAAAAATATTCAAGAACTCAGGGAAGAATTCAGGAGTGAGATTCAATCATTAAGGAATACAATATCTGAAATGAAACATAAAATGGAGGGATTTAAAAGCAGATTAGATGAAGTAGAGGAAACAGTAAATGGAATAGAAATTAGAGAAGAGAAACAGAAAGAAGCTGAGACACAGAGAGAAAAAAGGATCTCTAGGGATGAAAGAATATTGAGAGAACTGTGTGACCAATCCAAACAGAACAATATTCACATTATAGGGGTATCAGAAGAAGAAGAGAGAGAAAAGGGATAGAAAGCATCTTTGAGGCGTAATTGCTGAAAACTTCCCCAATATGGAGAAGGAGATAATCTCTCAGGCCATGGAGATGCACAGATCTCCCAACACAAGGGACGCAAGGAAGACAACACCAAGACATATAATAAAATGGCAAAAATCAAGGATAAGGACAGACTATTAAGAGCAGCCAGAGAGAGAAAAAAGATCACATACAAAGGAAAACCCATTAGGTTATCATCAGACTTCTCACCAGAAAACTTACAGGCTAGAAGGGAGTGACATGATATATTTAATGCAATGAAACAGAAGAGCCTAGAACCAAGAATACTCTATCTGGCAAGATTATCATTTAAATTTGAAGGAGGGATTAAATGATTTCCATATACGCAAAAGCTGAGAGAATTTACCTCCCACAAACCATCTCTACAGTGTATTTTGGAGGGACTGCTATAGATGGAAGTGTTCCCAACCTGTCTAATTTAAAAAGAATAGTAAATACATTTAAAAAAATAATGAAACGAGACTAGCCCTACCAATCATTAAAACAATATAGCATAAAGCTACAATAATTAAAACTGCATGGCTCTGACTACCATCAAAAGAGAGAGACTCAAATACATATTGGAGTCTGAACAAAATTAGTAAGTTATTTCAAATGGGTGAGGACAAGATGGATTATTTTGTACATAGAATAGGGACCAACGGACAACCACCTGGAAAAAATGACCAGGTTGGATCCTGTATCACATCTCAAAATAAACTAAAAATTCATGATGGATCAAAGATTTAAAGATGAAAAATGAAACCACAAAAGCACCAGGACCAACTGTGGGAGAAATTTTGTATAGTCTCAAAGTAGAAAAGGCCTTTCTAAATATGACACAAAAGCCAGAGACAACAGAAAGAAAATTTTACTACACAAAATTTAAAAATATTTGCATGGCAAAGAGAGGAAAGTTTAAGGACAATTGATTAAAGGAGAGGAGAGGGGCACATCTTCACAAAAGGTGATGCTTTGCAGGTATTAAAAAGAATGAGGTCACGCTTCATGCCCAGATTTGGAATGTTCTCTGGTAGATACTGTTCAGTGAAAAAAAGCAATGATATGCTATCATTTTTGCAAAGGAAATGAGGGAGGGAGGAAGAACAGCAGAGATACTTATTTGTTTAAATATGTGCAAAATATCTCTGCAAGGAGACAGAAGACACTGGGAGCAGAAGCTCTTCTGGGAAGAGAAGTAGGTGGCCAGAGATGGGCTCAGGGCAACTCTGCTTTCCATCTTTTGATATTTGAACCATATTGTCTATTTTAAAAACTATATGAAAACAATTTCATATAAGGTGACAAGTGAAAGACACATTATCAGATCACATGTGGGTCGTGGAGGCAATGAATGGTGGGCTGCAGGCCGCACACTCAGTGTGGGATCGGCTGTGTTAGCGTATTGGCACCTGGGAATCACTCAGAGGGGGGCACCAGCTCACCAAGGGGCAAAGGGGCTCATGGCTGGAGGCCCAGACCCACAGGGATGGTGAGGAAAGGTGGCAGTCCTTCACCATGTTGTTAGAAGTAGATTTTTGCACAGTCTCTTTGGGGAATAATTTGATAATATCTATCAGAATTTGAAATGAGCCAGCAAACCTTTCCTAGGTAATTTACTCTGCAAATAAATTTACAAGTGCATAAGGGGACAGAATAAACTGGGACCAATTTAACCATCCATCAAGTTAAATAAGTAACATACTAGTACATTATGTACATCTAACTATCTGATATGGGAGAATTATTATGTGGAAAAAGCAAAAAAGGGCATGAGGAATATGTGCCATTTGTGTAAGAGTGATATGTACACACAGGGGTGTAGTGCCTGCCTAGTTCTAGAAGGAAGAGAGGACACGGGATCTGGGCTTGCTTCAGGAGATGAGGCAAGGGGCTCCGGAGTTTTTCACTATAGACTCTTTGAAGTATGTGTGCGTTATCATGGGCACAGATTACTTCTTGAATAAAGATTGTTTCTTTTCAGTGTTAAAAGAGGTGGTAGTTCCTGTGTTTGGCCCTTGAGAAGTTAGACCTGCCCTGTGCTTTGAGTATTTTTAATTTAGGAAAATTCCACCAAATATCCTCCAAATGATTTGAGTCCAACTTCCCTTTTTGCCAGCCCATCCGTAGAGCAGAGTTTCAGTTCTCAAAACCAGCATCTTCCTGGGAAATCTTCTGTGGTTCAGGGGATGTTGGGGTTTTTGAGGGAATTCGTGCTGACCTTCCCCAGGCAGCACCCGTGGGAGCCTTGGGGCTGTGATTTTTCTCACAGGGACAATTGCAGAAGTGAAGGAAGAATGAGAGCCAGAAGGGGAATGCCTGCCTAGGCTACAGGGTCCTTTCTGAAATGTAAGCCGGGTCTCTCCCTTCCCAGTAAGAATTCCACACCATAGCCTCTCTCCTTTGCCTTCAGGGCGCATCCCAGCTCACCTCTTTCCAAGGGGTTCCTTGCTGCTCAGCCGGGGTACGTTTTCAGCCCAGACAGCTACTCCCCCATCTCCCTGGACACTCCAGGCACTCTGCCCTACCTCTTGTTCCTGGGATATACCACGCACTTCCTGCCTCACTGCCCTTGCACCTGCAGTTCCCTTTTCGTGGGACGCCTTTCCCACGTTGTCTGCCTGGTAAACTCCTATTCATGCATTAAGACCCAGCTCAAATATCCCTACTTCTTCACCTTCCCTAACTATTCCCCCCTCAGCCACTTCCAGTTTTCCTTACGCAGTCTCCCTTTCACAAGTATTTATTGGCGGTCTCCCAACTGCAAGGCACTCTGCCAAGTGCCAGGGATGTAGCAAACAGAACCTGCCTCTTTGAAGAGTGCAGCCTGCTGGCAAGGGCCTGAAGCATTATCACAAACAAATGCAAATGCAAGTGCACGTGCTAGGAAGGATTCCTGGGGTGTAGACAGAGGGGTTGAGGCCACCCTTTGAGAATGCATCCTCCCCCAACAGCTTGGGCTCATCTGGTTTTGGACCTGGCCTCATGCCTCCCAACCTCCCAGGGAAGCCAGAAAGGCAGGCCTCAGGACTAATATTGCCCACTGCGTGCAGGGCTGAGACTAGAAAACACCACTGATTTTAAGGCCAGTGCCCCCTCCCACCCCCATTTAAAATGAACTTTTGTGTAGAAAAAAAAGTTAAAAATAACAGCCTATTAAACTGGAATATGCCAATTGTCAGATGAAGAGCAGGTTCTGAGCAGCTCAAGGGTTCCAGGGGGAGCAGGGGTGGGCCTGGCACCTAGAATTGAAAAGCATGTGATTTATGCTGGCCTGGAGGGAATAATGGTTTAATTCATTATCTAAGGAAGGAAAAGGAAATAACATGTATGAAGGCCTACTCGGTTGCCAGCTTCTCTACAGTTAGATTAAACCTCTCCAACGACTCCTGGCAGGGGAATTTTACTTCTACAATGTTACAGTGTAGGCTGCAGAGAGGTGAAAGGCCCCAAGACTGCTGCCTTTACTATTCCTGCCACCCCGCTAATGCTTGCAAAGGCTTGCACCCCTCCCGGCAACTCCAGAAAGTAAATGCTATGATCATATTACCATCCCTACTATGTTGAGGAGAAGCTGAGGCCTGGGGGGTAAATTTCTCAAACCCTGGGATCTGGTGAGTGGAGGAACTTTGATTTGCATCCAAGACCCCCCCTCAGTCCACACCCAGCCCCCTCTCCCCTCCCAGCCCCAGGTTCCTACACTCCTGGATCTCCCCTTCTTGGCTTTTTGGGGTAGCCCCGGCCTCTCCTAAACCTAGCAGGGTGCTTTGCTCTAGGTGGGTGCCTCAGCATCTGCTGAATGAACGATGGAAGCACCATGGCCTAACAGGAGCTGGTATTAATGGAGGAGACTGGGGCCTTTGCTACTTCATACTGCTCCTGAGAATCTCACCCCTCCACTGCACGGTTTAGCCTGGGTTCCCCCAAACCATAGCCGGAGACACAAGCAGGCTCCTGTGCAGGTAGTGGGTTTGGGGAGCTACCCCAGGGAGGCACATGGGACAGGGAATGAAATGGGGAAGAAGGGAGAGCCCACGGAAATGTGAGATCAAGCTGGCCACTGCTTTGGACGCCTGGGGGCTCCATCCAGCTGGCATAGCCTGTACAGCCTTATGAAATGTGTCTCAGAATTGCCAGCCCAGGATGAAAGGGGAGCAGGTACCCATTAGCTCCAGTCACCCACTGGTCAAGGGTGGTCCTGGGAGCATCCCTCTCCCCCGCCTCCCCTTCCCTGACCTGGAGGGGCTTGAGGGTGCAGGAGCTGGCAGGCAGGCTGGGCTGACCTCACTGGCATGTATGGGGGAGCCTCTTTTTCTCAGTGAGGCAACATATAGTCCCTGAGACCCCACTGTGTGCCAGCACAGTGCTCGGCACTGCAAGGCAGAGGGTACGTGGGTGAATAGGCAAGGCCCAGCCCCACTGGGCTTACTCCTGGGGGAAATGGATAAATGAGGGGTGAGCAAACACAGGCTGGAGGTGAGCTCAGATGGGGTGACTGTCAAAGATGGGGTTGGGGTTGCTACTTCCACAGGGGTCAGGAAAGGCCTGGCTGAGGGGATCCCTGAGCAGAGAGCTAAGTCATGAGAGGGTCTAGCTCTTTTGCCCAGATCTGGTCCCGGCACAGAGGGCTGGGAGGTGGGTAGCAACGGCAAAGGCCCAGAGGTGGAAAAGTCCTGGGGTCCTGTGTGTGGCGCAGGGCAGCTAGGTGGGTGTGAATGGGTCTGGAGGTAGGCAGGGCTTCTGGCAGTGGTCCAGGGGGTTGAAGTGGGGACACCGTCCAGAAAGGGAGGGGGCAGGGGATGACAAGTGCCTGTGTGAGGATGTCTTAGTTTTGGTGGTGATCCAGAGGTAGCACAAGGACAAAGATCAGCCGCTGGGCTCTGAGCCCCTGGGGCATGACAAAAGCCACAGCGGGCCCGGGCCTCAAGCAGGTGGGAGGCGGGTGTCCCATATCCCACCACTCCCTGCTCACTGTCTCCAGAAACTACACATTAAACTAAATAATAATAAATAAAAACATTTACACTAAATAATAACAAGTAAAATAATAAAAATAAATCACTTTGTACTTGTAAGCATCAGTTTTTAAAATGCTGGTGGCGTTCCCTTGTCAGACCCATCCCAGTTGACCCCCGCTGCAGGCTCAGCCCAGCTACTTGAAAAGCACACATTCAGGGATGGCAGTCCTGGTGCCCTCCTCCTAGCTGAGAGTTTCCTGTGCCCAGCCTCCCAGCCTGGCATCACGGGCGAAGGGGGCCTGGGGGACAGCGGGAGATGACCATCACCTAAGGACCCGACTAGATTCTGTCCTTGACCAGGAGGTGGCAGCCAGCCCGTGGCGACGTCTGCATTTCTCTCTTTACCAGGAGGAAGTTCCTGTTAGTCCCCAGTCGCTGGACGCAGCCCCTCCGGGCAGGTGCGGAGAATCACTGCCCTGAGGATCATTCTCAGATCCTGTCACTGCACTGCCTGAGTCCTGCCAGGCACCACCATGCTGGGCACTGGGGACACAAGAATGAAGCCATGGTCCTCAGGGGCCCACGGGCAAGCAGGCTGGCCACAGACCAGGAATCAACTCAAGAAGACAAATTAGCAGCAACAAAGACTTCGGCCCTTCACTCCAGAGTCTGGGAGGGTGTAGACTGGAGGCTGGGAGCTCCTCCCACCCCTCCGCTCTTTATTATGGAGATGGTCATAAACCCTTCCCAGCTTCTGCATCACAAAACCTCTGCCTCACAGGAACTCTCCCAGGTGCGGGTTGGGGGGACCAGGCTGGCTGCTCTGGGTTCCCCCCTCAGCCTGGAGGAGTTGGGGAGGGCAGTTCCTAGGTTAAGCCATTTCCACCTCCCCCAGAGGTGAGCTGTGAGGCTTCTACACTAACCACAGTACCATTAATTCTCCGGCTGCCAGAGTGAGCTGGAGGTCAGGATGGAGAGAGGGCTGGTCCAGAGGGCTCCTCACAGAGGCAAAGGCCTATAATGAATTCCAGTGGCTGGAGAGAAGGGCTCAGTGAAGAGACTGAGGCTCAGAAAGGGGACTCAGCAAATGGCAGAGCTGTGCCCGGAGCCTGTGAGGCTCCCGGCCCTTGTTCCACTGGCCTGATACTGCACAGTCCCCTCAACCTCCCCGTTCCTTTCTGCCTCCTCCTGGCCATGTGGGCCACAAACTCTATGCTGAACACATGAGGAATTTCATGAGAACACCATGGATCTCTTGCTAATGCCCTTTTCTCTTTGCAAGGGTTCCAGAGGTCCAGCTGAATGTGGCCCACCTCCAGCACGTGTGTGAGACCTAAGGGCTTTAGCTAATTGTTCTCCCCACAATTTTTCACCCAAATTCTTAAAAAACAACATACTATTTTTATAAGCTGCCTCTTTCCTGGAGGCCAGGTATAAACAACCAAAGTAAGAAGTCTGGCTAGTGCCGGGATGGCGGTTTAATGTATCCACTGCTAACCAGCACGTATCCATAACACAGCCTAAGGCAGCAGCCATTCACATGGCAGTCCAAGTACATGGAACCCTGTGGAGGCAGCCACTCACCTTACAGTTCTAATGAATGACATCCCCAGGTGCTGACATTCACACTGTAGTCTTAAGTGCCTGGAACCCCAATCCCCACCCCCAGGCAGCCATTCTCACTGTAGTCTAAATGAATGGTGCCCTCTGGAGGTATCGACTCACGCTGTAGCTTACATGAATTGCTTAACCTCTTCTGGAGTTATATAACATGGTGGCCTGTATGTTCTCACATTTAAGCCTCACGACAATCTTGAGGAAGTTCTTATTTTTCCACTTTCTACAGAAGAAAACTGCTCACAGTATCCCAACCAGAAAACCAGAGCTGAGATTTTCTGCCTCATCTATCTGATGTCCCTCTCCATGAGGCTGGCAGGGCTGGGGACTAAACCCCAAGTCCTCCAGCCTCTCAGGGCCTCCTGCTCCCCAGAGCAATCTCCAGCCTAGGCCTTATGGTTCCCTTTTTACTGATGGGGAAAGAATGGCATGGAAATACCAAGGTGCTTGCCTGAAGTACTGCACAGTAAGAGACATGGGCCCGCCTGTCCCTGAGAGGGCCTGCTTCCCAGGGCCATCCTGCCTTCCACCAAGATGGTCAGAGTCCAGTTCAATTGCCAGGGTTCAAATGTTGGAATGGCCAGTGTCCACACTGAGGCAGGTGTTGTCCTTTGCACACTGGTGCTTTGAGAACCCCCAAACCATCCTTGGGATGTCTGTCTCTCACCCGGCCCACACCCTGGATTTACACTGCCCGACAGAACCATCTGCAGGAATCATAGCTTGTGCCGTGAGGGTGTGGTGTGTGTACTGACCCCAACACTGGTCCAGGAGTGGTCCAGTGTCCTTCATGACCATCTGTTAGCTGGGACTTGCCGGACACCATGGGGTCCTGTGTGTCCCTCCTGGCTGGCACAGCTGCTCAGCAAGGGAGCTGCTGGGTCCTGGCTGCCACACCTTTTGGGGTGCCAAGGGGGGTCCCTCCAGCCACTCCCAGACACACAGCAAGGCCCAGCACGGGCTCTTGGCCTCAGGCTAGGGATGAGACAACTCAGCCGCCTCCTGTGCAGGAGTGTCTGATTCTCTACATAACATACGCTTAGGTACCAGTGGGGGAAGACAGACATTGGGAAGTCATCACACCCCTTGAACAGATGAGCCAGCACCTGAGGCTCTAGCCACACCCACATCCTGAAGGGGACACAGGACAGTCCATCACTGCCCAGCCACAACTGCCCAGAGGAAGGACCTGGGGACTGAATGTTTGGGAGTCACAGGCCACTAGCATGGAAAAGGCCCCGGAAGCCACCAGCAGAGAACACTCAGCTGCTCCTCCCCTCCCGGGTGCCATGTGCGGCACTGCTGATGGTGACACTGTTAACATCTCAAGAGCAGTGGTCCTGAGAGCACTGGGGTACTGCTGAGGGAGGACAGGTGCAGCGGTGAGGATGCTGCGGTGCACCTGCACACGGGCAGCGGAGGACGCCAGAGAAGGCCTTTGTTCTGGATGCAAAAGGCTTCATCCTCCTGGTCCCTCTCTGGTGACCTCTGTCTGAGTCTATGCTCTCATCTGTCCTCCCAGCTGCAACTGAGCCAACCTGTGTGCAGCCTGAGATCGGGCTGACCAGACCTGGCCCTCCTGGGGGCCTGCCTCTGTGAAGGGCACAGTCTCATTTACGGGAGCTGAACGCTGTCCCTGCCCTCCCTCCTCCAGCCAGCCTGGTCCAGGGCACACTCCAGGTGGGCGCAGGGAGCCAGAGTCTGTGCTGGATCCCATGAGTCCCTGCTTGGAAGCACCCTGGCCAGGAAGGGCCCCAGCACCCGTCGGTGGGTGGAGGGGTGCCCTCCGGCAGGGGCCAGAAGGGGATGCCAAGCACAGCAGAGCTTTGTTCCAACCTCCGCCATCGATCGCCGTGCAGACGCTCTGTGAATGGCACTCTTGTGGTATTTTAAGAAGATTCTACAAATAGCAGTAACTCAGAATGGGCCTCAGAGTCAGCTCATGAATGCTGCAGTGGCGACGGTGGGCCAGCCTGGGGCCTGAGCCGGGACAATGGGGCCTCACAGGGGAGGCCGGGCAGGATGCTGGGTGACCTGGGCCTTTTCCGGGGCTCCGTGGCCTCATTTACCCCAGACTCACCCGGGCCCTCCCTGCAGCCCAGTCCTGGTCAGTGTCTTCCCAGGAGTTTATTGGGAAGCAGTGACTCTCCAGCCCCTCTGAATAAAGGGAGTGGGCCACGACATTCTTTCAGTGCCTGACACTCCCTGATTTCCAGGCTCTGCTGATGTCCTCTGGGTCAGGGAGGAGGGGGCACAGGAAGGAAGGATGTCCTTAGGATTTCATTAGAAATCACTTTATTAGGTAGCCAGAGAAACCTCAAAGACCCACAGTCCTAGCAGTCAAGGACTTCAACTGGATTCTTTCCAGAAGAGTCAAGACTTGAAAAGACAGCTGAGGCAAGAGAAAAAGAGCAGGGATCCCAGGGCCTTTCCGAGCTGGGTTCAGACTTACCCTGAGCAGAGACATCTGGCTGGCTGGGGACAAGCTGTTTACCTCTCAGAGTCTCGATATCTTCATCTCTAAGACTGACAGGCTCATACAGCCCTCGTGGGGACCGTCGAGAAATCAGAGGCTGTGCTTTGTGGGCACAGTGAGCCTTCAGTGACTGTTAGCGTCTCTTCCTTCCCAAATCAAAGACCACCTATTTAATGCATTCCATGCATAAAACGTTTCTGAACTGTGGCCAAGAAACCCGGCAGGCGTAAAGGGAACCCCTCTTGACCCTCTGACTCTGCAAAGACACCAGGGCTGTGGAAGCAATGCAAATGGGCAAGGCAGGCAGCGGGGAGGGCCAGGACCCAAGGCAAAGTCAAGAGGCTTAAGTCTAAGCCCATTTTGTCCCTGCTGGTACTTGGAAAATGTTGAGACAATAGAGGAAAGGCCATTTGTGATAGAGCTGCCCTGACCCCCCAGCACATTCTCAGCAGGGCCATAGTCAAGGGGCTGACTATGTCCAACCTCTGCCGAAGGTGGCATGAAAAGGTGGTGCCCTCCCAACCCTCAGCCTTGCTGGTTCCCAATTCTGACCCTCCACTTCGACCTGTAGTGCCCCGGGCATGCTCCTGGGCTTGTATGGCCCGCCCCTTCCCTCCATTCAATGTCTTGCAATAAGGAAGGGGCACAATGTCTCTGTAAGTGGCTCCGCACAGTTCTGTGCACAGAACTCGCCCTCGATTTATGTGAATGAAACTAGAACAGAGTTAGGCAGCCTTGTTCAGAGACAAGAGCACAAGCCCCCAGACTCTACGGACCGTGGAGAAGTCCCAGCTGGGCCACTGGCATGCTGTGTGGCCTTAGGTAAGTCACTTCCTCCTCTCTTTTGAGCTTTTTAAAAAACTCATCTGGAAAATGAGAAGGCAAGGCTAGGTGATCTCTGAGGACCTCTCAGCTCACACTTCTCAGTCCTGAGGATTCGATCATTAGCATGGAATGGCAGGTGCCCTCCTTTACCCTCCCCTGTGAGGCCTTCACCGGAAGGGAGCTTGCTCGTCCCCAAATCGGATTGGGGTGAGGCTGTAGTGGCCTGTTAGCAGGCAGGTGGCCATGGGCGTGGCTGCTGGGACCTCGCTAAGTTAGAAAGTGCGGGTGTCTCTGCAGCCCCAGCTGGAAGACAGCGTTTGCTGGTAGGCGCTCATGCACACACGTGCTTTTCCTCATGCCCTCACTGCATCATGACAGCCCGGCTGAGGGGCTGCTCTCCCGGCTGTGTGGGCCAAGGCGCAGAGCCCAGGAGCACGCGCGGGGGCACAGCAGGTCCGAGTGGGAGGGTCAGGACTGGAACCCAGGGCAGCCTGACTCCAAGCTGTTCATGTTGTCCCCCCACGCTGTAACCCCCCAACCCGTAAGAGGCTCACAGTCCTTCAAAATGAGCCCTGTGCCCTCGGACAGTGACACGGGTCTCTCTCTCTCTCCTTATCAGTAAACTGAGGAAGTGAAACCACGAAATCTCAAAGACTCTCCCGCTCCCAAGCTCAGGGGCTCTCTGCCTCCAGAGGTTGTTGATGATGATGAGGTGGTGTTCAGAATCCTCAACAATGGGTCAGCAAGAGCCAGGACCGACCAGAACAAAGCAGGCCACGAGCCCATATCCAGTCCTAGGTGGCCCTGCTAGGCCAGGCAGGAAGCTTCAGGCCCTGGAGAGTGGGGAGGCCAAGGAGCCTGCGGAAGCCTAGAGACCCTGATGGTACAGAAGTATTTCAGTGTTGTACGAACCTCCTAGCCATTCTGGTGAGACTGTCTGAATACCGTCCATAGCTGCAGATCCCTGCCCAGTCAGGGCCCTCCTCAGTGAAGTGTGAGACGGAGGCTGGGGAGCAGGGCCAGAGGGCCCCACACCAGCTCCTGCTCCACGCCCTGTACTCTGCCCTGCAGACAGTCAAGTCCCATGGTGGTGGCAGCCACTGGGACACCACTGGTTTGATGCACATGTTTGCATGTTAAAAGACTGCACTGAACCCATGGGGGCACTGGCTCCTGTGTGCCCTGGTTTGTCACTGTGTGCACCAAGCTATTAAATATGCCCTCCCGCTGCTGGTGGTGCTGGACAGGCCACACCACTTGCCCCAAGAGGAACAGGGCAGGCGCGGGTAGTCCGCATTCGGTGTGTGACTGATCCTCAGAAAGGAACCTGGCCCGGGTGAAGCCACAAAGGAGAAGCTGCCGGTTTGTGACTGACCTTTGACTCTTTCCAAACTGGATGCGAGAGTCCTACTGTTGCAAGTTTCATGAGTAAAAGGCACATGCTGCTTTCTGTTTTACTTTCACTTGCATTCTCCCTTGCTAGTTGTCAAAGTGAACGCCTGGCTTTACACTGCACGGTATTAAAATTAAATAAACACAGACTGCAGGTTAGGAGTGCAGACTCTTGTGCCAGAAAGCTTGGATCAGACTCCTGTTGGCTTTTGGCAGGAAAATAGGCCTCAGTTTCCTAATCTCTAAAATGAGACAGTAAAATCCACTTGAGGGTTATTGTGAGGTCTAAATGAATTTCTACATTAAAGTGCTTAGGCCAAGGCTTGGCTCATTGTGAGTGTTAGCTGTGTTATAAGTGCTTTCATTTCAACAAAACAACACTGATTTCATCATTTTTTAGAATCTCACCCTAAGCCTCAGCTAAATAATAATCATTTCCATGATCAGGCATTTGTCTGTATGCCAGCAACCTTATATATGGAGTATAGCTTGATTCTTCCCTTAGCACGCTTGGTGAGTTGTTGGTACCTGACTTGCAAAGGTATTCCTCTTTGACTCAGAGAAGTGACTTGTCCCAAGGCTGAACTGGTAGTAAGTAGGTGGTAGAGCCAGAATTCAGAGCCCGATCTGCCCGACTCCAAGCTTCACGAGTTTCCAACATTTCATACTGCCTCCTTGAACCAAGCCTCAGGCACCTTGACTCACTTCCAGGTCACCACTCAGCATCTAGGTAAAGTTTAGGTAAGAAGGACAAAGCCTTGACCAGAGAAGACCTAAGTACCTGCCAATATACCTTGGTGGGAATGAGCATCTCAGAAAGTACCATCCCCAGAGCACTGTTGCAGTTTGACCCATCTTGCAGCTCTCTGTTAAAGCCTCACTTTTCAGAGCATTGTCATTCTGACTTGGCCCACTCTAGGAAAAGCCCTATCTACAGGGCATTTGCCAAAAACAATCAATGGTAATTCTTTAACATTATAGCTGCCTAAAGCTGTGATACTAATTGGGCCAAACAGAACTGGCTAAAAGGAAGATCTGAGAAAAGAGAAATCCACTGGGGTCTTTGAAAAGTTTTGACATGTATCTGGAGATCTGCAAGGCCAGACATATGTGCAGAGCTATGCCCATGAGCAGGAGAGACCTGAAAAGTCCTCAGTCTCTCACTCTGGCTGACTTTGAGACCCTGCACAAGCAGGAAGTGAAGACCAAGACACTGCCTAAGCACTGAAGGTTTCCTACAAGAAATTCTAAAGGGAGTCCTACAGGTGAAAGGAAAGGACATTAAATGAAGAAATAAAGAACACCAATAAAAGTAACTATCTGGTTAAAAATAAAAGACAGTATAAATGTATGTTCGTAGCTCTTTTCTTCTACCTAATTTAAAAGACAACTTCATAGAGCAATACTTATAAAAGTGTGTTAATGGGCTTATAAATGCATAAAAATATAATTAATCTGGCAATAATGGCCCAAAGGAAGGGAAGGGAATAGAGCTATATTGGAAAGAAGTTTCTATATACTACTGATATTAAAAAACATTAATCTGAACTAGATTGTTTTAAATTAAGATGTGAATTAACTGTAATCCCCAGAACGAGTAATAAAATAACTTTAAAAATACTGTAAAGAAATAAAAGGAAATTAAAATGGTACAGTAGAAAATATCTGTAATAAAAGAACATAAAAGACATGAAATGTATAGAAAACAACTAGCAAAACAGCTGACATAAATTTGCCTGATCATTAATTACATTAAATATAAATGGATTAAATGCCCAGACAAAAAGACCAAGACTAACAGGATGGATTTAAAAAATAAACGAATGCTGTCTATAGGACACACATTTAGATTTAAAACACAAATAGGATGAAAGTGAAATGATGGAAAAAAATATACCATATAAATAATAACCAAAAGAGAGCAAGTGTGGCTATATGAGTATTGTACAAAATAGACTTTAAGACAAAAAAGGGTTCCTAGAGACAAAGATGAACATTTTATAATGATAAAAGGGTCAATCCAGCAGGAAGATATAACAATTACAAACATATATTCCTCAAGCAACAGAGCTATATGATTTATGAAGTAAAAATGGACCGAACTGAAGTGAGATTCAACAATAATTGGAGACTTCAGTATTCCACTTTCAAAAATGGGTAGAACTAGGTAGAAAAGTCAATGGGAAACAGAAAACTTGAACAACACGAGGAAACAGGTAGACCTAACAGACATCTACAGAACACTCCAACCACCAACAGCAGAATACATATTCTTTTCAAGTACACATGGAACATCTTGTAGGATAGCCCATATACAAGATCATAAAACAATCTTAAACATTTAAAAGGACTGAATAAAACAAAATATGAAAATACAATCACCAACCACAGAGGAATTAAATTAGAAATCAATAAGAAGTCTGGAGAATTCACATGTGGAAATTAAACAACTCACTCCTAAATAACCAGAGAGGAAATTGCAACAGGAATTTTAGAAACACTGTGAGATGAAGGAAAATGAAAACACAACACAAAAACTTATGAGATGCAGTGTGCTTAGAGGGAAACTTATTGCTATAAATGCCACATTACAAAAGAAGAAAGATCTCAAATCAACCTAACCTTTCACCTTAGAAATTATAAAACAAACAAACAAACCAAACCCAAATCAAACAGATGGAAGGAAATAATTAAGATTAGATTGGAAAAAAATAAAAAAGACTGGGAAAATAATAGAGAAAATCAATAAAAACAAAAGTTGGTTCTTTGAAAAGATAACCATATTTGAACAAACTTCAGCTAGACTAACCAAGAAAAAAAAGAGAAGACATAAATTACTAAAATCAGTAATGAAAGAGGGGACAGCACTGCCAACCCTACAGAAATAAAGATTATAAGGGAATAATATGAATAATGTTACATCAACAAATTAGATGACAAGTGAAACAAATTCCTAGAAAGACAGAAACTACCAAAACCCACTCAAGAAGAAACAGAAAATCTAAATAAATCTTTAATGAGGCTCAATTAATAAATACCCCAAAATGTTTCACTGAAGTCTACCAATCATTCAAAGAAGAATTTATATCAGACAGTTTCACTGGTGAATTCTACCAAACATTCAGAGTATTAATACAATTTTTCACAAATTTTTCCAAAAATTAGAAGAGGAGGGAATGCTTCCCAACTCCTTTGCAGCCAGTATTCCTCTGATAATACAAACAAAGACACTGCAAGAAAACTACAGGCCAAAGACACAAAAATTCTCAACAAAATACTAGCAAAATATAATCCAAATGCTCATCAACTGAAGAACAGATAAACGATATGGGGTACATTTTATTATGGACTATATTCACCCAAAAAAAGGAATGAAGTAGAGATACTGCTGCAACATGGATGAACCTTGAAAACAATATGCTAAGTTAGGGAAGGCAGTCGCAAAAGGCCATATATTCATGGAAGTAGTTTAGCACCTGGGGTTGCCAGACAAGGGAGGAGGGTGGTCTTAGGAATGGGAAGTGTGCTAATGGATATGAGGTTTCTTTTTCGAGTAATGAAAATGTCCCAGAATTAGATTATGGTGATGGCTATGTAACTCTGTGAGTATACTAAAAACTATTGAGCGCTGCAGTCTAAATGGGGGAATTCTATGTTATGTGGAGTATATCTCAACAAAGCTGTTTCAAATGGCGTCTGGTGATGGGTGCCTAGAGGAACGGTGCAGCAGAAGATATAATTCAGGCAGGATGTGCATTAGCTACACGGCCAGGCTGGGGCAGCTGGGATGATGGGAACTATTTTAGGGAGTCACCTTATTTGGCGCCCCCATTTTGGTCCCAAGACCCCTGAAGCAGAATCCCCTTACAGATGCAAGGACCTGAGAACTAACGAGATGGGAAAGCATATCCCCAGGCTTTTTCCCCTCTCCCTTTGGGAATTCAGGACTCTGGAGCCTCAGGGAGGTGTGCTGCCCCGAAGCCCGAGGCCAGACACTTCAGGTCCCCCCAGGACTTGCTCTCCTCTGGGGCCAGCAGTGCTGACCACAGCTAAGTGCTGGCTAAGCAATCTGTTCATGAATTTCTCTAAGGGGAGCTGCTGCCCTGTCCTCGTTGTGTCATCTCCTCCCATGCCAGTCAGATGACGGCTGGCTGAGCCCCTCTCACAGCCTTCTAATGCCCGCTGCTAGGAACACAGAGCAGTTCTGAGTCCTCTCAGATACTTGTTTGAGGTTCAAGCAGACAGGATCTTAGAGATCATCTAGTCTTGCCTGTTTCCCTCTTTACAGATGAGGAAACTGAGGTTCTGAGGGTAACCCAACAAGAAAGGGGCAGAGATAGGACTCTCACAAGGCCACCTGACCACCCTTGAGGTCAGCATACCTGTCTGCATTTACAGGTGAGGATGCAAAAGGCTCAGAGAGGTAAGGGGTGTCCTGGGGTCCCCTGACTAGGAAATGGAACTGAATCCTCTGCCCGAGGCTAGTTCCCTTTTTGAAAAACCCACAGGACTGCTGCCTAGATCACTGAACGGGGAAGAGGTAACAAAGAGGGACACATCTCAGACACAGAGTGGAAACCATGCAGACTCTGAGCTACAGACCAGAGGCCTTAGGGCTCCCGCCCATGAGCACAGGCCCTGGAGCACGAGGCTCTAACACTGCGACGCTCCTTCAAGTTTCAGGTCCGTCCTGTCAGGTCTCCACTGCCTTTAAGGTCAAATCAGACATAAGTGCCCCCACACAGCCTGGCTTCTGCTGGCCTTCTCAGAGGCAAGCTAAACACAGGGACTGCCCTGCCTCCAGAGGGCTTCTGGGTCCTTTGGCAGGGGGACAGGTTTTGCAAACTAACATGTATATATTTATGCATTGTGGTATGTCTTAAAGGACAAGTTGGCAAGTGAGCAAATAACAGGGCTCAGGGATGGCCTCTTAGGAAAGACTGACACTTTGGCCCAGACAAATGTTGGGGTGCTTTGGTCAAGAGCAGGGGCAGACACCAGTGGTGGGAGAGAACCGGAGGGCACGAGGGGCCTGAAGCAGACTGGGTGTGGGCGGGGAGGCAGGCGGCCAGCCCGGCAGCCTGTGAACGGCGTTGAGAGTTCATGTGACGCCACTGGAGTCTCTGAGCCTGGTGGGGGGCAGAGAGATCCTGAGGCAACTCGAATAGGCACTGCAGCTGCTGGAGTAAAGACTGGAGCCGCATAGGGTCTGCACGGGAAGACCCATGAGGAGGCCACTGCAGGGGCTGGGACCAGGCTGCGGGCCTGGGATGGAGGCAAGCAGAGGGATTCAGATGCGTTTTGGAAACCAAGCTGGCAGAAGTTGGTGACAGCAAATCAGAGCAGAAGGACCAAGTCAAGAGTTCAGGTGAAGCCTGAGGAGCTTGGCCACCCTCTAGATGAGGAAACCCCAATGGAGGTGTCAAGCGGGTCTGGGGCTCAGAGCGAGGCTGGAGCTGGGAGATGGCTGTGGACTGTGAAGAGCGTGCCGGGAGAGCCGGGTGGGTGGGGTGGAAGCTACCCGAGGAGTCCTGTGCTGTCCCCGCTCTGCGGCCCCCAGAACCCGTCGGTGCTGACACACCTCTGCAGGCCTGGAAGCCCCTTCCCCATTTGTCTGCTGGGCTGCTGCCCAGTGAGATCCAGCTTGGGCATGAGCCTGTCCGGGCACTCTCTGAGCCTCCAGGCGGCCCCGAGCACCAGGCCTGCTGCCTCTGTCATTTCTTCTCAGCCTGCAGTGTCACTGTTTCCTGGGTCCCCACTCAGCCAGCCCATGAGCACGCTGGGGGCGGGTGCTGCACCCTCCCCTACTCAACGTCCTTGAGCTGAGCCCGCGGCCTGGCATGGAGTGGGTACCCAAAAAAGTGACTGTTAAATGAACAGACAGAAGTGTGCATAGAGGCTGCCTTCAAGCAATCTTGAAGACTTCATGTGAAATGGAACCTTCTCCAGAAGGAAGGTGGGTGCACAGGAGTTTACACAGTAGAACCAACTCTATCACCCCCAGTCAGTGACTGCCATGCCTCTGTCCACCTCCCTCCAGACAGATAGGGCACCCCTATCTGCCCATCTTGCACTGAACCCTGACTTCTGGGAACTCTGACAAGCGGTCTGTCCATCAGGAAAGGGGCACAGAGTCAACATCTGGCGCCTCATTCTATCACAGGTGAGGATGCACCATGTGGAGCTGAGCTCTCCCGGTGGGGTTGCCACTGGGATGCCCTTGGTGTTGGGTGGCACGAACAGGAGAATGTGAGCACCGCTGTCTTCCATCTCTGCTCCCCAAACTGCTCTCTTGTCAGTGTTCACTGAGCACCAGTTCTCTGCTGAGCATGGTGCCAGATCACAGAGATGACTGACAGCTGGGGACAGCAGACCCAGACCAACCAGACATACTGGGAGAGTGAAATGAATGGGGCCTGAGGGCCAGGGCTCAGAGACGGCTCCAGGCGCGGGCCTTCTTCCCCAGGGTGTGATCCTCTCAGGCTGGACTGAAGGCACTGCGAGAGGGCATGGTGTGTGTAGGGACCAGAGAGGTAGGCCACGTGGGAGGGCAGGGGTGTTGGGAGGGGGTTTGGGATGGGCGGCAATGCTAGCAAGACTAAGAAGCTGGGCTTTCCTCTCTAGGCACTCTGGGGCCCGGGCAGGGTTTGAGGAGGGACACAATACAGGAACCATGGATGGAATGGCTTGGGCCATGGACTAGAAGAGGCAGGAAGCCCGGTGGGGAAGCCAGTGTGGTCAAGGTGATGAGACTGTGGTCCTGGGGGCAGGGATGGAGACACAGCCCTACGTGATCAGAGGAGCCATCAGCCTGTGGTCGTGGGAAATGAAGCAGTGGGCAAGGGAGCCAGGAAGCTGGGGGAAGGGGCAGGTGGGAGCACGGGACTCCATCTGGAGTTTCGGATCTGCAGGCTGGAGATGGGCGTTGCAGAGGTGGGGGCAGAGGAATTGGGGGCAGGTTTTCAAAGGCAATCACAATTATCAGGCCCCTGGGTGAGACACCTGCAGAGACAGAGACCAGAGGGTGAAACAAAGACAATTCAAAGCACTGAGTGTTACAGGGGGTGGGACAGGGAAGAGCCAGCGAGGCGAGGAAGCAGCCGCCTCTGCAGCCTGGGAGGTGGGCAGAGTGAGGGCATGGGGCAGGCTGTCAGGTGCTCAGGGCGCCGGGACTGTTCACCAGGTCCAGCACGGGGGCCGGGGACAAATGCAGGAGGAGGCAGGGACGGCAGACTGTTCCTGGGGCCGGTGAGGGAGGGCAGGAGGGAAGGGCGGGGCTTGTGGAGCACACAAGAACAGCAGATGGGTTTTTTTTAAAGTGTTCTCATGAGCCACTCGGGCAGGTCTATGGGATGACAGGGACTCAGAAGGGAGGATGAGGGCGTTTGGGGGAGAGGGGACATGATGGGGGCATGATCCAGGAAGACAAGAGGAAGCTCCCAGTGCTGAGACCAGTAGGAAGGGAGAGGGGTGAATGTGAGGGTGAAGCAGCAGCAGGTGGCCAGGCCCCTCCAAGGACGCAGGAGCCCACCCTTCTGCCCTCATTCTTTGAACAAAAGCTGCCTCAATGCTGTACTCCTGGGCTACTTCTCCCTCCAAGTATTGGCCTTGGACCATAACACAAAGTTGAAAAATGAAATTTGCCACTGAACAGACCAACCATAGAGCTCTACACAGAAGAAACATCTGGAAACATCACCTAGAAACAATGAGATCAGAGTGTCCTCTGAGTTCAGATCAAGTTTGCCTGCCCTGTGCTTTGAGGAGGGCGCTCATCGTCCACACATCAGAGCCTGCTCACTGACCTCTCAGCTTCTGCAGGAGCAGCTGGGACCCAGGGCTGCTCCATTTGCAGTGATCTGTCTTGCTAGGATAGCCAAGTGTGATTAATACCACAACAAGTAACAGCCCGAAAAGTGCCTGTAGCAGTCCCTCCTCCAATCCACAACACCCCCCTGCAGGTCTGCAGGAGAGCAGGCATCTCCTGGTGAGAGCACCAGGTTTTGGATTTTAAAGTATGATGTCTAGATCCACGGTGGTGACTCTGGCCTGTGATGTCTTTTTGCTGCTCTTCATGAGATTTATTAGTTGAGCTTTTCCACTTTACCCAGTACACTTTTACAAAGGGATAACAGGGTCAAATATTCTGTTGTAAAAGTTCTGATCCAGAAATATCCAGGAATGAAATCCATAACAACAGCTGTTGTCTTGGGAAAATTTAAGTTATATTAGTGGCTAACGGACTGTCTTTTGATCTTATCTTAAATAAAATACACACACTTCTAGTCTGAAAAGTCAGAAATCTCTTTACACAGGTAGCTTACAACAGTAAACACGCACATGTGTGCACACACACACACACACACTCCTTGGGAACAGATGTACTATGGCACTGCTACAACAGCTGAATCTGTTTAATGTTTAAAGCAACATTTCTCAATGCGTCAAAGGCGGCGTACTGTGAGATGCTCTATGGAAAGCAGGTTCCCTGAGCAAACGTTTGGGGACTGTACCTACGATCTACCTGGCTTGGAGATGCACAATTACACCACTGTATTAAAGCCTCTGAGAAGTGTTGCAGTGGAAAACCTCCCACGTTTTGGTAACTCATGATTTTTAAGGTTATTTGACCAAGGGGAAACCCATTTATGTCAGAACTCATTTTGGACAGTGGCCCAAACTGTCTCTCACCTAGCCAGACTGGCCACATTGGTTCAAATTGGTTAAATGAGGCAACAATAATTAAACATCTGGAGATTTTACATTAAGAAACCCAGTGTCTGCCTTCCTTGAACTACAGACAAGACTTCTGCCTGGCAGTGGCTGGCTGCCCATTCCAGATGGGCCAACGCACTCTTGCATCATGGAGCTCCCCACCCACTCTTGTCCCAGACTTTTGCCAGCTAGGCTAATTTACATGGGCGGTGAGACCTTGTGGGCCTTCAGAGTAGGTCCCTGCGCCCAGGCTGCTGTGGCTAGCTGTGCCTTGGCTGGGAGGGTGGGGGCAAGCTACACTCCTACACCAGGACCGGTCCTCACCTGGATGGTAGCTTGGGTATCAGTAGCCTCAGAAGACAAAGCCAGTAGGAGATACCCATGGCTCCCTTCTGGGGCTGCTAGTTGAGTGTCTGCCCTCCCTAACCAACACCTTGAAAATCCACCCTTGCTCTGGGACTCAGGCCCACCCCTTGCCATATTTACTGAGGAAGGGTTAGCAAAGACCAGAGCTGGTACAGTCCTGCAGCCTCTAGTGACATCTTCCTGCTGTGCTCTGGGCTCCCACCTGCCCTCAAGCAGCTTGCAGCAAGACCCTGCCCTCTGGCTGCTGAACAGCCAAAATTCCATCACTCCCAGCCCCCTCCATCCAAACATGAAGCCCCACATGTATGAAATTCTTTTTTATTTTGTAAATCAAATGCCAAGAAAACTGCTGCTCTGGGGCAATGAGAACCATGCAGCAATTCACATTTCCGATTTGGTTTTGGCTGCAGAAAGGCTCAACCACAATTAGCAGTTATGGCCAGAGTAACTGGGGTCTCTTCTCTTTCCCCTATGCACCCTGTTTAAATGTGGAGTCCCATTTAGTTTTTTACATTTATTCATTTTACATGTTATAAGCTATCTCAGACCTTTTGGGAAACAAACCTGTACATTTATGGTATCATTTTATCACCTGGACAAGAGTCCTTCAGGCTACTTGACACATTCATACTTTTTCTTTATCTGGGTCCAGAATGTACTTGTCAAGGAACTGAGACCTGGCATCCATTCTGGTAAAGCCTGCACAGTACGGATTACAGGCAAGTCTGTCTTCCCCATTTACCTGGTCATAGCTTAAACATACAGCTTCCCAGGCTCTACTACTGAGCCTATCCAGCAGGTCAGGGTGGGGCCCAGGAATCTGCATGTTTATTAGGGGAAGGTATAGGTGAGTCTTAGGGTCAGGTGATGGGAAGAGACACACCACTCTATTTCCGACAGTCATCAGGGATCAATCATTTCTGTTAGGCAAGGGTTAAGTTGGAAGGGCCACTTCCGGAAGGAGGCCGGACCTCAGGCGGCAGCCAAGTCTTCTGCATGTTTCTCTGGCATGGAGCACTCTCCAAGCCCGCTGCCTGCCCCCGGCAACAACTCTCGGGGGTTCCGCCGCGACTTTCGGAAAACTCAGCCAGGGCCCCTGTGTCCAAGTCTGTTGACAGAGAGGGGCCAGGAGAAGGAAGGGCCCCTCTCCCGAGCGGTTAAGCCGCAGAGGCGGCGCCAGGTGCTGGCCCGGCTCTCTCTGCAGAGGACTCCTCCGCCCCAGCCCTGGACTTGGCGTACCTGCAGCCGGTGCCCACTGTCGGGTCCGGGTCCTGAAGGGAGCGGGCCCTCCCTCCGCCCCGAGCCCGCCCTGGGGCCCAACCCCAGCCCGCTGCGGACTCCGCGGAGACAGAGGAGACCCTGGAGACGCCAAAGTTCGGAGTCCCTGGAGGAGTTGCAGCCATACCTGAGCCCTTTCCAAGGCTGAGGCAGGTGTCCTGTGGCCCTGGAAAACTGGCGGACAACCCCACCTGGAAAACCGAGGTGGGGTTGGCAGCCCCCAGCGCGGACGGCGCGCGCCCCGCGCCGGGGCGCAAAGGTGATGAGCCCGCGGCGCACGTGCGCGCCCGAGTTACCTTTGGGCGCTGGCAGGTGTCCCCTCCAGTCCTTGCAGCAGCACAGCCCCATGGCAGCCGTCCGCGCCCGCCGCGGCGCCGGCTGCGGGCACCCCTTGGGGCGCGCGGCCGATATCCCGCCCGCGTCCCGCGCCGCGCCGGGAGCGGGACTGCGCGAGGGGCCGCCGGGCGGGCTGCTCGCTGGCCCTCACGCTCCTTCCTGGCCCCGCGCCGCCGGCATCCCGGCCTCGGTGCAGACCCTGCTAATCAATGAGAGAACGCGCAGATTGCGCCGGCCGGGCCGCCAACCCGCTTTTATCTCTGCGCGCCGGGGCGGCCCCAGGCCGGCTCCCTGCCCTCGCGGGCGCCCTCCCCGCGGCCCGTTACTCTCCCGGGGGCCGCTCTGTGCGCTCGCGACGGGCCGCTAGGGGGCGATATGCGATTCCGCGGTCTCCGGCTCCCTCCTTCGCCCCCGGGGAACCGACAGATAAGTGGGGGCCACACTGGCCTGACTTCTGGGCAGAGCAGCCAGGGAGGTCCCCTCTCTGTACTCCCGTCTCCCAGCGTCCCCTAAGCAGTCAGGGCTTGGGTGAATTGGCGAGCATGTACCAGGGCCACCCTGCTCTCCTTTTCCCAGCTCACCTGAACTCTACACTGAGCAGTAGCAGAAAAACAGTGTTTACCCAGGCTACACCGACACCTGGCTGGGGTACTTATGGACTTTGTGACTTTGGGTAAGTCTCTTGCTTTCAGAGACGGTTTCTTACCAGAGAAGTGAGGGAAATGACAATGTTTCAGATGTCATTTAGCACAAATTAAAGGTTTGATGGTATCAAGTTATTTAAACACTTTGTGCTCAGTTTAATAGAACTGTTTCATTGGATCCTTCTGGGAACACACATATATATGTATATATAGTCACAACTGGCATGTTAGGTTCTTTGTAAGTGTGAACTATTGTCATCGAATGTTGGTGAGGATTTGGGCAAATTGGTACTTCTGCCATGAGGGTGTGTTTCAGTGTAAACACTGTGGCAGGTAACATTTGAGCTACTTACTAAAATTTGAAATGCTAATACCTGGGACCAACCGATTCCGTTTCTCAGTATGCATCCCACAGAAATACTTTCCCCTATGCTCAGGAAAACCTGTATAGGGCTATTCATTGCATCCTAGTTTAGAATTGCAACAAACTGGAACCAACAAAATGTTGTCAATAAAGGAATATCAAATAAATACACTGGCATTTTCATAAAATGAAATACTATATCAAAGGAGGGAGATAGAGCTAAATGTTCGAGATCGGTGGATTCAGCGCGCTTATGTAAAACACACATCCACAAAACATCACTACAGTGCTTACTCTATGCCTGCCACTGCTCTAGGTGCTTGGCCCTAGAAAAATACACAGGAAGAAAACGGGAAATCAAGAGCGGATTGCTCTGGGGAAACAGTGAGTGACAAGAGTAGACTGAAAATTGGTGTCAAGAAACTTTAGCTTTTTTATAGTGATCTAATTTCTTAAAAGGAAGGCATATTTACTTAGGTAACTAAACAAGAAGATGAGAGAAATAATTTCAAGTGTCTGGTACAGAGTAGGGTTCTTAATACCAGTTCTTTCTTACCCCTCCAGTTCCCAAGATCTCTTCCTGCCCCTGAAACAAGGCTGTGGTCCATCTCTGATGGCCTTGACTTGACTGGGCTTTCCTCCCACCCCACCCCCATCCCAGCTTGGGAAAACAGAGGGTCCAGGAGGTAAGCAGAGGCAGGACCAGGCTAGAGGCAGAGGCAGAGCTGCCGGGGCTTGGAGCAGAAGAGTTAAGTGTGGTGGGGGAAGGAAGGGAGGAGAGAGTGACTTTGAGCAGGGAAGACGTTTTCCCAGGAGTCAAGTCTTATTCAAAGGAGAGATTAACAAAGGGGCAGATTTCTGCTTCCCTTTCCTTTAATTATCCAGAAAGACCAGGGAGAGGCTTCTCCAGGGAGAGAAGAGGGTTGTCCTGCACTAGATCCAGAAAGAAAGATGTTTTCACTTTATGACATGTAGGCGGGGGTTACAAAGAGGGAGTAACTGAGAAAAAACAGAGAGACCTGACTTCTGGTTGCTGCCAAGTCATTTTAAACAGTTTTAGCACCAGGCAAGATCACTTAGTCACAGCGGGCTTAATGAGGCCCCAGGAATTCCAAGCTAGAGCTCCCTGCATTCAGGGAGAGTATGTGTGGGGAGTGAGCCCCCGGGTGATTGTCCAACCGCCAAGTCCTACATTTGGAAAGCCAGATTTAAAAGAAAACATCACAGCAGCCATTGTAGGCTGCTTGTTTATCTTTCTAAGAGGAAGTAGCAAAGCAGGATCATTTCAAATGAGCCTATTATAGAGGGTCAGCATCCCCATTGAACCGTTCAAATATATTTTGGGATACTCAACTTTTCAAAGTGGCTTTAAATATCAACTTCCAGGGCAACTTAGGAGACAGAGCAAAACAAGAGTTTCTAGCATTATTGCCTTTGGTTTTACACACTTTAATTCCTGATTGTATATTATCTTTGTATAGTTTTCTAGTTGTGTACCTCTTCCTCAAGAGAGAAGGAAAATAACACTCACTATGTGCTTTCCCACCATGTGCCAGGCAATTCACAAATGCTATTACCTCAATTAACCACAGGACAATCCTATGAGGCAGATGCCAATGGATTCAATTTGCAGAGGAGGAAACAAAAGTTCAGGTAGTTGAAGAGACTTTTCCAAGCCCAGTGAAGTTGTAAGTGGCAGAACCAAGATGGATGGATGGGTGGGTGGATAGGTAGATGGGTAGGTGTTTAGATGGATGGATGGATGGATGAAACTTTCCCAGTTAGGAGAAAAATCATAGTTGCAACTGGAAAAGCATATACTGAGCATGGAATTTGCCTGAAAGACCAAATTCCTTGGACATAGCTCTGCCCCCTGAATTGATTGTGACCCCAAACCATCTTGAATTAGGCCAAATGTCAGAGTCATTCAGTGCTGCAAGGCTCCAGCTGAGCTCAAGCCACCCCACTCCAGAAGAGGTGAGAGCCTCTGAGACGTCTCCCAGGGCTGGAAGACTGCCATCGGGCATACCACAGGGAAGCAGAGCCAGAGCCATGGGGTGAGCATCCAGTGAGTGCAGTGAGCCCTGGGAGGAGGGCTGGATGCCAGCTCCAGAGGACAAAGGACTTGTGGGGGCTGAGGCTGTCCCCTCCACCCAGAGCTCCACCTCCTGCTGCTTTAGCCTATTTCTGTAGGAGACCCAGAGTTCAGTAGTGAGGGTATGGGGTTATTTCTAGGAAGGCTGCTGCTACTGGCATCCTGCCGCTATGCAGCCTGAGCCCCTGGTTCCAGATGTGCCCCAGGATTTCTTAGGAGTCAGGACATAGCCCTTAGGCCTTTAGACCTCTCTGCAGGGGTCTGGTTGCTCCTCCCAGACATACCCAAGGTCCCCTCATGGTACCACCTCAGGGTATGAACTCAGTCCTGGGAACATGGCATCTTAGTCACAGGTGTAGCTTTGGGGAGCTAGAACAGTCATTCATTCATTTATTCATCCATGTACCAAATGAAGACTGACCACAACTGAACACCTGAGAAAGACAGCGCCAGGCCTGACCTCTGGGGAGGCAGGGAGGGCACTCAGGAAAGCCTCTACAGAGGCCAGGTCTTTGTGGTAAGCAGTGAGAAATGAGGAAGAGCCAGCTCCTCAGGGGGGCATAAGGATGGTCCTCCAAAGGGTAGTGTGTTGTCATGCTAGGGAGCTTGGTTCTGGTGTAGGGAAGAGCCAGGAGGCAATTAGAGAAGGGGAATGTGATGTAGCCTGGGATCCTGTCTATCAGCCTGCACTGGAGTGAAGGAGGGACTGGAAGTGGATGGTGAGGACAGGGAGAAAGCTAAAAGGCACAAGGCATAAGCCAGGTGAGAGACGCAGGGCCCAAAGACAGCCGGTCAAAGAGATGGAGACCAGGTGGGGCTGAATGCCAGCAGGGTGTCCCCAGCAGCCCATACCTACTAGTTCTCATGCCCTGTGTGGTCCGTCTGGGCTGCCCTGTGACCTGCTTTAACCAATAAAAGATGACAGAAGTGACTCTGGCCTGGGTCTGAGCCTAAGTGCTAAGCAGGCTTGGTAGCTTCAGCTGTTGTCTGCCAGGGAAAGCGACCCCCCTTGTGAGCACCGGGACTGTGCTGAGATGGCTGCTCTCCGGGAAGCCCGGCCTAGCTATGTGGAGAGACCATATGGAGAGCGAAGGTCAGGGTCAGCAAACAGCTTCCTGCAGCCACATCAGGCAGGCTGCCTGTCCTGAAAGTTGACCCTCCAGCTGATACATGCAGAACAAAGACAAGCTGTCCCTGCAGCCCTACCCACATTGCAGAACAGTGAGAAAATAAAATATTTAAGTCACTAAGCTTTGGGGTAGTTTTCTTAGGCAGTAATGCAACTGAAACATGGGAGTAACATGCTGCTATTGGCTAACACTACCGGGCCCTGATGGCATCCCCGCCAAGAACTTGGCCTTCCATTAGAATTCAGAGCCATGCTCTGCGTTAGGCATCAACATTATTTTCATTTTGAGGAGGACATTGAGGCACAGAGAGGGAAAGTAATTTGCTTGAGTTCACACAGCCCGCCAGTGGCTGAGCTTGGATGGGAAGCCAGCCAGTCTTGCTTTGGAGCCTATGCTCTTAATGACTTTAGGGTAGATACTTTGGAGGGAGAAGGGACCACACTTGGTGAGGAATTCAGTGGCCCATGGGGCCAAGGCCTAGCTGTAGGTGACACTTGTGGTACAAAAGCCAACCCCGTGTTGTGCTGGCTGGTGTCTGGCAGGACTGCCTCATGGGGCTCACTGCCCTGTTAGCTTGCAGAGTAATGCCTGCCTCCCAGCAGCCTTGGCACCTGGTAGAGGGAGCTTCCTGAGCATAAAGTGTCCACTCGGTGGGCCATTTATTGCAAACCGACCTCATCTTGGCACTCGTGTCTCCCAGGCATTATCTCATTTCATTTTCCACAGCAGCCCCGTGATGGCGCTGTCAGCACACCCACTTTACAGGTGAGAAGATGAACACCTGCTCAGGTTATTTGAGCTCTCAGTGTCAGGACCAGCCTTGGTCACCTTCTTAATAACCAGCCCTGCCTCCTGCACCCTGGAGGTGAGGGTCTCCCTCTGGGCCTGCTTCCCTGTCTCTCCCCCTTTCCCGCATCATAGCTCTGATCTGTGTTAGGAATTTGGCCAGAAGCTAGTGTACACACGCCATACATACCGCACTATAAACTCACAGACATTCTGGAATTGGAAGGGACTTTAACATTTTACTGCAACCTCTTCACTTTTCATGGGAAATCTGAGTCTTGAGGGGCTGTCCACTCCACATTAAGCATTTCTTGAGGGCCAGTGGTACACGGGGTCTGAAAGGTGTTAAGTGACAGTTCGGGCTTACACCAATCATCTTCAGTTTTTGCCATGAAACCGACAGACCTATAGAAAGGAGGCCTCGCACCTCACCTCTCAAAATACGTCACTGAACTTTGACCACAGTGCACGGAAGCCAGCCGATTTGGATTCAGATACCTAGGTAAACATATTTACTAGTGTCCCTCGCCCTGTACTATTCCTCATCAACAGCGCTGCTATCGTCACTCGCTTCATAGACTCGTTGTTCAGGGTTCTCTCTTTTTAAATGAAGCATGTAACTCTGAGAAGGGTGGTCTGAAGCGGTCCCACACTGCCCTGCCCTAGAAAATACTGTGCATCCCATAATGATTGGTATGCTTTTTCCTTAAGGAGACTTAAATCCCATTTCTGTTTTACCTTCGGCTGCCTAGAAATGCAGGGGAAATTTAGGGTTTGGCTTTGGCAAGACGAAGGTCTTAAAGTAGGCCTTCACATTTGTTCTTTTGTTTCCTGATTTTGCTTTTTTCCTTTTATTTGCATTTTTTTCAGATCCTTAATTTTTAAAATTATTACTGTTGTGTTACATTCATTTAATCTAAGCGTTCTTGTTAGAAGTCATTTAAAATCCTTTGTGGGGTAACATAGCAGTATTAGTAAGTGAATGTAATATATTCTATTTTAAACTAGGAGAGGGTAAACTTTTTCTAAGGGGCAGCTTATAAACATATTTAAGCTTTTCATGCCTTTTGGTCTCCATAACAACCATCTGACTGTGTTTCAGTAAAACTTTATTAACAAAAGTGGTGTAGGCTGGACTTGGCCTATGGGCTTTATGTAGTTTGCAGCCCTCTGTTTTAAAAGAATTTTAGAGCACTGGGAAATCGGTTCCTCTTAAGTTGGGAAGTACTTGGCTTAGGAAAAAAATTCCCGTCTCTCTGAGGTGGGAATTCTAAGATGTCTAGTTTCCACTTCTGGGTGACAGGTTAGGGAAAGGCAGCTGCACAAACTGTCTGCACAGTCGGCTCTCCGAAGGGCATGCAGTGCCCGGGAGGGTCAGTCGCTAAGAGCAGGCTCTGAAGTGGACAGTGAGAGCCCATTCTCTTGCACATTTACCATGCCCACTCCTCAGGGAGGGGGACACCGGGGCAGGGCCCTAGAGGTACACAACCAGCCGGGCTCCCCAGCTCAGGCCAATGGGCCTTCAGCCACTCTGGACGTTGTTCATGGAAGGAATTTGTCTGCAGCTCCAAATTCCCACAGAGAAACACAAGGGGAATCGTTGGGTTGAAATTCCTGGGCCACATTTTTCTTGCTGTTCATGTGGCCTGAAGCCATTGAACTTGGCCAGACTGCCCAGAGAGGGATTTTACAAAGCCCATTGTCCTTTCTGGAAGCTCACCCCCACCCCCTGCTCCCACCTGCTCTTTCTGCCTTTCTTTCTTTCCTCCCCCACCCCCAGGAGAAATGCAGCATGGGAAAGAGCAGGAGGCCCCCCCCACCCCATGGCCTTGAGGATTTGTGCTCCCTGCTGGGCTGAGCTCCCTAGGGGGAGGCGGGGCACTCCCTGGCTGCTGCGGTGGCGTCGGGCTTTTCCATGTGCTAGACAGGCAGGAGGTGTTCTCAGCTGCTTTGTCAGGACCCACCCAGTGGGGTACTTGCTTCAGTAACAAGGGTAACACTTATTAAGCACCTGCTATATGCTAAGCACTGTTCTGATCATTCTCTGTATATGGATTAACTCAATCTCCACAAGAACCTGATTGCAATCCCCATTTTACTGGTGGGGAAACTGAGGCACAGAGACGCTAAGTGACTTACCTGGGGTACCAGAGCTGGTAAGTGGAAGAGACAGGATTCCAACTGAGGTATCTGGCCCCAAGTTTGGTGATTTGCATACATTGTATGTCATTGACACAACAACCCTGAGACCGAGTCTTGATAACACCATGTCACAGATAAGGCCCCTGGCATATTGATCAGGTAACTGAGACTTGCGGCTGTGACAAACGACTACAGAATCTCTCCGTGGCCTGACCCTGTAAACATTCTCTCCTGCTCGGATCTCCAGCTCTTGTAGGTGAGCAGGAAATGGGGGAGGGAGGTGCTCTGCCCATGTGGTGACCTGCGGACCCGGGCTCCCTCTAGGAGCTCAGCATCCTCCTCTGGGTCCTTTCAAGCTGCTTGTCAGATGAGGGAAGAGGGAGCAGGGGGGTCTCAGGGGATTTTAGGGGCCAGGAGTGGCACTCCCACCCACATTCTGTTGTCTGGACTGCATCATGTGACTCATCTGGCTGTGGGGAGGTGGGGAGACAGATTTTTCTGCAGGCCAGAGGGAAAGGCCAGTGTGGTTTGGCAGTCCTCCGAGGGTTCAGAGGGGTGAGGTGCTGTGGGGAGCAGTCAGGAGATCTGAGGCCTCAGCTCGTGTTTCGCCACCACACTGCCTTGATTGGTACTGATGCCAAAGCTGTCTGCCTTGAATTCCAGCTTTCAGCATCTTCAAAGACCCTCAATCCTTCAATGGGGCTGAAGGCACTCAAGGGCCGTGAGGATTAAATGACACATGGAAAGTGCCCGACAGCCTTCCATTTCTCAGCAGAGTTGGCAGCCAACGGTGCTGGGCAGGTGGGGGCAGGACAGGGAAATTTTGGCCAAGGAGAGGCGACGGGGTGACAGCAGGGTGGGAAAGGGTGTCTGGACGTGTGCTTGCTGCTGCCACCTAGCTGTTGGGGCAGAAAGCTCAGGACAAGCCACCTTCCTACTTTTGGCTCGGCAGGCAACCGTCCAGGCCAGTTCGTCCATCCTGATGCCCATCAGGCTGCCAAGCAGAAGCTGGCCTTGGCCGTGCGTCTAGAGTACAGGTGCTGGGATGGGTGAGGTCCCTGTTCCCCAGGGTTTTGCTGTGTAAGCAGCCACTCCTCCAGGGTGTCAGCAGGCTCTGTCTAGAGGGCTCCCTGCAAGATCAGGCAGGGCCTCTGGGACATGGCTGTGGATGTCCTTGCCCAGTCACTCCCACAGTCTGCCCTGGGCTGGTGGGCATGGGGTGGGCCTCTCCCAAGCTGGCCTTGGTGGTGGCGATGAGATTATAGGGGTATGGGGCTGGGCTGCTGGGCACCACAGAAATGCCCCATGGAGAGCGAGAGGGCTGCCAGGTCTCTCTGGAGACACACAGGACCTCTGGCACATGACCTCATGCTTAGGGAGAGGGTCCACTAGCTCTAGTGCCTCCTATTCCAGGTCACACACAGAGACATGCACACACAGACACATGCACGGAGACATGCAGACACACAGACACATATGCACAGGTACATGCACATATAGACACACGCACAGAGACATGCAGACACACAGACACATATGCACAGGTACACACACATATAGACACATGGATGGAGACATGCAGACACACACACACACATACAGACACATGCACAGGGACATGCAGACACACACACATAGATACATGCACATACAGACACATGCACAGAGACATGCAGACACACACACATACACACACGTACACACACATACAGACACATGCATGGAGACATGCAGACATACACACACACAGGTACACAGACACACAGACACATGCACAGGGACATGCAGACACACACACACAGGTACACACACATACAGACACACACACAGGGACATGCAGACACACACACACACACACACACACAGGTACACAGACACACATACAAGGACATGCAGACACAGAGACACAGGGATATACACACCACACAGGCACACACACAGATGTATACAATTTCCAGGGCCCCGTTGGCCTCAGATGGCTGGACCAGACCCAGTTCTAGTATCTGATAACTCCCAAGGACTACTGTCCTCACCTCCCTAGTTACTCAGTACAAGGTGGGGCTCATTAACCCTCAGGGCCTCTCTTTCCATGGCCTTAGCACCCTTCCTGCAGCCAGGCCCTTGGCCCACCCAAGAGATCTGCACACCAAACCCAAGAAGCCTTTTTCAGACTACGGACTCCAGCCCATTAGGGGATCATGAAATCAACTCAGTGGTCTTGGGCAGTGTTTTAAAAGTGAGCCAGAATCACCTAGAATAGAAAATGCCACAGTCCTGTTTCCTGAAACCCTTGCTTCAATGTGTGTGTGGGCCCTGGGGTGAGATCTAATGTTATTTCTTGTGTCAAAAAAATGTGAAGACCCTGTGTTGGTGTATCCATCTCATTCCTTCCAGATAACCTGGGCTCTTGGTGCTGACCAGTCTGCACATTCCTCCCCTCCCCCGGCTCTCCTGACGGATCCCTGTCTGCTGCCTCCAGAGAAGGGCGCAAGCTTTGCCAAGCCACTCCAAAGCAAGAATGGAACCCACCACGGACAGCCACAAAAGATTCTGTTACACACTGATCCCAGGATGCCGGCTGCTCTCTAGCCTGACAGTGGCATGTACAAGAGGGCCGCTTAAGTGACCCTTCACAGAACAAAGAAGATCAGCTTCTCTCAATTTGAACAAGGGAAGAAAAGAACCCTCTGCTCTGCACATTCCTCAGTGCAGGGCTTGCACGGCAGGCTGGTCTGACCACGCTCTGACACACCTGCCAGACTGTTCTTCCCTTCTCCGCCATCACTCCTTTCACAGTTATCTGTGGGGCGCCACTCTGTGCCAGACACAGGAAACCAGACCAGAGACCCCTGCCCAGTACAACCCCTCTCAGGCAGCTCCACGCCCCCCTGCAGGCCTCTTCCCCCAGAGCAAGTGCTGCCCACGGCTTGTGCCAGGAGAGGCCTGGCTCTTCCCGGGATGCTGGGATTCTCGACTGTTCTTACAATGGGGGGAGGGGAGGGGAGGGTCTTATGTGTTGAGCACCTGCTATGTACCAGGGACTGCTGTATCCCACAATTCCCACTAAGGCCCATCAAGGTCACGTTATCACCATCCAGTGAGGCTCAGGGATATAAGGTGACTTTCCGAGGTGATGTTCATGGCCAGAAAAGCCAGTTCTCTGGGGTCTCTGGGACTCCTGCCTCTCTGTTCTTCCCACTCGACCTCAGACAGCAGGTGGAAGTCACCAGGTGGTGGTGCTGCAGGCCCAGCAAATTATCTGCCATAGCAGAAGCAGCATGCAGCCTGTATGGACAGCTGGGCACACAGGGCATCCGGGAAGACGGGCGACCCACCAGGGGAGGAGGGCACGGCCCCTAAGGGTAGGGGCTGGATTCCTAAGGTCAGAGAAAGCAGGGTCTTGCTGAGAAGGACCTGTCTCTCTGGCAGCTTCAATCCCAGCTTCCTGACTGTATTAGGTTCCTAGGGCTGCCCTAACAAGCTACCATTAGCCAGGTGGCTTCAAACAACAGAAATTGGTTCTCTCCAAGTCCTGGAGGCTTGAAGCCTGAAACCTAGGTGTTAGCAGAACCACACTCCCTCTGAAGGCTCCCGGGAAGGGCCTCACCACGAGCTGCTGTGTTGCCGGAGATCCTCGGTATCGCCCTTCTCCCTTGGGTGTCTGTGTATCCAGACTTTCCTCTTACAAGAACACCAGTCATCGAATTCAGGGCCCACTCCATGCCAGGATGACCTCATCTCAACTGACTACATCAGCAAAGACCCTATTTCCTAATAGGGTCCCATTCTGTCATTTCTGGAAGACATGAATTTTGGGGAGACAATAATGACCTCCCTCTTCCCCCAGCTTGGCCTCCCCAGCTCTGTTTCCTTCCATCAAGTCTGGAGAAAAACATTAGGGAGAGGTGTGCCCTCAGGACCTAGAAAGCTGTCACTGACCTGCAGAAAACCTCCAAATCTGTTTTTTTTTTAGTGATTGTATCCCCAGTTTTTAACATTCGATTATTCCAGAATAGGTGTGCTTTTAAAAATTGCTGCACTACAGGTATTTTTGTTACATACTTTTTAAAAATCAGAATCATTTACAATCAGATATACACTCCAATAGAAGTCTGGATCCAGTAAAAGAAAGCTTGTTTAAAAAGTGGTTTTCTATCCCCCATAATCCACAGGAGGGGAAGAGAACCAGGGTGCATCTATCAATAGCAGCAAAAATGTTTCTTCTGGTCCAAAATTTCCAAACCAGTGCTATTCAAATACAATAGCCTGGAAATTGTTCCAGGTGACCTATCCACCTGTCAGGACCTCCACCTATACAGGACAACTCCGGGGAAGATGAAGACAAACCGGAAACTCTTTGAAATAAAACTAGAGCTCCTGAACAGTTAAAAGATGTAGTCTCTGCTAACAACAAACAAGGAGTGAAAGTAAAACTCTAAAGCATCGGATAAGAACTGGGATTACTTGAAGATGAAGCCTTCAAAGGCTAATATTTCCAGTTAGCTTGAAATTTAGCTTGGAATAATCACCTCATCAGGGCAGAGTGAAAAATGTTATAGCAGCTAGAAAAAATGGGCACAAAAATATGCTCGTTATTCAAAAATAACATCAACTAATATTATATCATTTCAAGTACTCATTATTAAAACTTTCTTTAGTGTGTAGGGTTTGATTTATTATTTTTGAATATTTTATTAATCCACTAATAATTTTTATTAGAAGGGTGATATCTTTAGTATTTATATTTCATAGGTTTTTGTTTTCACTTAATGCTTTCACTATATATATTTTATATTTGAAATGTATAAAACATTTAACTTCACTGAATTTAAAAATTTTATGTTTTTTGCATACCTCTTTATGGAAAATATTGATATTAATGTTGATACTTTAGAAAGGCAGTGAATAAATGCCCGCATTCCTGTGTATTATTCTGCTCTGGCAACTGCACTTACTAATGTCTTGCTAACTAACTCCTGCTAACCATGTGTCAGGGACAGAGCTTCACATTCTACACAGAGCTACTTTTATTAAGGCTGTTTTACAGATGAAGAGTCGGAAGTTTAAGGAGTTATTTGACTAGCTCAGGACCCAAATCTGGGGTGAGGTTGAACTAGAATTGGAAGTCTCTGATAGTGTAACTGAACACCTGGCCCTTAACCAAAACCCCACATGACAAAACACCGGGGGTGTCCAATGATTAGGCCAGTAATATAACTATCACTTTCTAGCCATCTTTGATTTTGAGATTTTTGTTATCTACACTAGGGCTCACAGACTCAAACCTTATGGAGTGATCGGGCTGGTAAGATGAATTAAGAAAGCAGGGTGGTGGGGGCAATAGAGAGTGGTGGGGATTCTGGCCAACAGGAAAACACTCAAGCTCTGTCTAAAAGGGGCAGCTGTTATTGAGCTCCTGCTAATTGTTTATATGGAGCAAGCAAGCCCAATTTTATTCTATAGAAATCTGTACTTTCTCTGGATAAAATCTTTTGCTTTAAAAATATATTTCATGAGTCCAGCAAAATACAGCATATGGGCCAGAATCAGCCCAGGGATAATCAGCCCTGGTTTGCAGCTCAATTTGCAACCTGAGAACTAGATTGGATTTCTTCTTATTGTTTGCCTCTCTCTGCCATCACTTTTCAGCTCTGATGTTTTTGAATTATTACTCCTTCGTTGGTTTAATTTATCAAGAGCCAGGTACCAGGCTCTGAGTGCACAGATGCAATCCCTTCCTGCAGGAGCTCATAGCCCAGGGCTGGGTAGCACAGATGTTGTTTTGCTCTAGAGCAGTGCTTCTCACATTTGAGTATGCACATGAATCACCCCGGATATATTGCTCTAACACAGATTCTGTAGCTGCAGTTCCGGTGGGGCCTGGGAATCTGCATTTCCAACAAGCTCCCAGGTGATGCTGACAGCAGCTGGTCCATGGACCACACCATGCACAGGAAGGACCTAGACTGAAGAACGGCCTTGTGTCTAAAATGTTCCTAAGCTGAACAGTTGGAGGAGCCTTTGTACCTGGGTGTGGCTTCCCTGAGGTGGCTTGGGCCGTCCAACCCCCCAGCCACTAATCCTCTGCCACATTCCTCCCCACATCCTAATTTATCTAGAGATTTAGTCTGGCTGAGATCACTCATAAAGAATTTTATCTGTATCTTAGCTCTAAGCTGGCACTGGCATGCCTTCTCCCGCACATCACCCCTTGCCTATCTGGTGCACGTATCTCCATCTGAAGAATTTCTGCCCATACCCCTCTGTGTCTCAGAGCTATGGTGCCCACCACCCTCCTGAGCTCCTCCTGGCAACCTGCTAGGAGTGTGAGTCTGGGGTGGGACTCACCTGGATGGACTCTGGACTACACCTTGTACTAGTCATGTGACTTTGGACAGGTCGACCCTCTGTGCCACAGTTCCACACCCGGGGAACAGGGGCATGATGTCCACTCACCAGGGTGTCAGCAAGATGGAGCCAATACACTGGAGGGTTCCCTTCCCACTCCCATTTCTAAAAAGAAACTCAACAAATCGCTTTAAGAATCTCATATAGTCCTGCAGAAAATAGTACCATAGGGAATTCATTACTATTGCTGCCCCAGGAACATGGCCAATCACACTTGAAAAAATGAGCAGGTTTCCCTTGGTGAGGGGCTTTTCATTCTGCCAGCCAGCTAACGTGTTGCCCATACCTGTACTTGATCTGCAAGGCGAAGGCCGTACAGAAGGCGGGCAGTCTCATGAACAGTCGCCGAAGCACATTTGCCAAATTTTCAAATAATATTCTCAATGTGTGTTCAGGTGAAACACCTCTAAGAAACACTGGGCTCAGCTGTCAATCGACAAATACATCACAGAATGTCCAGAAAGTGACAAAATTCAGAGTAAGTGTATTTTTATACTTTTTGAAAGATAAACAACTGGGCCCATTGCTTTAAACGTAGAGGTATTTTATTTGAAAAGGTGTCTGATGGTTGAAGGAAAGCACACTGAGCATATTACTGAACAGGTTAGCAACATACACTTTAAAAACAAGTTTATCCTGTTTCTTGATTTTGCAGACACCCTGATATACTACTTGTCGAACAATTTTATTGAGTACTCAACCCAGTCTAGGTATGATCCTAAGGTATAGGTGCATGATGTCACAACATTATGTGGTAGGTCCTTTAAAAACCCTTTTTATTTTGAAATAATTCTAGATTCACAGGAAGTTGCAAAGAAATGTACAGTGAGGTCGCATGCGCCCTTCACCCAGCCTCCCCCAATGGGAACATCTCGCATCACTATAGCATAATATCAAAACTATCAGACCTTGGTATAATCTACAGAGCTGATTCAGATTTCAGCAGTTATACGTGGACTCGTGTGTATAACACTCGGGTGTGGGAGAGGCCTCGATGCAAGTTTATCACATATAGCTTCATGAAATCAGCTCCACAGTCAAGATACTTAACTGTGCCATCACCATAGGGCTCCCTCTGCTACCCCTTTAGAGTCACATTCAAACCCTTCACCCCACCCCTAACCCAAGGTGTAGATACTTTAATCATCCTCATTTTATGTGTGAGGAAACTGAGGCACAGAGAAGTTAGCAGCTTGCCCAAGGTCATGGAGCTGGCTTTTGAATTCTATCATGGAAAAGCTTATTGTGGGGAAGAGCCTGCAGGGGAAGCAGGTGGGATTGGAGTCCAAAAAGCCTTCCTAGAGGAACTGATCACTGAACTTGGTCTTGCAAGCAGAAAGAACAACACTTACAACAGGGGTCTATTGGAACATGGGACCCCATGGGAACGGAACTGGGGGCTGGACAAACCCTGCTCCCTGCAGGAATGAATCCAGGCTTCACTGCAAGTAGCCTGGGCTTCTGTGACCTCGCAAAGACCCAGGTGTCTTTATCCCCAAATTGCTTCTTCTCCCATCCTTTTTAGTTGCCCAGTGATCTGGCAGTCATCCTAAACCGCCTCCAGCATCCGGTGTCCAGGTCTGGCCATTCTGCCTCCAGCCAACCGCGGTCCTCCCGGCCCCGGCACAGTCCCAGCTTGTTGGCATCCAGTGCCGGCTGCTCTAAGGCAGCACACAAACTGGTTCTCTGGGGCCCTCTCGTCACCTCATGCCCAGTCCGGTCTTCTCACCATTGCTAAATGTGATCACACCTTCCTCTTGTCTAGGAGCCTCCTCGTTGCCTGTAGAAACGTCCGAATGCCTGAGCCCATACACAAGGCTCTTCAGGATCTGACCCCGGCTTACTCTCCAGCCGAACCAGCCCACACTCCCCTTCCGCCCGATGCTGCACGTACAGCTGCCTCATGCCCCAGGATATCTGCACAACTATGTGCATCCCTTCCTGCGCTTCTCACCTGGGCCAGGCACTGAGCACTAGGCTGAAGCTGTAGGTAGGAATCAGACATGGACCCTTCCCTTGAGGAGCCCTACATCTAAGGAGAGAAACATGACTGCCCCCCAAAGTAAAGAAAGTAAGAAGAAAAGAAAACAAGAAGTATTTTCTATCATGTGTGACAGGTGTGGCCACAGAAGCAAGTGCAGATTCAAATGAGAACCCCTGAGGGTTTCTGGCAGGGGCTGAGGAGGGGCACAGCAAGCCTGGAGTCTGGATGCATCCTGGAGTCCCTGCAGGCCACTGAGGTGGCCTCCAGTGTGCGCATTGAAAGGCTGTGGGGGTCAGGGAGTCAACACAGTGTCATACGTGCCAAGGTGAGGGTGAGCCAGTGCACAGGGCTAGGACCATGTTACACACTCAGGAAGCCAGGCTGGCCCACGTGGGCAGCCCTGAGCAGGCCACTAACAGCTCTTTCTGACTGGCCTCACTCAAGAGAGACGGCTTCAATTTAACTACCCAACAGACCAGGGCTCTAATCACAGAGGCAGGGGCAGGCCATGCCTCCCAGGGTAACATTTGCCCTTGTCCTTGGTAGGTTGGACAGGAGTTCCATTGAAAGGCCCCTCCCTTTAAAGGCCTTAGCGGATTTGGGTGTGGGAGAAGTGGAGACCCTGGCAAGCAGTCTCCGCAGGGAGCGCAGGAGCATTTCCATCAACAGGACCGGAGGGAGAAGACAGAAGGGCAGGTGGACCTTCGGGCCCAGGGCCTGGAGCTGGAGGGGAAGACTATGGAACTGAGGGTATGATGTGGGCATGCAGGCTCAGCCTTTGGAGAAGCCACAGCCGCTTCCTGGTGTGAAGCTTATGAATAGGAGGCTGATAAGATGTGGACAGAATTCATTTAGCATGAGGCTCTGAGGGCTAGTGAATTTGCAGGGAGAGATCAGCAAGGGGCGTTAGGAGTTGCACTGCCAGGGTGAAGCCCAGGACAAGTAGAAAAGAAAGTCCTGCATGTTCCCCCAGAAGCCCACAGTCAGGGCCTGCTTCATGGGCCTGCAGGCACACAGGGCCCCCACTCAGAAGGGCCCTGTGCCAGGTATTCAGTGCTCTGTGGTTGCTGGCTCGACATTCTTAATAATTTGTCCTTAAGTCTGTGTCTCTGAAGTGAAGTGTGGTGGGCCGGCAGAGCACAGTGGGAGCTTGGGAGCTCAGCTCTCTCGCGGTCCTGTTTGCAGCGGCCTCTTGTCTCTAGGGATTCGGCCACCTGCTGCTTCCCGGGGCCCCAGGCCACCGGCTCCCATCCGCATCTCTGCCCAGTCCTGCTGCCGTCCACCTCCCCGTGCCGGGTGGAGGCCTGGGCACAGGCACGGGGAGGGGCAGGGGCAGGCACCCAGCAGAGTCTGGCGTGGGGCATGGTGGTGACGGTCCCTGCCCTGGGTTGGTGGCACTAATGCACAGGGTGGATGCCTTAGTGCAGGGGGGCTCTCATTCACCCCCAGTTCAGGTACTGAGTGTGCTGAATACCTTTGGTGGTGGTCTGTCCCCTTGGCAGATTGAGATGCCTGGAAGGACTTCCTCGTCCAAGATGGGACACAGCACCTGGGTCCAGCAGCTGGCAGGAGGGAGAGCTGGCAGCAGGACCCCGGGTGCCTTTGAGAATCTCCTCTCATCCCACAACTATCCTCAAGCCCCAGGGAGTGTACCATTTCCATAGCAAATAAAAAACACTGCCTGGTCTGTCCCTAGGCCCAAAGTATGACTGTACCTGCTCTCTCATCCCAGCACTTCACATCCACCTATGTGGCCACCGAGCCCCTCTGCGCCCTCCTTCCTCCGTGGTGGAGCAGCTGAGAGCTGCAGTTAAGTGTTTTGGCCTCCAGCATCCTTGCCAGGGTGGAGAAAGCACCATTTCCTTAAGTCTCCTTTAGCACGGTGCCAGAACTGAACATGGCCAGACTGTGTCTGTGACCGTAACCTCTGAGCTCCTCATTTCTGTAGTTGCTTCTGGACCAGCCACGTAATTTGCAGGTCCCAGTGCAAAACAAAAATGCGGGGCTCTGTCTTCAAAAAGTAAGAGAAAAGGTGCCACTTAAGGTATTATGTTTAAAGATGTTCCCTTTTCTTCTGTGAACTCTTTTGACCTGTCCGAGTGTGGTGTGTGGACAGGTACCATCAGCAAGCTTGGGAGCTTGGGAGGAATGCAGAGTCTCAGGCCCTACCCTAGACCTCAGGAATCAGTAAGTTCGGGGGTGAACCCAACAGTCTGGGTTTTAACAAGCTCTTAGGGGGATTCTGATACACAGGAAAGTTTGAGAAGAGTTGCCACAGAGCTAGCATTCCTTTGTTATTTTCTAAAGCAACAGACTAAACAAACTTGAACTCTTATTTGAAGCTCGCTTGCATATGGTGGATAAAAGAAAAGTGGAAAGGAAGGAAAAGGGAGGAAGAGAAAAAGAAAGGAAGGAAAGGAGGGAAAATGGGGTGGCGGACGGTGGGGAAAGTGTCCTCTGAACTTCCACCCATCCTAGTTCACTGGGTGGTCACAGCTGTCTTGCCAAGTAGGTATTTTATTTCATTTACCAGAAGATGAAAATGAGACTCAGAGCATTTAAGCTATTGCCCAAGTTCTCTCCCTTAGTGAGTGGCAGAACTACAATGTGACTGTAGGTATGTCTGACCACAAAGCCTGGGTGTTTTCATCAAGTGGTTCTCCCCCCATTCTTTCCTTCAGGGCACCTCTTCTGTGTCGGGCCCCGCCGTGGCCGTCTCCTCATCTCGGCCTGTGCAGGACGGTTCCACCAGACACGGCTGCTGAGCGTTTGAATTGTGGCTGGTGTGACTGAGCAGTGAATTCTTAATTTCCTTACTGAGTCGGCTCACATTATATTTCTATGAAATAGAGCTGCTCTAAAACAAGATTTTGGTCAAAGGAATGAACCGCACGCTTCTCTTCGAGGGCATCTATTTCCAGGGTCACCAGTGGGAATCGCCTACATCTGCTCCTGCATTTATTTGGGAAAAGTGAGGTTAAGACAGGCAGGCTAGACTGCAAGGCCGGCGAGTTCAAGCAGTCCCTCGCGTATTTGCTGATTCCCCCACAGCTGGGGGTGGGGCGGCTTTGTGAACTGCTCCGCTAATTCCATTTCTAGTCTTTGCCCCTCGTCTGGCGCTCTGCAGGCAAACTCAGCGGGGCCGCGTGAGGTCAGGCTGATAGGCAGGCTGCCTGGTACCAGGGGCCGGGATAGGCTGAGATGGACACCCTGCTCAGAAGGTGGCTAACGAGATGAGCGATGCTCTGTGGATGTCAGGAGCACGGTATCAGTCTGCTTCTGCAGTTATCTGTGTGTGCTGGCTGCCTTTCAAGGTCAGGCTTGAGGGAGCAGGCCGCGGTTCCTCTGTCTGCTCCAAGCTGCCCGCTGGACATGAGCAGGCAGCTGCAAGCTCAAATCCCGAGAGTGGATTCAAAGACCCAGTGCAGCTGTGAGAAACTGCTGGAACCCATTCTCTCTGGGTGACAACTTGGAGGCCAGCATGGCCAGCCCTCTCACCTCACAGATGGGGAAACTGAGACCTAGGGAAGGGGGGAAATCCGATTTGCCTCCCCCAATGAGTTAGGGGCTGAGCTGGGTCTGGAACACACTTACACAGGCCCCAGAGGCCGGACTGTGCACCAGCAGGGTCTCCTTGCCTGGGAACGTGGTGTGCCAGCCCGTAACTACAGAATCGGGGCTTGGCTTTGGGGGGCCGGGCTTTGGAGCCGCCTCCCCTGCATTGCTGTGGGCGCTCCGGCAGGGCCCCTCCTCCTGCTCTCCTGAGGCAGGGCGGTCCTGTCCACAGACGCCGGCCCGGGGCACGGGTGGGGGCGTGGCGTGGGTGGTGGTGGAGGTGAACAGCGGCACACAGCCCCCACCGTCCAGCCTGGTCCTTGCCATCCCCCATCACTGCCCCTAGTGCTCTTTCTGACGGACAGCTTCGGGTTTTTTTTTTCAAGAAAATTCTTTATTGAATTATTTATGCATACCTTTTTTTTGGTATCATTAATATACAATTACATGAGCAACATTGTGGTTACTAAATTACCCCCTCTGATGGACAGCTTCGGTTTTCACCATCCCTCGGGCCAGCTGAAGACCTCGCACAACTCACGCCCCAGCCCGCGTCCAGCCTCTGGGGCCCTCTGCGACCTGGCCCATGCCCCCCTTTCTGCCGTGGTCCTCCCCTCCCACCCCCAAGCCTCCTGTACACCATCCTTCTCTGGCCCCTGTGCCTCAGTGCACTCTACTCCCTCTTCTGGACCATTCTGGCAATGTCCTCCTCCTGTTTGCCCATCTGGGTAATTTTTACTTTTCTGTCAAGGTTTGGCTTGAGTGACGGCTTCCCTAACCACCCAAGTCACCCCCCCTCCCTGCTCTGGGCTCCCGGCCAGGGGACACCTCTACCTGAGCTCTTTTCACACAGTTTGGGGATTGTTTACTTACAGGTAACAGCTAAGCAGTAACTGTGTTGTTAATGACAAATGGAGATTGTAGGGGGAAGGGAAGGATACTAGAATATCAGACACCTACTACGAGCCAGACACCAGGATCTCACGGCCTCCACACATGGCTCCACTATTATCCCCAGCTTACAGACAAGGGAACAGAGGCATGGAGACACTCAGTGACGTGCCCGAAACCACACAGGTCATGAGCGGCAGGGCTGGGCTGCTGTCTGGTTGCCCCTTACTCTGGGGAGACGGACAGTCAGGAACACTGGCTCTAGTTGGATGCTGGGGGGACATCCCTGTCCTGCTACGATGGCCCAGAAAGCAGGCTCCCAGGGGAGATGACTCCTGGGCTCAGCCTCCCAATCCTCTCCCTTGGGACCCTCTTTTGCTTGGAGACACTGGCCTGCCCCTGGGGATCATGGATCACCTGCATTCCTGGCATGTGTGAGCACAGCTGACCCCGTCTCCCTGACTTCCACGGAGTCCCGTTGCTTGCTTGCCCATACCTCAGCCCCCAACTCCTGTCTGGAGCTGAAAACCCAAGATCTCAGAGCCGCCCCCCACCCAAGACTATTGCCTCCAGGGAGCCCACCCAATATTTGGGGAGTGGGTGGGAGCTCCACGCAGCCTGGTGGGAGAGGAGCCCGAGAGCTACGTGGGAGAGCAGAGTGCCTGCCAGAGCTCTGGACTGGGTGGCTTCCACTGGGGTGCCAGCACCTATCTTGAGAAACATGGTCTGTGGGGCCCAAAGCAGACAGGCGTCTGCAGTGGGAACCAGGCCCAGACCTCAGAGCAGCGAGTATATGCTCAGGAAGACAGCACTTCCCTTCTCCCTCAATTCAAGGCAGCTCATAGCTCACACAGGCTTGTCCACACTGGCGTCCCCGCACTCCCAGGAGGAAATGTGCCTGGACAGACACCCTGTCCTGTGGCTCTGTGGGAAGCACCAAGACCAGCAATGTGACACCCAGCCCACCCCAAAACAGAATCGGACTGCCACACTGTGTCAGATGGAGCGCAGGCTTGATGGGACTGCCACGTGCCTCCTCCCCACCCTTCCTGAGGCACCCAGGTTGCTCTGGGGCTCCTTGCTCCCACCATGGGAAGCCTTAGTGCTGCGGTGGACCGGCCTCTCTTCATCACCCCCATGCACACAGCACTGAGTTCTGGACTTGAGCAAGTGACAGCAGGACTGAGGGGTCACGCAGAGTCCAGCCTTCCCAGCCCAGAGCACTGAGCATCTCCGTTCCTGGCTCGGGGACCCCTCGGCAGCCCCGCAGCCTGCCCCTTCCACACACACGGCTCTCCAGCTTCCCGTGATTCTGTGTGGCCCCACAGCCTCTGGCAATTCCCCCTTTGCCTGAGTTAGCCAGAGCTGGCCTCCGCTACCTGCATCTCTTGAAAGACACGCCTAGAAATGGAAGTGACATGAGAGTCCAGGGGTTACTCCTGAGAAAGACTGAGGGCCCCATGTGAATCCCTGCAGTCAGCTGACCTGACTCCCGTGGTAGCATTTGTGGACAATGGAAAAATAAAAGCAAGCGGATACACTGCTTTGTTGATTACCAAGTCCGTCCCATCCGACACAGGCATCTCGTGGGGTAACAACTCTTTTTGTCCAGAGTGCCCAAGCTGGCCTCACCACTCCCTGCTCTGTCCCTGTCCGTGCAGATTTACAGAGAGGCCTAAACGTGGCCTGGGGCCTGATGGCCACATTGCCAAGAAGTGAAGGTCTGGGAGGCCAGTAGGATCATGTCTGCAAGGGGCAGACAGATTTCAAAGGGCAGGGGGTTTGTCAGGTAAATTCTGGTCACCAGTGACAATGTGTGTGGGGTTTTTGCCATACCACCAAGCAATTCTTCAACACCAGCTAGGTGTCCTACAATTTAACTCAGTTGTCATACTACCTATCTGGAAATAATGTCAGATCTCACAGGTTAAGGGTTCAGTCCTACAAGACTGCACCCCCTTCCCCCTCCATCATCCACGCAGGATGCCAACTGCAAGTCCAGGTTGTCACCTGTGCTTCTGACTAACTGGCTCATAGATTACAGGTTCAATGGACTCCCTTGTTGGGTTCAGTTAATTTGCTAGAACAGCTCATGGAACTCAGAGAAATATTTTACTTCCTATATTATTGGTTTATTATAAAAAGATGTAACTCAGAAATAGCCAGATGGAAGAGCCGCATAGGACAAGGTATAGGGAAGGGGCATGGAGCACCCATGTCTTCTTCAAGCGTGACACTTCCCCACATCTCCACATGCTCACCGACCGAAAGCTCTCTGCCCCTCGTCCTTTTTGGGTTTTCATGGAGACTTCATTACACGGGCACAGTTGATAAAATCACTGGTGATCGAACTTGCTCCTCAGCCTCTGTCCCTTCCCATGAGGTCAGGGGGTGGGACTAAAAGTCCCAACCCTCTAACCACCTGGCTGGTTCCACTGGTCACCAGCCCACACCCTTAAGTGCATCCCAAAGTCACTTCATTAGCATAACCAAAGACGCCTTTAATACTCTCGTCATTTAGGGAATTCCAAGGGTTTTTAGGAGCTTTGTGAAGACCAAATATGTATTTCTTATTATAAATCGCAGTATCACGCCGGGCAGCTACCTACCTGGCAGGGGAAGGGCCCCGGTGGGGGAGAGCCAGGGTCCTGGCATCCCAGCGCCTGCCTGGCTCCTTCCCGCTCGTGCACAGCAGGACTCTGGGGTTCCAGCCGCCTCCCCCGCAGCCTCACGCTTGGTGACTCTGGGGACCCAGCAAGAATCAGAGGTGCGGCCTGGCTGGAAGGGTGGGTGGCAGGGGGTGGGTAGGAGGGCGTGCTGGGGCAGGTCTCTCCACTAGGTGGCACTCACACTATAATTTTTCCTCACACTTTAAACTCTATCTTGATGAAAAATTGTGATTTTTTAAATAATGTTGAAGAGCACTTAAAATTCATGTGGCTGGTCTCATGCATTATCATACCTGAGTTCTATCATATTTGCATGAGCTGTCAAGTTTGTCCCCCTCTGGGGGATTGGGTGTGGCAGACACACACCCCCTCCAGGCCTTCCCAGGCCAGACGGATGAGTCCAGCCCAGACCATTACACCTTCCTTTCTCAGGGCTCCCCAGAGGCTGACTGGACCCCTCTCTGCCTGCCACCAGACCTGCCTTCCCTGAACGCCCTCACGCTGCCTGGCCCCGCGCCCCAGGGTCTTCGGGGGTGGTCACTTGGGCAAAGGCAGGAGGGCAGAGAAGGACAGCTCTGGGGTCTGCATGAATCTGATGCTTGGACAGACAGCTGCCGTATTTGGGATAAAGGGAGGCAAGCAGCTCTCCTTCCTGGAACTGCATCCTTACACTGGCTGGCCCAGGAGCGACTGAGGCTAGAACCTGTCTGAGGTGCTTGTGATGAGGGCCGCTTCAGGGTGTGGCTTTGGCAGTCGGGCTGTCTGGGTACCAGCCCCGACACTACTGCCATCTAGCTGTGTATCCTTGGGCAAGCCACCTATCCTTTCTATCCCAGTGTCCTTTTATATAAAATAGTCATAGAAGTACCCCTACTCTAGAGCGATGTTTTGCGTATTGTGGTAGCAGAATAATGGCTCCACAGAGATTCCCGCTCTGAATCCCCAGAACCTGTGAATGTCGCTTTATGTGGCAAATGGGTGTCCCTCCCAGAGTCGAAGAGATCCTTGTGAACAGCTCTGACCCAGATAAAGAGCGTGTACACCGGTGGTTTTCCCCATCTGGTCCTTGGGGCACATGGTCAGTGCCTTTCTGAATTGATGGCTAGGGTGCACTGTCTTCTACCTTTAGTCCTGGCCTCCCCTTATTACCCAACGGCCAGGCTCAGGGCCTCTACTCCCTAACCGCAGCCCTTGCTTCCATTTCCAGCTCCCCATTCTCCAGACGGCATGGCCCTGCTTCACTGCATCTCTATCTTCTTTGCAGACGTATTTACTCCTGTCCCATAGTCAACCAAGCCACCATTTTCCACTCCATACTCTAGGATCTCCCTGTTGCCTCCTCCTGTTGCAGTTTTGGTACCAAGATTCTTGCAGTAAATGAAATACCCAAGTAGGGAATACCCAAATGAAACCATGGGTTTGGGAATCTTGCATACAAGGCATGCAGTTGGGGACAGTCTTCTTGAATTTCCTCTTCTGCCTGTGCCTCCTGGAATTCCCAGTGTGGACAGAGTAAAGGTGAACACACCCCTGTCCCAGGCTTGGATTCGCTCGCTCCTCCTCCCAGTGGGTCGCTGCTTGCTGGCCTGAACCTAGGCTGATCCATCCCGTGGTGCAGAGCTGATGGCCAGGTCATCTCGTTGGACTGCTTGGGGAAGGAGGGCTGCTGGGAGACTGAAACTTACTGGCTCACAAACCCAGCGAGGCCTTAGCACACACTCTGCTCACAGCCACCACTTCCCGGGAGGAAGTCTCGGTCCAGAGGGCACACTGATGGGACACAATGACTAGCTGCCTGCAGCCATCACTCTTGGTTCCCTGCCCAGACCCCGTTCCCTCCCTGAGGAACTCACTGTTCCCATCCTTGCTGGTGGCCTCTTTGCTCAAGAACCTGCAATGATTGAAGGCCTCTGTCTGCAGAAGGCCCCATGCATAGGGCAGGCCAGAAACCCAGAGTTAGCTCCCTAGGGAGCAGTTCCCAATTAATGGCTGGTGGGTACACCCCCCAGCCTCCTCACCCCTTAGGTGAGACACCTCTGAGGCCTGTCCCCATAGTGTCCAAAAGATCCCCTTGGAAGTGACCCCTGGTACCCATAGCAACCGTCCACTCACTAGCATTCCCTGACTGACTTCTCCTCCTCCATGCTTCTTGGGAAGTCCTCCAAATAAGAAGACAGCAGTTCTTTGGGTTAAATTACTTCCCTCCTTCCCTCCACATTGCAATTCTCTGTTTTGTGATTCATGATAAAGCTTGTTTTTACACTCTGAATCTGTGTTGTGGGTTTTCCCTAGACTTATTTGCATATGACCCAGATGTTGTCTTTAGACCTTCACCCTAAGATGTCCCCATTGACTGGCTTCTTCCCTTGTGCTTATTGTGAATTTTAAAATCCACATTTTCCTCTCATCCAAAAACTAATTATTCAGATTATTGATGGGGTTTTCTAATTTTCCCCTAAATTTGCACCATCCTCTAGGTTTGGCCCAAGTTTCTGAGTAGTGCTTGGAGACGTGCTGGCGTTCCTATAGGGAGGAGCATTGTGGAGGAAACCTCGGACCTTCACAGGCCAGAGGTGCGGTGACACTGCCACAGGGCCACCAGGGCCAGCCCAGCACAGTGCTGAAAGGAGTGCAGGCCTACCTGGGCTGATCTCGAAGAGGTGCTTCCCTGGGTCCTCAGGGTCAGGAAGAAGTTCAGTCACCTGGGTCCCTTGTAGAGAAATGAATCCCTAAAATGCAGAGACAAACACCAACACAGGGAGCATGAGATGGCTGTGGAAGGGGTCCTGTGCTCAGGTCTCCTGGGGATGGCGTGGGGCTGAGGGGCCCAGACCCAGCCCTCCAGGCCCTGGCTGGGACAGCACAGGCCTCCTCCCCACCACAGGGACCAGGCTCAGCTGAGGCCCTGCATGGGGTCCCTGGGGGAGTGGCTCTGTGGTCCACACACCCGTTTGGAGCTCTGCCCAGTGTATTCCTCCCCTGGTTACGGCATGGAAGTCCAAGTGTGGAGCAAGGAGGAGCGCCCTTGTCACCTGGGCCCCTCTGTGCCAGGACACCCCCCTGGAGCCTTTCTTGGGCAGGGGTTTTAGGCTGCTGAGGGTCAGGGAGAGGAAGGCTGGCACATTGGGGCTGGCTTCCCTGGAGTCACGATCCCTGGGGTGCCATGGGGGAGGGGGTGAACAGACCTGGGTGAGTCCAGGTCTGCCCCGTCCTGACGCATGGACTTCAGTCTTTGCCCATTGAGTGGGAGTCAGCGAGCACACAGGAGGTGCCCAGCACAGATCATGCCATACGCCTGGTATACTGTGCATGTACATTACAGGGGGTGGGTGCTTCCTGCTCTCTAATGCTGAAATCTGGTAGCCCAGCTGAGATGCAGGGAAAGAGTGTACGGTGTAGGGATGGGCAGGCTGAGTTTGAGTCCCAGCTCTGCACTTCTGGGCTGTTTTGACCTCAGGCAAACTGCATAACTCTCTGAGCGCCCACATCTGTGCAATGGGACCGTAACTCCCACTTCTTAGGGGCACTGAGACACCAGATCCTGTTCAGGAAGGCCTGCTCTAGGTGATGTGCTGTCATAACTGCCTTTACTCCCCCTTTCCCCTCCCGCCAGGCTGGGAGGGGCCTCCTTTTCCCCCCTTCTCTGTGCCAGTGGCTGACCCTTGTTGAGGCCTATCTTCATTTCATTCGTACTCAGCTCTTAAACTCCGGCCTAATTCCCTGGGTTCAAATCCTAGCTCAGTTACTTACTTGGCTGTATGACCTCAGGAAAATTGTTTGACCTCTCTGTGCAACATCCCAATTTCCTTATCTGTGAAATAGGAATAATTACAATGTTTTTGTGGGGCTGTTGTGAGCATTAAATGAGTTAGTACTTGGGAAGTGCTTTGAGCAATGCCTGGCACACAATGAGATCTGTGTGTTTGCTTAATAAAGCCCAGCTATTATTGTGGGTCAGGACCGCCCCTTGGGTGGGGGAACAGCATCTGTGTGCCCGCACCTGCCCAGGTGAGGACAAGGGTCGGATCACCTCTAGCCTCCCATCCCTGTGCCACGTGTGCTCACAGAGAGGTCCCCCCGTCACTGCCATTTCTTCCAGGCAATTCTAGCGTTTCATAGGGTGACTGGAGCCTCCACCCAGCTGCTGGCATCTTGTGCTGTGAGGGCCTATGGAAATGCCTTTTCTCATTTAAGCAACATAAAGGCAGGACGTCTTTACCCACAGATGCTTGCTTTAGATAAATTACAGCAATAAACCAGAGAATCAGCTGGTAATCACTGTAACTGAATTAACAGTTACTTTCTTTCTAGGGAGCCTGGGGCTACTGGGAATAAATTAGGACTGCAGCTCCAGGGTGGGGAAGCATGCCCATTAGAGGGTGTGGACGAGATCCATCACTGGCTAATGGGTGGGTCTCCAGCGTTTGCTGTTTCAATAATTATCTGTGTAGTTCTGGGCATTTTGCTTTTCCTCCCTGGGCCTCAATATCTGTCATCCATAAAATGGGAGTAACACTATTGACAAGGACATCACTTTCTACACCAGCTAAATGGAAAAGTACTCAGAGCTACTTTTTAAGAACTTGTACTATACTTCTGGCTCTTTGTGTAAATAATTGGATTTTATCTTTCAGAGGCCCCAAGCGGGTAGGTACTGCTATTCCCATCTTCCTGGACAAGGGGATGGAGGTGGGAGAGGTGATGTGAGCAGCGTCCTTGCCCCACCCTAGCACGGGCTGGTGGGGACGGGCACCAGGTTGGTCTGAGGCTTACTCTGTGTGCAAGAAGCTGCCGCGGAGGGCTAGGCTGTGACTTTCGGACACATTACCTACCTCCCACTGAGGTGATTCCCAGTGTGGCCCGCACCATGACAAGGGGCCCTCAGAGTGGGCTCTGGGCCACCCAGATCCCTCCTAGCTCCTGCATATCAAGAATAGAGCTTTGATGCCAGTGCGTTGCTCGGGCCCTGGGTCAGGTAGGGAGAAAGAAACAGGGAAACAGAGGAGTCTAGTTGCCCCTTCCTGACAGTGAGGCAGACATGTGAGGAGTCAGCATGAAGCATCCAGGCGGAGCATTCAGAGTGGGCGCCGGACTCACTCTGGGCCTTGTCAGAACAGAGCACTAGGGCCGGTGCTGTGGTGGTGAAAGTTCAACAACAGGGTCTCTGAAAAAAATAAGGCTCCCTGATTTGCAGCATTTGCCAGCTTTTGTTCTATAAATACCCCCATGGCTGATTTCATGACTTCACTGAACATGGGAAGAAATGCACCGCAGTGTTTCCCCCCAGCAGACACAGGAGAGGTCAGTCACCTCAAGACCACAGGTGAATGAAGTCAAACAATCACGGATGATACATTTGGAGTACTTATTACCTGTTTTAAATATAATTATTTACTCGTAGGTTTGTCTGATTTAATTTCCAATAATGGAAGTTTATAACAACCAGCTGGCAAGCATAGCGCTGGACCCACCCTGGGGTTTCTGATTCTACAGGTCTCGGGAAAGTAGGAGGGCCTGCATTTCTAACCAGTTCTCTGGTGCCGCTGGCCCTGGGAAATGCGCTTGGAGACCTGTGGTAGGGGCACTTAGACAACACCAAAGGAAGGTGCCTTTCCCATTCCCAGCCCGACAGTAGGGCTCACTCAGCACCTCGGTTTCCTCATGCGTAAAATGAGAATAATGCCAATATCTACATCAGGGGGCTGCTGCGTGGATTACATGATGTGATATTTGCCCACTGGCCTTGGAGTGTGCCTTGGACACATGAAAGCCACAAGGATAAGGAACCCCCGCCTCCAGCCTCTCAGGGCCCTAGACGAGAGGGGTCTAGGGCTTCCCGAAGAGCCCAAAGTGAGTGCTAGTATTTTGGAAGGGACCAGTGGGGTTCCTCACTGCAGTGCCTTTTGGTAGAAAGAAGATGCAAACCCCAGGCACACAATCCCACCAAGATTAGTACCCTTTCTCCCTTCCCATGTGTCTCAGCTCATGTGCATTTGCTCCGTTTTGCTCCCTACTCAGGCTGCATATCCAAGTTCATCCTGAGAGGCTGTAGCTGACTTACTCCATCTTTAGCCCCACACCAATGCAGCCATTGGTATAAATAATTAGTGGACAAAGAACATGCCATTCTGTCTATGTCCAGCAGGGCCCCACTCCCAGGCCTGCAGCTGCCTCTCCAAACTTCGTGAATGCACCAGCCTGAAGGAGGTCTGTGGGCAGCAGGTGGGGTCCCCAGCCACAAGCTCCAGGAACTCCATGGTTCAAAGAACAACCTCTGGGGAATGGGGAAGGCTCACCTAGCACAGAAGACTTAGGAGAGAGTATTTTTCTTAAAATAGTGTCAAATTAGAAGGTTTATTCAGAATGCATCATTTCTATAGCATATGAAATGCAAACTCAAAGAACACTGCAGGCAGAGGGGAAGCTACTTAGTGATTAGCTCAGCTCCCTCTCATTTGTCTAAACCTAACAATGGGGAACCCAGGATGTGGTGCAACCCTCGGGGGCTGGTGAAGGTATGGTCAGAATCCAAAAAGTCTCCTAAGTCAAGTTATCTATTGCTACATTACAAATTACCCCAAGACTTAGTGGTTTAAAACAACAATAAACATTTACTCTCTTACAGGGTTTCTGTAGGTTAAGAATTTGTGAGTGACTTAACTCAGTGTTTCTAGCTTGGGGTCATTTATGAAGTGACAGTCAAGATACTGCGCTGGGCTACAGACACCTGAAAGCTTGAGATGAAGCAGAGGATATGCTCCCAAGATGGAACATGTAAAAAAAAAAAAAAGACTCAAACTTCTAGAGATGAAAAGTGCAATGTGCAAATGACAGATACAGTGGATAGGATTAACAGCAGATTCAACACTGCAGATGAAAAGAACTTCAAACCACAGCAATGGAAAATATTCAAAATGAAACACAGAGAAAAGAGAACTTAAAAAAATGAGCAGTGCATCACTGAGGACCAGGATAACTTTGAGTAGTCTAATATATGTATGTAATTGGTGCCCCTGAAAAAGGACAGACGCACTGAAAAGCATTTGAAGAAATAAAGGCTGAAACTTTCCAAGTTTATGGACAGTATAAACCCACATATCCAAGAAGTCCAAGAGCCTTCATGAGCCACGAGGAAAAGTATATGAAGGCATTTCATAATCAAGTGGCTCAAAGCCAGTTATGAAAAGAAATTCTTAAAAGCAGCTAGAGGAAAATGATACAATAGATACAGAGAAGCAGAGGTAAGGATGACAGCAGATTTATAGGAAACACTGCAAGTGAGAAGTTAGTGGAGCAACATCTTCAAATCACTAAAAGAAAACCCCATCAACCTAGTATTCTGAACCCAGTGAAAATATCCCTCAAAAAGGTATTCAAAAACGGAAATAATGCATTATCAGCAGATTCACAAGGATTAAAGAAAATCAGGCAGCAGGAAAATGATATTAGATGGAAATAAGGATCTACCCAAAGGAATGAAGATTACTGGTAATGGTAACTATATGAATAAATAGGTAAGATGTTTTTCTTATTATTTCTCATTAAAAAATGAAAGAATTTTTAGTTTAAGTGAAAAGAATAGTAGTATAGTGTGAGGCTTATAACATATATAAAAGCAATATGTGTATTAACAATAGTTCAAAGGATGGGTGGGGACAAACTAGGCTATACGTGAGATGGTATACTATCATTTGAGCAGAGGACCTGGAATGCGGCTGGGCTGTCGCAGGCACCCAGGATGGCAGCATGGTGGAGGTGTCTTTGTGAGGGCTTATGACTGGAGCCTGAGCTCAGACTGGCCCTCCAATGCCTGCACAACTGGGTGGACCTCAATTTCCTCCTCAGTAATGCGGAGTGTTTTGAGTATTTGATTAGCTAATGCCTCGTCAGCACTGGTGGGAGTTAAGGGCTGTTGCTATAATTTGTGAATTATTACATAGCCAAGGAATAGAGTCCACTTATGACAACTGCATAGGAGCTGGAATATATACAAACATTTAAACACAATTATAGGGGTTTGTAATTACTGTGACACTTAGGTGGGACTCAAGCAGGTCCAGGGCTGAGGCTTGGTTTTCTTACTTGTAAAAATGAGGATATTGACCTCTGTCTTTGCTCCTCACTGGGCTTGAGATGAAGCAGAGGATATGCTCCCAAGATGGAACATGTAAAAAAAAAAAAAAGACTCAAACTTCTAGAGATGAAAAGTGCTTTGTAAGCACTAGAGGCTGAATGAATATGACAAGCGCTAAAGGCTTGTCATAATTATTATTTTAAAACCTCTTTTGGCCACTATACCAGTTATTTGGTTTGTTTCTGGAAACACACCCCCTCACCTGTAATAACATTGCTTGTGTCACAAATTAAGGTCTGATGTGGATTCGAGAGTCCCAGGATGGTGAGGGGCAGGGTTCCTCCTTGTGATTAGAGTCCTGTGGGGATCTCCTGCAGGGCCTGGGATGTCTGCACTTCTCCCACTGGTCTGAGTTTTGAGGTTTCTGTGACAGTTCTGAGATCTTCATACTCTATTTCAGCTCTCTCTCCAACTTGATCGAAGGCTGGCTCTCTGGGAAGTCCTCATTTTTCACCTTGTCTAGAGAGGGACTGTTTGAAGAACCAACTTCTGAAATGCGCTTCTTAGCAATGCTCATGATAAGATTTTCCACCGGCAGCATCTTAGAAAATTGCAGACATATTTTAAAAAGCAATCACTCAGGGTTTCTTATCTCCTGTTATTCTGATTATGGCCTCAGATCAATCTTAAAAAGCTTTAGCCTCTGACCCCCAACCAGGAACTGAACCACCCCAACACAGATCAGAAAGAAGTTCAGTGCCAAGTAGGGAAACATTCTCCCTGTTCTTATCATGCAAGCCTGTAACCATGGTCCATTACTGCCCAAAATGCAGATATTAAAAAAGACAACCTAAAAGTTGGAGACAAATTGCTTCATGGATGAGGTGCTTTCCCTCCCTAAGGAGCTGAGATGAGTCACTTGTCTGGCCTCTTTCTTTGCTCAGGACTTTGTCCTGAAGCTTCTCCCAACCGACTCCAGAGTGAGGCTGTCTGTCAAGCACTCCCAGGACACTTGGTGTGCTTCACGTGTCTCCGTGCCCTGCCTCACCCCTGTGTCAAGAGCTATGCCTGGCTTCCCTAGAGACCCTGCCAGTGCACGAGCTATGCCTTGAGGGGGACAGCATTGTGCTGTGCAGAAAGCAGGGGCTGTAGGGCCTGAGTACCAGCTCCCTGCTCTTTCCTGTACTTCCCAAACTACCACAGTCCCTGAATCCATCTGCAGGGCCACCCAGCCCAGGGCCTGAACCCACAAAAGTCCAGCTGGATGGATACAAGGGTGAGCCTGCGCCCTGGGGCCTGAGGCCAGCTTGCAATTCTCAGCCTGGGGTGTGGGTGGAGCCCTCTGGAAGCCTCCAGCCCCAGAGTAAACAGCCAATCCCAAGCGCTGAAAGTGTGCCCTTCCCGAGGGGGTGGGTCCACCTCCCACGTCCTGGTTTTCCCAGCAGGGAGTTCTGTACCACTCTAGGATCCTGATCTAGACCCCACCCCAGACTGTGCACCCCTGACTCTCCCAGAGGCATCCCTGGGACCATTGCTCCAGGTGACCCCATCTCACTGCATTGCTGGGCCTTGCAGGAGGCCCTGGGTCCCGCTGTGCTGGGCCCTAGCACGGTGACAGAGCCTGCTGCCCCCGGCAGGGGGTCCGAATGCCCTGGCCTTGGGCTCAGCCTCTCTCATCCCTGGACCCGTGTCATTAATGTGGAAATTCCAGTGCCTGTGACCACATGTTCATGACGATGAGATGTGCTGACATCATGCTGACAGTGTGTGAAGCCAGCGCTCACTAGATTTAGGGCTCCGCTGTGTCATGGTGGCAGGCCTCGCGCTGGGATGCTGAGCAGTGCCCTAGGGACGCAGGACAACCAATGCCAATGGCCAGCCAACCAGAATGCTTCCACAGGGGAACCCTCTGGTGATGACAGGGCTCTGGCCAGAGGGACTGGGCAGGAGTGACAAAATCCACTTCCAGGGCTGGTCTTTTAAAATCTGCCTGTGACCTCCTGTGACCTGCAGCTTTCTCTCCTCCCTCTGCTGCGGGGTCAACCTCAGAGGCCTCAAGAGATGGGGGACGCTGCCACCTGGTCCACAGAAGACTTGCTGCAGCAAGAGGCAAACTTTTATTGTGTTTAGGTGCTGAGATTTCAGGAACATTGAGCATTTCCTACTTTAACTAATTAGATGTTATTTTGAGAAGATAGATTTTAGATAATTTTGTCCCAAACTGCTCACCTGGCCATATACCCCAAAAAAGTTTTAAAACCATAGTACTATTTAAACACCATTTCTATGCAGGCAAAGCCATCTAACTAACAGTGACTGTTCTCTTTCTCCTCTAAATGGATATTGGGAGGGAAAGGCCTTGAAAGGTCAGACCCGTCTACTTGTGATATGGCGCTGGGGGACACTGGGGAGCTGCTGACTTTCATGGCCAGCACTGAGCAGGGCATGGTGGAAGGTCTGGGTCTGGAGCTGCAAGAGCCATGCCCCTTTGTGCCTGACTTTGGACTGGAGCGCTGGAAGGGCCCCAACAAGGACACTGGTCACCATGTGAGAGGGGGCATGGCTGTCACACCAGCCCCTGGCCGGATGTCCAGCCTGTGAGGGAGTTCCTTTAGGCAGTGGGAGGTCCTGGGAGGGTGAAAATGACCCCCTTCCTCCCTCGGCTCACTGGACCAAATGGTAGGCATTCCAGGTATTCAGAAGCTGACCAGCCATCAGAAGGCACATGCTCCGAGCTTCCTAGAGGGGCATGGTCCTCACTGGCCACCAGCTTCTTCCCAGAATGTTCACTGACCCAGGGCTCACATAGATGCTGGCATCACTTTCTACCCCACCCTGACACCCCCCTGCCCTTGGCTCTTCAGACCCCCTGGCAGGTTTGGCAAACCCTCTGCAGTGCCTTCAGAACTGGGAGTCCCGGATCGGCAGCGCTGCCTGGCTCCACCCCACACGGCGAGGAGCCTGGGGGCCACAGGGCCCCTCCACAGCCAGGGCTCTGCCACCACAGGCCTGCTTTTCCACGTGGCTGTCCCTGCCATGCTCTGGGGCTGCCCAGGGTACAGCCTGCTCCCTACATAAGGAACAGGCTGTCCTGGGGGCCCACCCTGCTTGCTCAGGGAGGCCCAGGCTGTGAGGCACACTGGTGGAACATGCTGCTCTGGGTCCAGGGGCTCACCCTGGATGGGACGGGAGGGGCCCTTGTTTGGTGGGAAGTGGTTTGGTCCTATTTTACTGCCCCCAAGGTTCTGCAACTAGTGCCGTGTTCCAGGGTATACGGTGCCTCTGAGACACGGGCCGTTACATGTCCTTGAGAACAGGTTAGTCGGGGGACCATGGTGTAAATTCTTTTCCATTGACCTTGCCAGGCTGACCTGCTGAGCTGACTGCCACCCAGGGGCATGTGCTGCTCTCGGGGCAGGAAGGTGCACTCCATCCGCATCCTCTGCAAAGGCGGAAGTTCATTCAGAAGATGCCCCCTTCGTCTTCAGCAGACCAGGCAAGGCAGCAGTCCCATAGCAGTTCCTCCAAATCACCTCCATTCTGCTTACAGAATGTAGTCTACTAATGTATTAAGGAGCTAGAATATCCCAAATACAATTAAAAGTAAGTTATGCTGGTCTCAACAAGGAAGGAAATATGTTTTCCATGCTGCCTCAATGTCATTTCAATTCATTTTTCTGCCTAGTAATTGACAAAACTAGTAATTTACCAATCAGCCTTCCAGCTATTTCTGTAAATTCACTGGGTTCAATCAAAAGCCAAAGGACTGATCTATTAGAAGTGGAAGACATTTAAGTAGTGTAAGCTAATATCTGAGATGACTTGAATCAGCAGGCCCCGAGAGAAGCTTATCACATTTACATGAACAGCCAGCAGCGCTCAAGGAAACACTGAAGTCATTTTTAGAAGGTGAAATGCATTTTGTAGGTGGTGACACTGGGTGTAAAAGAATTCAGGGGCAGCCAAGAAACTTGTCACTTGTGATTTATACGCTCTTGAGCAGGTCATCAGGCCTCTTAGTGACTTGGTTTTCTTTCCCTACAACAGTAGCAAAATATTGTCATATAATGATCAGTTGCAGGCACTCCTGAGGCTTTGCTGATATTGCTATCCCAGGGGCCCACTTTCAGAACCCCGGCTCTAGGGTGCAAAATAGACTTTAAAACACGTGTTTTTGGATGATTACTTCAATCTTACATTTTCTCTCGACATGCCAGATGTACAGACTATTTTTATTAAATATTGTTTAAGAATACTTTAAACATGAGTTGGCTACTGCCAAGCTTGAAATAAATTTCTATTTGATTTAAAATAACCTTTTAACTGGATTTTTCATTTTGATGTGGATAGGAAAGTTATATTTCTCAAACAGCTGCAAAGACATAAAGCATTCCTTTAAAAAGCCACACATTCTGGTACCTGAACCTAAATAAATGGTGACTCCTTTTTTTTCTTTTTAAAATAAGACTCCAATGAGCAATTCTTCACAAAAGAAGCATTGGAAGTTATCCCCAAGGACATTTTAAACAAGAAAACACTTATTGTTTAATTTTTCTCCTGCAGTACTAATGGTCATGTTAATACCAGCTCCCAGTTGGCTCAGGGCGATTTCTGCTCCACTGTGGAGGATGCTTGCTAGCTCTTGAGTTTTCCCTGAGCCTGCAAACAGGGCCTGTGTAGGGAGGGCTTCAGTGCCTGCCCCTCGCGCTCACATGTGTACCTTCTGAGTGCAGCCTGATGGACTGGGATTTGCTGGGATAACATCTATGGTAGCAGCTAGGGGGGCACTTAGCTGCTTGCTCCTCTGTGGACAGAGATTTGCAGGAGCAAGTGAAGGCAGACTCCTCAGGTGTTCTCAGAAAGTCAGTGGCAAGGTCACAAAGCCAGATGTGGCCAGCTGGGGACACCAGCTGCAAAGATCTCAGGGCATCAAGGTCTGTATCCATCAGCTCTCTCGCCACCAGCTGTGTCTGCACAAAGATCTTCGCCAGCTGCCCCAGACGGGCACTGACACAACCCAACAGCAGGAATTCGAGGACGCTGCCCTGCTGTAGCCAGAACCCCACAGCTCCCTGCTTCTTCAGCCTCGTGTTTTACTCATCCAGCATGCAACTTCTGAAAACCACTATGGTTTAGCTGCCTCTGGTTACTGCCCCTCCATTCCTCCTTGCCATATAAGGTCTCCAGTTTGGGGAGTTGAAAGGACATTTAGAAATAGCACATCTCCAGCGAAATTCCCACCCAATGGTTAACTCTTCTAGAAGTTGCTTAGTTAAGTGACAGTCTGACCTTGGCTTGCCCAGCACCAGGCTCAGCCCTGCTCAGTAGACCACAGCACCAAATCAGAGTGTTCTTCAGAGATAGGGGCATGGTGGCTGGTTGGAACGGGCTAGAAGGTCTATCTGGGCCACACGGGCTTGCTTCTCTTCTCCACATATTTCCTCATTGCTTTGTGGTTCACTCAAGCATCCTTACAGCATGGAGGTGGCTTCCCAGAGCAAAAGCAGAAACCACCTGGCATCTCAAGGGCTGAACCTGGACGTTGTACAGCATCACTTCTGTCTCGTTCTGTTGGCCATTCACAAGGGCAGCTCGGGTGCGGACGACGGGGAATGGACTCTAACTCATGTTGGGAGGAGATATGCACTCAGGGAAGGGGGAATGGATGGTATCTATCTTTGGAGCCAATCTGTTATAAATCTTGATCAATGGCTGTGATAATCAAAGCAAGTTAACACATGCAAAGCCCTTAGAACCAGGCATGGTTCATAATGCATGTAAGTGTTAGCTTTTATTCAGATTCAAACCTTGAAGTAAGGCAAAGCCAAGATAAGGGCCATGCTGCATGTCCCTGGACTCCTCTTGCTTGACTGAGCTGAATGATTTGCTAAACCGTCACTGGGTTCAGTTCCACCCAGGGGAGAAGGCCACCACTAGGGTGTTTCCTGAATGTTTAATCTTACTTTCATGGCAGCCCTGAAAGGCAGATGTGGTTATCCTCATCTCACAAAGAGGAGGCTCAGAGAGGGAAATACCTTCTCTGGTTGCTAGTTAGTAAGCAGTGAAGCCCAGATCCAGAAATCGGTCATTCTCCTCCAAAACTACATGCTGGGGTCCAGACATTAGATGTCCATGGCAGTCCTGGCCCCACTGGCCTGGACTCCTAATTGAGCAAGGCATCGCATGCCCTGGGCAGGGGTGCTCAGGGAGCCTAGCAGGTTCTGGTGACCCCTGCTTTCTGGATCTGTCACTTGGCTTTTCACATTTCATTTTAGAAGCCTGCTCATACTTCTTAGAGGACTCCTATCTTAGATCCCATTCTAAGGGTTATATGAATTTCACCTCTCAGACTTTAGGTGGCATTGACACCACTACCACCAGTTCCATTCATCCCACCCTTAGGACAGCCAGAGCCCCCAAAAAACCACACCAAAAGTGGAAACAAGAAAGACTTCAATGATCTGCCCAAATCTATAGCTCGCAGACTGTATAAATGGGATCTGAGCCCAGGTTCTCTGATTCCAAGTATTATTTTCTTTCTTTATCATATGCAAGTTTCCATCCCACCTTTCTGTGCAATGCTTTCTTCATCTGTTCAGTGCAATTGTATCTGCTCTTGTAAGGTCACTGTGAGGATCAAAGGGAATGCTTTATATTTATTCAACAAGTATTTATTAAGCTTCTACTCTGTGCCAGGCACTGTCCTGGACACTGAGGACACAAAGGCAAACAGACCAAATTCTGAGTTCGATGAGCTTCTATTCTAATAGGGGAGGCAGTCTGACAAAGGCATTTTACAAAAACAATGCAGTATTTTTCCCACTGAGGATCTAGCACAAGGCTAGAATGATCACTCAGTCATTCAATGTATTTCTTCATTCAGGCATTCAATGACTCATTTCTCATCAAAGAATCAATTATGTGTCAGGCACTATGATAGTTCGTGGGGAGAGAGAAGTGATAAATTAGAGTGAGCCTCACCTAGTGAAATTTAGAGTCGAGAGTAGAAAACAGACATTAAACTACAGAAGTTATAAAATGACAGTAGCAATAGTAACAGGAGCAATAACGACAACGCAACAATAATAATGAGGTCTGGGCTGCTTTGCGCAACAGCGTGCAACTCATGAAGGATGCTCTGTTAGTGTTTGCTGAACTGCCTCCAGATGAGTTGGATTTACAAGGTCTAGATGTGAAAGAGTGTCTGACCTTTGTGCTGCTCTGTGACTCACTGAGCATGAGAAGGGCTCTGACCAGCCTGGCAGCATGTTAGTTCTGCCCCCAGAGGGTGCTAAGGGAACATCAACCATTCCTTTGATCCTTACAGTGTCCTTACTGGGTAGACTTTTAGCCAAAGTTGTGAGGTTCTGTGGGCAGACATGAAACAAAGCAAAGAGCTGCTTCCTAGCGGTCTCATTGCACTTCTGTCAGACTTCAGGGACTGTGGTCATGTGCCCATTAATCTATGCCTGGTGCCAGACCGCCCACACCCTCATCCTAAAAATGGAGACATTAGGTCTTCTTCAGGGGACCACAGGATGTGCAAGTTCGTAAACAACGGCTGGAAGAAAAAGATGATGGCTGCATGCTGGAACATTCCCTGTGACCTTCAAGCTTTAGGGTCAGATGGCCTGTCTTTCCTCCCTTGAAGTTTCCTCTTCCTTAAAGATTTCTGGTTTCCTATTGTCCAATATGTTAACGTTCACTCCTAGAAATGTGTCTGCTTTCCCATCCATCTTGTCTTTCCCCCTCCCAATTCCAAGCTTTTACTCTAAATTAAATCAAACTTTAAATCAATCTTCTTTCCCACTGCCCGGCTTCCCGTCACTTATTCTCCTAGAAGAAAACCCAGCCTGCTGTCCGTGTGATTTTTAAGAATTGCCTCTGCTAGAGCTGCATCAGCTACACGGGGCATCTCCTGGAGACTCTGCCCCAACAGGTCGCAGGCCTCACCTCCGTCCTATGCTTTCTCCCCCACCGCCTCCCAGGTCCCGACCCCGCCGTGGCCCCACTGGATGTTAACAAACAGCCCCATCTGAGTGGTCTCTCTGCCCCTAGTCTGGCCCCCTTCCAGGCCCTGCCTGTGCTGATGCAGAATGACTTCCCTCCTGGAGTCCTAGCAGCCCCGTCTGAGCCTTGTCCTAAACCTTCACGAGCCCTCAGCACTGCCCGCAGCCCAGGGACCCAGCTCCTGGGGGTGGCGCCCAAGCCCCTTCATACCCGGCTTCTGGCGCCATGGCCGCAGTTTGTATCCCAGCCAATCTGATGAACTTCACACTTGTACTTCAGACACTCTGCGCTCCTCCTTCGGTGTTGGCTGCCAGACACGCAGTCTCCCCACTCAAGTTCAATCTATTTTTATTTAAAATTTTTTTAAAATTTTAATAATAGATTTTATTGAATCCATATTAACATAATAAAAATAATCCATGAGCTCTTTTAAATGCTATGTGTCTGAACTCTGATGCGTGTCTTGCACTTGCAGCACATACCGATTTTCAATAGCCACATATCAAGTGGTCAGTAGTTGCACACAGCTAGTGGCTCCCGTATCAGCCGGGGCAGTTTGGACAATTGCACCAGGCTTCCTTTCTTCCTAAATGTCAGTCTTTTGTGCTTTGGCTCATTGGAATTGGTGATTGGTAAGTAGGCGTGCTGTTGGCCCCCATGCCATCGGGAATGGTGGTGGGAGTGAGGGCGCTGAGCTGCTCGGGCTGGTAAGCTGGCTCACAGAAGGCAGCTCGTTCATGCCGTTCATGTTGTTCAGAGGTGGGGAGCTGTTGCCGTACAGAGACCGAGACTGCATCGAAGTCTGTTTCTGAAGGACGTGTTGCTGCCGCCGCCTGCAGATCTCGATCGTGCGCAGGGGCAGGAACTGCATGAGCTCCAGGGACTCTCTGGTCTTCAGCCGCATCTCGTATGTGTCTTGGCCCCTCCCCAGTAAGTACAACAGTTCGTCATCTGGGGATCTTCGTTTCTTGATGGATGTCATGCGGAGGCCACGTGCATTCTGACGAAAGGGCACGTCACACCGTCACCGTTCTTTGTGCTGTCCGGGACTTGCTGCTCTCTGATGCTGTCTTCATCTGCCTTCCTGTCTCTCTCTGGGCAAGCACAGAACCGGGCCTCAAAGCAGTGTGAGCCCAGGACTTGCCCATCTCTCGTTTCCAGAGTAACAATTATTAAAATTGGATGGCGATTCATCCCTCCAACACACCTGCTGTCACACATGAAATTGTACAAGACTGTTGTGAATTCAGTGCCAACCTGGGGTGGCTCATGAGGTACCAGCACACTTTGTCTTCCTGTGATGGCGTCTTCTGCATACTGGGCATGGCTGTTCCCTTCTACTCGAATCAAATGACTAGCATGGGCAATCTGTCCCTCATTGAATTCACAGCCCAGCTTGTGGCTGGGACACCGTTTCACCACCTCAGTGACATGCTCAGCCTTCTCGTAGACAGGCATGGCGCGGATGGTGGCTCCCTGAGGAGGAGTCGTCACCTTGATCTGGATGGGGCATGTCTTTGCAGTTTGGCAGTACAGTTTCTTCAGCTCAGTGGAATACGTCCAGGTGGCTGACTTGGCAGCGCTGGACTGCTGGAAGGACATGTCGGAGCTGTGTGGCCTGGGGTAGTCGGTGTTGGAGGGGATGGCAGGGACGGAGAGAGGGCATCAAAGGTGGAGCTGGGCTGCACGTAGGGCCAGGGGGCCGTGACGCTGTTCTGTGCATGGTCTGTGTTGTAGGGGCTGGTGGGCGAGAGGCCGTTTTGAATCTGCTGGTCCATGCTGTTCAGGAGCCCCAGGTTCGTGTACTGTGGCCACATGGGGTCACCCAGCAATGAGTCTTGCATGCGGATACAGGCCATGCTAATCTCAGTCTTGTTTCTTGTACCATTTTCTCATGGTTCATCCACAAAGTTCAAGTCAATGGGCTGAACTGAACAGATGGGCTGTTCCAGAAAATCCCAGATATGCTGGAAAACTTCTGGACTGAGGGATTCACCTGTCTGTGTGCTCTGGGACATAGTGGATTGGTAAGAACCTTCTTTCCAAGAGAAATGAGTTGGGGTTTCTACAAACAGTTCTGGAGGTCAGCAGCCCAAAGCATGACTCACCGGGCCGACATCAGGGTGTTGGCAGGGGTGCGTTCCTGCTGGAGGCTGTAGGGGAAAATACGTTTCTCCTTGCTTTTTCTACCTTCTAGAGGCTTCCAGCATTCCCTGGCTCGTGACTTCCTTCCATCTTCAAAAATCTGCTGAGTCTTACTCACATCACATTACTTTCCCAAGTTCATTTTAAACACATTTTCTGGGCACCTCCCCTATGCCAGGACCCTCGCAGAGGCCGGCGGGGCTTGGTGGCTCTGGCTAGAAGAGGGAGCCTTTGTCTGCCCCCGAGGCTAAACCCCTGTCTGGTTCCCTGAAGAACAACTCTCTGGGGCAGTGTCCCTGTCCACTCCTTTTTTGTTTTTTTTTTCTTGTCTAAATTAAAAATGTTTTAAAATATGAACTTGAATGAATATGGTCTCACTGTGAGCAATTAGAATATGAGTTAAATCACCTCGTGCTCCACGCCTTTCCCACGGCTCTGATTCATAGTAGTCGCATTCTGAAAATTCCCCGAATAAATCATTTCACTTACTTTTTTAGTTAAAGCTAGATCCAAACCTAGTTAAAAGAATAAAATAGTTCTCCCAAGGCTTGTCGTAAGGCAGCAATTTCTTCTTTTTCTGTCATTACCTGAATCTCAATCACCACTTTCAGCTTTTTTAGATGAGGTTTTTCCCTTCTTCTCTTATGTTTGTTTCTAAATAATGTGCCTATATTATACATCTTGAATTAAAATTTTAGTCATTATATGGGGAATTGACTGTGTGGAAGGTTGAGGTCTTGCTTTACTTACCCCTCCCTCACACACTCTCACCTGACTTCCTGAACCTCTGAGACAATTCTGGTTCTGTCAGTCAGTACTCAGAGTTCATACTCCCATCCTGGGGAACTGAATTTAATTGAAGCATTTCTCTAAGGATTCCTTTCTTCTTTCTCTCCTTCTAGAACGTTTTGCTTTCTAGAACCCCTTCTATTCAGACATTATCTGTCTCCTTTCTTTTTCTCTCTGTGTTCTTCCCTTCTGTCTGGAAGTTTGCCTCAAGTTTTTTGTCCAACCTGTCCTTTGTGGGGTTTTTTTCCCTTATATTTCTAAGTTCTAGGAGCTGGCTTCTTCTCTGACTGTTCATTTTTATCTCTCTCTGAGGATGTTCCAGATAGTTTTGTATAGAAGCTTTCTTCCCCTGCATGGGTTTTGTTTCCTCCAACTTGCTTTTTTTTTCTTTCCTGTGTTTGTGTTTGTCCTTCACATGAAATTGTTTCCTTAAGTTTCTAGTGACCTAAAGCTCTTTACTCTTACATAAGTAATGGCTGTGCGCTCAGCTGACTGGAAGTGGAAAAGGGGAGGCAGGAACCCCTCACAGGGCAGGCAAACAGAGATCTGTCTCCGTCTGGGCTATTTTACTGGGAACTCTTACTGTTAGTGTATTTTGTGTTCTTCTTTTTGGCCTGTCAGATTCTCCAATTAAAGTTCTTCATTTCCTTCCCGAGGGCTGTTGCTGATTGCTGGGGCCCGGGAGCCACATGTGGGATGGAGGCTGGGAGGGCTAGGTAGCTGGTCTGCACAGCAACTTCCATCTGCTCTCCTGCCCTCGGTATGGTTTTCCCACCAAAAGTGGGGCCAGGGGCCTCAGTCTGAAGTGCCTCTCTTGTTACCCTTCCCAGAGAGTAAACTCCGTGTCAGCCTGAGTGACGGAGGGCAGTCACAGCTTTGCATTCAGTATTCAGGAGTTCTGGGATTTAATTGCTTTTCAACTTTCAACCCGTTCTCCTGAATTTAGCTCCTTTTTTGCCCTCATTTCCAGAAATAGCGGGTCCTGCCAATTCCTGAGTCTTGGGTGGGTGGAGAAGGGGCGCTGTTTGGCAAGCCAGGTGGAGTTTGTGCTCTCCGAGTGCTGGCTTGGAAGGAGCTCTCTCGGGTCTGCTAAGTCAGCCTCCTCTTGCCCAGCTGCTTGCTCGCATCTGTATGTCACCCTCCTGTCCTTTCCCCCTACAAGTGTTTACACCTTCACAATCAGCCCTCTAGTCCTTCCTACTGGAGTTTTGGGGGTTTTAAATCTGTCATTTGAACTACAAGTTTGAACTTAATTTTTGATTAATACAGGATGTTTTATGTAGAGTGTGTTTTATTTCCATGTGTATAGATTTCTTGCTCTCTTTCTCATACACACATCTTCACTCACTATCATTTTGTTCTTATTTTTTTCTTTTGCCTTATTGCCAGTGAGTGTGTCTCTATGATTTCATTTTTTGGAAAAAAATTTTTTTGAATAAATGGAGAGCAGAGAAAACATTGCTATTCTTCATTTACATATCCTTCAAAGCTGTGCCATTAAGAGTATACAAGTTCAGGACAAAATTAACACACAGATATCTGTTGCTTTCCTATACATTAATGATGAACTAACAGAAAGAGAAATCAGAAAAACAATTCCATTCACAATTGCATCAAAAAGAATAAAATACCTAGGAATAAACCTAACGAAGGAAGTGAAAGACCTGTACTCTGAAAACTACAAGACACTCCTAAGAGAAATTAAAGAGGACACTAACAAATGGAAATGCATCCCATGCTCTTGGCTAGGAAGAATAAATATTGTCAAAATGGCTATACTACCTAAAGCAATCTACAGATTCAATGCAATCCCTATCAAACTACCAACAGCTTTCTTCAATGAACTGGAACAAATAATTCTAAAATTCATATGGAACCACAAAAGACCCCGAATAGCCAAAGCAATCCTGAGAAGGAGGAATCAAACAGGGGGAATTACACTCCCTGACTTCAAGCTCTACTACAAAGCCACAGTAATCAAGACAATTTGGTATTGGCACAAAAACAGACCCACAGACCAGTGGAACAGAATAGAAAATCCAAACATTAACCCAAACATATACAGTCAATTAATATTTGATAAAGGAGCCTTGGATATACAATGGGGAGATGACAGCCTCTTCAGCAGCTGGTGTTGGAAAAACTGGACAGCTACATGTAAGAGAATGAAACTGGACTACTGTCTAGCCCCATACACAAAGGTAAACTCAAGGTGGATCAAAGACCTGAATGTAAGTCATGAAACCATAAAACTCTTAGAAAAAAACATAGGCAAACATCTCTTGGACATAAACATGAGCGACTTCTTCATGAACATATCTCCCTGAGCAAGGGAAACAAAAGCAAAAATGAACAAGTGGGACTATATCAAGCTGAAAAGCTTCTGTACAGCAAAGGACACCATCAGTAGAACAAAAAGACATCCTACAGTATGGGAGAATGTATTCATAAATGACGTATCTGATAAAGGGTTGACATCCAAAATATATAAAGAACTCATGCACCTCAACAAACAAAAAGCAAATAATCCAGTTAAGAAATGGGCAGAGGTCATGAATAGACACTTCTCCAAAGAAGAAATTCAGATGGCCAACAGGCACATGAAAAGATGCTCCACATCGCTAATCATCAGAGAAATGCAAATTAAAACCATAATGAGATATCACCTCCCACCAGTGAGGATGGCCAACATCCAAAACACAAACAACAACAAATGTTGGCGAGGATGTGGAGAAAAGGGAACCCTCCTACACTGCTGGTGGGAATGCAATTTAGTTCAACCACTGTGGAAAGCAGTATGGAGGTTCCTCAAAAAACTCAAAATAGAAATATCATTCGACCCAGGAATCCCACTCCTAGGAATTTACCCGAAGAATGCAGCAGCCCAGTTTGAAAAATATATATGCACCCCTATGTTTATTGCAGCACTATTTACAGTAGCCAAGAAATGTAAGCAACTTAAGTGTCCATCAGTAGATGAATGGATAAAGAAGAAGTGGTACATATACACAATGGAATATTATTCAGCCATAAGAAAACAAATCCTACCATTTGCAACAACATGGATGGAGCTAGAGAGTATTATGCTCAGTGAAATAAGCCAAGCCGAAAAAGAGAAGTATCAAATGATTTCACTCATATGTGGAGTATAAGAACAAAGAAAAAAATACTGAAGGAACAAAACAGCCGCAGACTCACAGAACCCAAGAATGGACTAATAGTTACCAAAGGGAAAGGGACTGGGAAGGATGGGTGGGAAGGGAGGGACAAGGGGAAAAAAGGGGCATTACGATTAGCAGATGTAATGTTGGGGGGGCACGGGGAGGGCAGTACAACTCAGAGAAGACAAGTAGTGATTCTATAGCATCTCACTATGCTGATGGACAGTGACTGTAATGAGGTTGGTGGGGGGGACCTGATGAAGGGGGTAGTTTAATAACCATAATATTGCACATGTAATTGTAGATTAATGATACCAAAATAAATTATTTAAAAAAAGAGTATACAAGTTCACAGGTGCTCTGTTTTCTCCATAGATTGTTATTTTTATTATTATGACATATTTACCTGTGTTCCCTTTTTGTTCTTATCACCTCCAGTTCTATTTTATTAGATTTTGATATTGCGAAATCTGCATTCTTCTTGCTCACATTTCCTGGGTTATCTTTTTTCTACTGTTTTGTTTTCAATTTTTTGTTCATTGGTCTTTCCTTTTTAAAGCCAGACATAACGTTGTCTTCTAAGAGACAAACTAACCAATCCAGGTACTATGAACTAAAATGCTTGTACCTATTCGTTGCCATCTTATTTATTTTTTGTTTTCTATTTGCCTTTACCTTTTTTTTTTCCTTCCTCCCATTTTCTGCCCATTTGCTGAACTGACCACGTTTGTTACGTTTTTTTCTGTCTCATGCTGTGGAAGTTGTACTTTCCCTTTCTGTTCTATTGCATTTCTCATGGAAGCCAGGAGACCCAGTAGTCAAGGGCTGGGATAACTAGTCTGCCAGTGAGTCATCACACAGGGCACATGGGCCAGGCTGATCACCTGAGTGTACGTCAGGAGTTCTCGTGGCTAAGGAATCATTTCGCACAGAAGCTAAAACCACTAAGATGAAACAACCTGGAATCTTCTATTAGTGCAACTGTAGCATCTGTCTGGTAGAAACTCTTGGGGAAAGCTAGAAGGACGGCGTTCTGTTTGAAAGCACCTTTGACTAGTCTTCCTATCTGAGCTTGGGCAAAAAGCGTCTGCTTCCCCCATTTGAGTTTTCCTCTTCTCTCAGCTCTGTGTCCTGCTGTGAGAAAGGGAGTGGGGAAGAGATGGGGCTTTGCGAGAGAACCAGCATATGGGCTGAGCGTGACCCTCAGCATGTATCTTGCGCTCTGGGCAGCATCAAGGGTAGCTGGACATCCCTCCCCTGCACAATTGCATCTGCTAGACAGATGACAGGCCCTCTGTCAGGAGGGTGCTTACTGCCTGCGCACTGCTGTCACTTTAAACAGTGAGCAGGACACATTTTTCCAGGAACCAGATATTGAGAATTAGTCCATTACATGCAGTTCATAGAATTAAATAGGAATTTGTGGGCTATTTTGCCAGCAGGCGTGCAGATTTGAGATCATACTGTATAAGCTAAATGAGTCAAATCTGGCCAATAATCTCTTTGAGATCGGAAACCTGTGCAGCGGGGCTCCACAGCAGTCAGGCTTGCTGGGGGAGGGAGAGTTACGGGAAGGAATAATGCCCCATGAGGTCTGGGGGTGTCAGCCAGGCTCAGGGAAGCCAGAGGAGGAGCCCTGGGCACAACGCTGGCATCTGCTGGGAGATGTGGGCTCCCTCCCAGAGGCCCCCTGGCACTGAATGCCCTGTTCCAGTTCGGGCTGGGCCTCAAGGCTCCCCCTGTGTCCAGGCTGGTGCCCGAGAATGTTGATGCCACCATTTTATTAGGTGTTTCCATTAGAAGCCATTGATGTCTAGAAAAGGTGGCAGGTGAGGGAGCAGAGTGTCCAGTTCAGGAAACCCGGGAGAGAGAGATTTGTTATGGAGCTGCAGCTGGTGGGGGAGGGCTGCTTTGGGAGTACGCGGGGAATGTGTGACAGGGGCTCGCCGGGAGCCTGGTGACCTCTGTGCGTGAGTCACTGCAGTGCACACGGCTCGCCCAGTGTCCCAAGGGAGTTCCTCCGGGAGATGGCGCCACGGGCCGGGCCAGGAGGGGATGACAGTAGGGGCCACAGGCGGGGCTCTGAGGGGCTGGGGACTCTGCCAGTTTTGGTTATGGTCAGCAGAGTGACATGTCAGCAGTACGTCAGCCAGGAAAGCTGAGATACCGTTGGAAGGCCAAGGCTTGTCTTCAACACAAAAAACAGAGGGCAGGAGGAAGATGGCAGCGAGCAAGCCAGAAGCACAGTTCTGGGTGTGGGGAACAGGCTCAGGGGCAGGGCTGGGGGACGGAAGGAGCGAGGCACAGGCAGGGCTGAGGGAGCACGAGAGTACCTGGGATTAAGGACTCAGATGCTAGGATTTGTCTCAGTTATGTATATGTTCTACAATCTAATCCTTAGCACATCTCTGTGACGTAGGCAGTCATGTCTCCATTTCAGCCATGATCAAACCAAAGGTAAAAAGAAATTTAAGTCACTTGTGCCATGTCATATAGCTAGCACTTCAGATCTGATTCAGATCAAATTCGGATCTGACTCCAATGTTCCTTTGTTCCACTCACCGTCCCTGGGAGTTGTTCTCTTTCCGTATAAAACCAGGGAGGCAGGGCAAGATAAGCATTTTCCTAAATTTTAGTTTAGATCCACCTTCACTGCTTTTGTCATACTCACCTCTTATTTGTACTATTATTTATGTGTAAGTTTTCTATAAGCAGTCTCACTTGTTATTTATCTTTTATAGTAAAAATTACATATACAGAGTCTACCATCTTAACCGGTTTTAAGTGTACCTTCACATTGCCAGGCAACCCTTTTTGTTTTCAATGTAGGTGATATCTTAGAAAGGAAAACATGATATTGTTATCATGAATGGAAACCAGCATTACTTTCCACAAATAGAAGTTAACCACTAGGATAAATACAGTGAAGACAGGAAGTTATTAACCTTCAGTGTTTCAGTAAAACAGGCTGTGATACTAGGAACATGGGGGCCGAGAATAAAAATCTCTTTGGCAATCCTGTTGTAGCATCACTCTGAGTGGAGTCCGTGGCTTGGTGCCTGGGAAGTGGAAGCCCCGAAGGGAGGAGCTCTCTGCCTTGTCCCCTCCCCTGGGCACGGGAGCCCTCCCTGGGAGCCCTGCCATGATGCCCATGGACACAGGACACGTGCTTCTCACCTGGGGCTTGGCCTCGTCTCTGTCCTTGTAGTGGAAAAGCTGGTCCCCACGCAGCACGAACCAGCGCTGCTGCCAGGTCTTCCTGATGCTCCTCTGCTTCTTCAGCCAGCCCGCCTTCAGCACAGGGCCCAGGCTGTGGGGGCAGGGTGGCTGCCCTGGGCTCCGGCTCTGTTCCCCCATCACCAGGCTTTTAGAGCGGGCTGGAAGCCAAGAACACACACGGTGAGTGTAAAGGATGCACATCATCCCTTGCCCCATCCTGGCATCCCAGCTGCCTTGTGCCAGGGCACGGAGGCTTAGGCCAGCAGGGCGGGATCACGCTAATGCTACATCCTCAGGTTCAGAGGCCTATGGGGTGGAGTAGCTCAGGAGAAGCAGTCTAATGTTAACCACTTAGGGAGATACAGCCTGCCTGCCTGGTTGGTTTCTGCTATGTCTCTGGGTTCTTTATTTCCTCAGGTTCATCCATTTTTCATCCATGTATCCATCCACACATCCAACCATCTTGAATCTCCATCTGAGCTGGATCTTAAACAATGAATCTTTCCTTCCAACCATCCACCCACCTATGCATCCATCTAGTTGCCCATGAATCCTTCCATCCATCAGTCCATCCATTCATCCATCTGTCCCTCCATCCATCCATCCATCCATCCATTTATCCATCCATCCATCCATCCATCTTTTCATTTGTTCAATGGTTCAATTGTTTATTCATTCAGCAACTATTTATTGAGTACCTACTATGTGCAAGTCACTGTTTCAGGTGCTGCAGATAAGCAGGACATAAACAAGTAAAGATCTGGGTCCTTGTAGAGTTCACATACTATGAGGGTTGGTTACTGATGCCCTGAGGGAGCTGGCCTCATCAGACCTTCTCCCTGTTTTCTCTGTGGTGTCCCTTCTCTGGACACTCAGACCTGAGAACCATTGCCCAGACCCTCCAAAGCCACCTTGCGGTGCCATCCTGGGCAGGGAAGGCCTGCACAGAGGGGCTCTGTGCCAGCTACTTGCAGTGGCCCCCTGACACAGCAGAGACTATCTCCTGTACCTCAGAGCTCCGAGTGCATGTGAGACCCTCTGCCGTGCGGGCTTCCTCTCCTCCGCAGCTGACACCATTGACCAGCCACCTGCCGAGGTTGGCACCACCCCTCACAGTGATGACTGAGTTCTTGTCCCCCCAGGGCTCCCTCTGCCCCACCCCTTCTCCCTCCTCTGTCCCAGGGAAAGCTCCTCTCCTCTATGGCCACCACCAAGGATACTGCCACAGTGGTCACTAGGAGGAGCCATCCTGGACTTTGGAGGAATGATTCTGAGTCCAAATGCAATTGCACTTGTAATTCTTTTCCTTGGATCGAACTTCTGGTTGGAACACATGGTCTCCATGGCCCACAGATTCTTGCACTGGGCCTGTGATTCTGTGCGTGTGTGTGTGTGCATGTGGGGCAGCTCCTCCCGTTACACTGAGCCTGGGCTACCTCTGCTCACACTGTCCCGTTAATCTGGACCTTTCTTCCATCCCTTTCCCACTCAATCCCAGGCTCTGGCTGCCTGGTGAGCTTCTACTCATTGTTTAAGATCCAGCTCAGATGGAGATTCAAGGTGGCAGCGTGAGAGGTGAGACAGAGAATTCCTCCCAAAACCATATAGTGTGAAAATATACTTAATACAACTAGCCCTAAAACAGCAACAGGAAAGAAGGCTGCACCAGACTGCATACAGACCTCATGAACAGAGAAGACCTCACGAAACAGGGTAATGTAGGAAAGCCTTAATCTGGCGGCACACGAGCCCTTCCCCCACCCCAGCTCACCGGCAGGAGGAAGAGAAATGGAGCAGGGGGGTGGTGGAAGCCAGGGACTGCTGAACACCCAGCCAGTGAGGTCTGCTTTGGACCACAGACCTACATTGTGTGGTGCTCTGGAGGTTGCTGGAGTTGGGGAGCTGGGACAGGTGGAGAGCTTGAAAGACAGATTCTGGCCATTTGTGGAGGATGGGGATCCACATCCAGCTGCTCTGGGACAAAGGAAAGGCATGCGCTCTGAGAGTCTTCCTAACAGCAAGATGGCTGCTAAAGGGGTGGGGTTTGCACGAAGCTTGTTATGGGGGAGAAGGGATAGGTGGACAAGGTTGCCTGGACAATCTCTGCCCCGCGGGTTGGGAACTTTGAGGAGCTTCAGGCACCCCATCCCCCTGGCTGCCTACTCAGCTCCGAGGCCCCTCACTGTGACACACAGCCTGCTGCACTTTCCTCCTGACTTGCCGGCACCTGCTCACAAACTGGCAGTCACTGCGCTGGCATCAGGCCAGCCAGAGGCTCTGCCTACAACAGCTAGAGACGCAAAGCTCAGAGGCTTACACTTGTGTACTCGGTCCACTCGCTCTGATCCTGGAGACAGGCACTGCAGGTGGGAAACAGGAAACAGTTCTTTCCTCCCCCAAGGCACCACCGTCACTCCCCTACAACCCCAAACCTCACTTTAGGGGCTGAGCATCTCCAAAGACTGGAGCTTCAGGGCACTAGAGGGCACCACACAGAATTATGAAACATCTAAGGAACCTGGTTCAGACAAAAATATCACAAACCCCAGAAAAAGGACCAAATGAAACTGAACTCACCAATCTTCCTGAAAGAGAGTTTAAAATAAAAATCATAAACATGCTCATGGAGGTACAGGAAAATATTCAAGAACTCAGGGATGAATTTAGGATGGAGATTCAATCATTAAGAAATTCCATATCTGAAATGAAACACACAATGGAGAGATTTAAGAGCAGATTAGATGTAGTAGAAGAGAAAGTAAATGGGATAGAAATTAGAGAATAGGAATACAAAGAAGCTGAGGCACAGAGAGAAAAAAAGGATCTCTCAGAACGAAAGAATATTGAGAGAACTGTGTGACCAATCCAAACGGAACAATATTCGCATTATAGGGGTACCAGAAGAAGAAGAGAGAGAAAAGGGATAGAAAGTGTTATTGAGGAGGTAATTGTTGAAAACTTCCCTAATCTGGGGAAGGAGACTGTCTCTCAAGCTATGGAGGTGCACAGATCTCCCAACACAAGGGACCTAGAGGAAGACAACATTAAGACATATAATAATTAAAATGGCAAAGATCAAGGATAAAGACAGACTTTTAAAAGCAGCTAGAGAGAAAAAAGATCACATACAAAGGAAAGCACATCAGGCTATCATCAGAATTCTCAATAGAAACCTTACAGGCCAGAAGGGAGTGGCATGATATATTTAATGCAATGAAGCAGAAGAGACTCGAACCAAGAAAACTCTACTGGGCAAAGTTATCATTTAAATTTGAAGGAGGGATTAAACAATTTTCAGATAAGCAAAAGCTGAGAGAATTTACCTCCCACAAACCACCTCTACAGTGCATTTTGGAGGGACTGCTATTGATGGAAGTATTTCTAAGGCTAAATAGATGTCACCAGAGGAAATAAAACCACAGCAAAGTAGAACAATTAATTACTAAGAAGATGCAAAATCAAATCAACTACCCCCAAAGTCAATCAAGGGATAGACAAAGAGTACACAATATGATACATAACATATAAAGAATGGAGGAAGAAGGAAAAGGACAAAAAAAAAGAACTTTTAGGTTGTGTTTGTAATAGCATACAAAGTGAGTTAAGTTAGACTGTTAGATAGTAAGGGAATTACCCTTGAACCTTTGGTAACCATGAATCTAAAGCCTGCAATGGCAATAAGTACATACCTATCAATAATCACCCTAAATGTAAATAGACTGAATGCATCAATCAAAAGACATAGAGTCACTGAATGGATAAAAAAACAAGACCCATCTACATGCCACCTACAAGAGAATCACTTCAAACCCAAAGACATACACAGACTGAAAGTGAAGGGATGGAAAAAGATATTTCATGCAACTAATAGGGAGAAAAAATCAGGAGTTGCAGTACTTGTATCAGACAAAATAGACTTCAAAACAAAGAAAGTAACAAGAGACAAAGAAGGACATTACATAATGATAAAAGGGTCAATCCAACAAGAGGATATAACTATTATAAATATCTATGCACCCAACACAGGAGCATCTACATATGTGAAACAAATACTAACAGAATTAAAGGGAAAATAGAATGCAATGCATTCATTTTAGGAGACTTCAACACACCACTCACTCCAAAGGACAGATCAACCAGACAGAAAATAAGTAAAGAGACAGAGGCACTGAACAACGTATTAGAACAGATGGACCTAACGGATATCTACAGAACATTTCATCCAAAAGCAACAGGATACACATTGTTCTCAAGTGCACATGGAACATTTTCAAGAATAGATCATATACTAGGCCATAAAAAGAGCCTCAGTAAATTATAAAAGATTGAAATTCTACCAACCAGTTTCTCAGACCACAAAGGTATGAAACTAGAAATAAATTACACAAAGAAAACAAAAAAGCCCACAAACACAGGTAGGCTTAATAACATGCTACTAAATAACCAATGGATCAAAGACCAAATAAAAACAGAGATCAAGAAATATATGGAGACAAATGACAACAATAATTCAACACCTCAAAATCTGTGGGATGCAGCGAAGGCCTTGCTAAGAGGGAAGTATATTGCAATACAGGCCTACCTCAGGAAAGAAGAACAATCCCAAATGAACAGTCTAAACTCACAATTAATGAAACTAGAAAAGGAAGAACAAAGGAGGCCCAAGTAGAAGGAGGGGCATAATAAAGATTAGAGCAGAAATAAGTAAAATCAGGAAGAATAAAACAATAGAAAGAACCAATGAAAGCAAGAGCTGGTTCTTTGAGGAAAAAAACAAAACAGACAAACCCCTATCCAAACTTATCAAGAAAAAAAGAGAGTCTACACCCATAAACAGAATGAGAAATAAGACAGGAAAAATCACTATGGACACCACAGAAATACAAAGAATTATGAGAGAATACTATGAAAAATTATATGGTAACAAACTGGATAACCTAGAAGAAATGGACAACATCCTAGAAAAATACAACCTCACAAGGCTAACCAAGGAAGAAACAGAAAATCTGAATAGACCAATTACCAGCAAGGAAATTGAACTGGTAATCAAAAAACTACCTAAGAACCAAACACCTGGACCAGATGGTTTCACTGCTGAATTTTATCAAACATTTAGTGAAGCTCTAATACCCATTTTCCTTAATGTTTTCCAAACAGTAGAAGAGGAGGGAATACTCCTAAACTCATTCTACGAGGGCAGTATCACCTCTAATACCAAAACTAGGCAAGGACACCACAAAAAAAGAAAATTACAGACCAATATCCCTGATAAACATAAATGCAAAAATACTCAACAAAATATTAGGAAACCGAATTCAAAAATCCATCAAAAAGATCATCCATCATGATCAAGTGGGATGCAAGGATGGTACAATATTCAAAAATTCATCAACATCATCCACCACATCAACAAAAAGAAGGAAAAAACCGCATGACCATCTTTATTGATGCTGAAAAAGCATTTGAAAAAATTTAACACCCATTCATGATAAAAACTCTCAACAAAATGGGTATAGAGGGCAAGTACCTCAACATAATAAAGGCCATATATGACAAACCCACAGCCAACATTATACTTAACAGAGAGAAGTTGAAAGCTTTTCCTTTAAGATCGGGAGCAAGACAAGGACGCCCACTCTCCACACTTCTATTCAACATAGTCCTGGAGATCCTAGCCATATGAGACAACACAAGGAAACAGAAGGCATCCAGATTGACAAGGAAGAAGTTAAACTGTCCCTGTTTGCAGATGACATGATATTGTACATAAAAAATCCTAAAGAATCCAGTCCAAAACTACTAGATCTAATATCTGAATTCAGCAAAGTTGCAGAATACAAAATTATTACACAGAAATCCGTTGCATTCTTATATACTAACAATGAGCTAGCAGAAAGAGAAATCTGGAAAACAATTCCATTCACAGTTGCATCAAAAAGAATAAAATACCTAGGAATAAACCTAACAAAGGAAGTGAAAGACCTATACTCTGAAAACTACAAGATGCTCATGAGAGAAATTAAAGAAGATACCAATAAATGGAAACACAACCCCTGCTCATGGATAGGAAGAATTAATATTGTCAAAATGGCCATCCTGCCTAAAGCAATCTACAGATTCAATGCAATTCCTATCAAAATACCAATAGCATTCTGCAATGAACTAGAGAAAATCGTTCTAAAATTCATATGGAACCACAAAAGACCCCGAATAGCCAAAGTAATCCTGAGAATGAAGAATAAATCTGGGGGGATTATGCTCCCCAACTTCAAGCTCCACTACGAAGCCACTGTAATCAAGACAATTTGGTATTGGCACAAGAACAGAACCATAGACCAATGGAACAGACTAGAGAGTCCAGATATAAACCCAACCATATATGGTCAATTAATATACAATAAAGGAGCCATGGACATACAATGGAGAAATGACAACTTCTTCAACAACTGGTATTGGCAAAACTGGACAGCTACATGTAAGAGAATGAAACTGGATTATTATTTAACCCCATACACAAAAGTAAATTCAAAATGGGTCAAAGACCTGAATGTAAGTCATGAAACCATAAATCTCTTAGGAAAAAACATAGGCAAAAATCTCCTGAATATAAGCATGGGCAACTTCTTCCTGAACGCATCTCCTTGAGCAAGGGAAACAAAAGCAAAATTGAACACATGGGACTATCAAACTAAAAAGTTTCTGTACGGCAAAGGACACCATGAACAGAACAAAAAGGTATCTTACAGTATGGGAGAATATATTTGTAAATGACATATCTGACAAGGGGTTAACATCCAAAATATATAAATAACTCACACACCTCAACACCCAAAAAGCAAGTAACCCAATTAAAAAATGGGCAGAGGATATGAAGAGACAGCTCTCCAAAGAAGAAATTCAGATGGCCAACAGACACATGAAAAGATGCTCCACATCACTAATCATCAGGGAAATGCAAATTAAAACCACAATGAGATATCACCTCACACCAGTAAGGATGGCTGCCATCCAAAAGACTAAGAACAACAAATGCTGGTGAGGACATGGAGAAAGGGGAACCCTCCTACACTGCTGGTAGGAATGTAAGCTAGTTCAACCATTGTGGAAAGCAATATGGAGGTTCCTCAAAAAAGTAAAAATAGAAATACCATTTGACCTGGGAATCCCACTCCTTGGAATTTACCCAAAGAATACAACTTCTCAGATTCAAAAAGACATATGCACTCCTATGTTTATTGCAGCACTTTTTACAATAGCCAAGATATGGAAGCAACCTAAGTGTCCATCAGTAGATGAATGGATAAAGAAGACATTGTACATATACACAATGGAATACTATTCAGCCATAAGAAGGAAACAAATCCTGCCATTGGCAACAACATGGATGGATCTGGAGGGTATTATGCTCAGTGAAATAAGCCAGGCAGAGAAAGACAAGTGCCAAATGATTTCCCTCATTGTGGAGTATAACAATGAAGAAAAACTGAAGGAACAAAATAGCAGCAGACTCAGAGACTCCAAGAAGGAACTAGTGGTTCCCAAAGGGGAGGGGTGTGGGAGGGTGAGTGGGGAGGGAGGGAGAAGGGGATTGTGGGGTATTATGTTTGGTACACATGGTGTGGGGGGTCACGGGAAAACAGTGTAGCACAGAGAAGGCAAACGGTGAATCTGTGGCATTTTGCTGCACTGATGGACAGTGACTGCACTGGGGTGTGGGTGGGGACTTGAGAATATCGGTGGATGTGGTAACTTCATTGTTTTTTCATGTGAAACCTTATAAGTGCACTTCAATGATACCTTAATAAAAATTAAAAAAAAAGAACACATAACATAAAATTTACCATAACAACCATCTTTACGTGTGCAGTTTAGTGGCATTAAGTACATTCACCTTGCTCCATAACCATCACCACCGTCCCATCTCCAGAACATTTTCATCATGTTCAACGGTCTCCTGTTCTCTTTTGACCCCACGCCAGCCAGGCCTCCCCTACCTCTGTCCCACCCAAACAGTTCTGCTATTGCCAATGACCCTCATGCTGCTCAAAGGGTCAAATCCATCCTCCCATTACTTGACCCCTTGCAACACTTACCCCATGTGCTCCCTCCCTCCTTGGGGGCCATTTCTACCCTTGGATCTTGAGACCACACTCTCCTTTACTGACCGCCACGCCCAGTCTCCTCATCCACTTCTTGGTGTCCAGTGCCCCAAGGTTAGTGTTTGGACCCCATGTCTGTGTGATATCACTCAGTGATCTCCTCCTGTCCCATGAGTTTTAACACCATCGATGCACAGAAGGTGCCTGTGCAGAGCTTAACCCTGATCCCAAGACCCACACACCCATCCCACTGCCCACCTGACACCTCTAATGTCACAAGCCCAAAGCTGAACTCCTGGTCTTCCCCCTCCCCATGTCCTACTCCTCCAGGATCCCCCCATCTGCAGTGGAAACACCATCCTCAGGCCTTCATATTCCCAGCTGCCATCACTTCCCACCTGGATTATTGCTAGAGCCTCTTCTACAGTCTCCCACCTGTGGTCTCAAAAGAGGGCAGCCAGAGAGAGTTGTCAAAGACGGGAGTTAGGTCATGTTGCTCCCTATGAAAACCCTACAGGACATTCCCTCTTGCTCAGAGTGAAAGTTGGAGCCATCCCTACGGCTACAAGGGTCCTCAGGACCCGGCCACCTGACGGCTTGGACTTCCCTGTGGTGCCCCAGTCCTGGCCACGCTGGCTGCTGCTGTTCCTCGAGCAGGCCAGCCATGCGACCGCTGCCCTCTCTGCACCTGCTGCCCCTGTCCTGGTGGGGGTTTCCTGTCATTCTTCCCTCAAATGCTATTTTCTCAGAGGCCAATCCTGACCACCGTTTAAACAGATGTATCCCCAACCCTCCCACCTCCCCTTTCCTGCTTATTTTAGTATTTACTTAAATTCTATTACAGCGTGGAAGAAAGCCCATTGCAGAACAATATACAAAATTTAAAACTACAGGAAAGGAAAAAAAAACACAACCCCCAAACAGAAGACATCACAATGAATTTTGAGTGGGTACATGTATTTGCGGAGAAGGAACATGTCACTCTCACGTGTCACATTATGGTTGTGAAGGGGCGTATGGCACTGTAGAATTGTGCATTTTATACAGGGAAGGCATGCATGTATTGTTTATGGAAATTAAAATAAAAACTTTAAAACAAAAGAGCTTTTTTGGAATGGATCCCCTCAGGAGTTCTAAAATAACAATTTATGTATCATTAGTTCAATAACTGTTAATGAGATTTATCTGTGACAAGCACCACACTAGGCTATGGACTCCAACACAAACCAGACAGGGTTGGTCTCTGCCTGCTTGGAGCTTCCAGGCTACAGATGATGCTTCGTGGAAGCATAGCCCAGGCCCACCTGTGGCTGTCTGCCTCACTCCATCTCACATAAGGAGGGGCTCCGTGAGGGTGCGCCGGCCCATCACGCACTCTGTGGTGCGACGAGCAGAGCATCTGGAAGCTACTGAAGCTTTAGCATTGCTGAGAACGCATAACTGGTACCTTAGAGACGGATCATCTGAGCTCTGCCCTTTATTGGGCTTTGTACTCAGTTTGGCTCTCCTCTTCCCTCTCCTGTGCACTTCCTCCCAGCTGGTGTCCCCTGGGGGCACCTCTTTAATAAATTACTGCATAAAAATCCTTATCTCAGGGTCTGCTTAGGAGAGCCCCATCTAACCCTCCGGGTCGTTTTCAGAGCCTCCTGAGCTGGCTTTAGGCAGCTGCTGATGCATCTGGTCCTGCAGGGACCAGGGGTGTTTTTCCATCTGCAGTCTGAAAGTGCAGCCCCGAGAGCATGGAGGAGTGGCTGCACAGGAGCTAAAACACAATCGATTCATAAAAGTCAATGGGATTTGAAAGCCAGGCTGGGGAAATAGCAAGATGGCTCTTAGAGTGGAATTGATTTAAAGGGTAAGTATTGAGGCTGAAAGATTGATTGAGAAGAGCGAGGTGAGGTAATGGAAGGGGCATTCTGGAGGGGGCCGGACAAGACAGTTTCATAAAGTTAATGCAATTTGCAGCCAAGGTCGAGGAGGGCCCATCAGGTCCCTATGCTGTCCTGGGAATACTGCATGAGCCTCCCGTGATTCATTACACCATGGTTCCTCGGTGCTCTCTATCTTTTTTTTTTTAACTTGTCACTTAGCTTTCTTTCTGGGCTCCATTTGGTCGTCTGTTCTTTCCTAGGTCCCCCATCTTAGGGTCTAGAGAGCCAGCTAGGTCCTCCTAATAGAGCTCACTTTGCGCCTGGAGGTTGAAAGACAGCAAAGGGCACACCCTACACCCTTTGCTGCAGTACTGATTCTAAAGAGCGCTGCGGTTGTCTAGAAAGTTTGAAAATTTTTTCATAATGATTATTTTAATGAATTTTAAAAATATAAAAGATCACATTCTCAGAAATTATTTTTATTGGCTCTTCCTGGGTTTGTCTCCTGGATCAGCTGGTGCTGGTCTTTGGCAAGAGGATGCAGGAGGCAGGGCGACACCCAAACTGCTTGGTCTGTACTTCCAGGCAGCATGCATCCTCAGATTCAACTGCATCTAGCATCCAGTTACCCATTTGCAGAGTTTGTGGGGCCTCCTGTGTGTCCACCCTGTGCTGGCCACTGTGGAATGGAGAGGAAAGGCATGCAACTGCCCTAGCAGCATTGAAGGGGGAGCAGAGAGGCCCGAACGCAAGGTCTCACTATCATTACGGCGTGTAGAAGGGGAGATAGGAGCATGAAGGCAGCAGGAGGAAGTCTGGCTGGAAGGTCAGGAGGCCAGTGGAAGGCTACAGCTAGATGAAACAATAGAATGAGCCACTAAGAGGGATCAGGTTATGCCGCCCCAAAATATGCCACTTGGGCATAGTCATCATTTTGAGCTGCAGGCAATTGAGAAACAGCGAACTCTGGAGGAGCTCTCTTCCCTCCCCCTTTCTGCCTAAAAGCAGGGCGTAAGTTTCCTTTTGTAAAGGTGCCTCCCCCACTACTATACCAGGAGGAGAAGAGATTCTTATCATCAGAGGCTGAGTTGAGTTTTCATAACAAAGCTTATTATGCAACCCTTATCTACCATACATGTCCTAATTACCTTCCCTTGATTTACTGCCCCTGGGTTTAACTGTGTCTTTGGATTTTCACCTCTATTCTGTGAGGCCTCCCTCCCAAACTGTTAATAAACTCTATATAGCCTTCCACCTGCTAATCTATTTTTTAAATCAGCTTAATTAGCAGGCCCCAGGTTTAGAACTTAAGAGGTCAGAGGAAAAGTTTTTCCTCCCCTACACTAAGGAAGGCTGGGAGGAGAAGAGGTGTGCCCAGAATAGGGAATAGGAAGACACGCAGAGTGACAGATCATGGGGTCAAACCCAGGAAGTCTGGCTCCCAGGTTCTTAACCCTGGCTCTCACAGGACCCATGTCCCTGCCCTAGAAGAGACAATATCCTTCAAAACGAATGAAAAATGCTTCCCTTGAGAAAGACAAGCCTGAAGGACCTCCCCTAGTTTCTACCGACAGGCTGGACCTCCAACTACCATCCCAGAGAGGGGGGCCCACTGGCTGCATCTCCTTTGAAGAGGCTATATCCCCATTTGGGGTAGAGACAGCTTTAGCTATCATTGACATGGGTATGAAGTCAAGATAATGAGAAGGTCTTTGTGACCTGGTGCTCAGCCAGGTCTCCAGCTTCACCTCCCACTCATACCACATATCTTATGCTTTCCAATCAATGACTGGTCCCCAGTGGGCCATTCTGTATCACAGCTCTGCACCTCTGGCTGGCCGGTCTGATGAGCCCTGACTCACTCTTGAGGCATCAATGCGGCTACTTCCTACCATGTGCTGACCTTCTAGTAGGTTCACAAAGCAGAGGGGTTGACTTCCGTTCTTTATGCCACCCCTGTAACTAGCACATACCTCTTCCTGGACATGTGCCTCTGCATGCTAGGCTGATCTGCGAGCTCCTTATGGTCAGTGAGGGTGCCCTCCTCATGCTTGAATCCCTAGACTGCAGTACAGAGCCTCTCAATAAATGCTTGCTGAATGAATGACTACCACAAGACAGGAATCCTCACATTCAAAGAAGATAGGAAAGATTAAATTCCAAGATATCCTTTACCTCTGTGGATGATCTTGGTTTAGAAGAAAACTGCCAACAGGATTTCTCCTCTCCCTGGTCTACTACCAGATGATGAAAACGTTAAAGGGCATGAGATAACAGATTCTGTTCTTCTGATCAGAGAAGTGGCCGGCAGAAGACTTGCAACATAGAACTGTAGTTTTCTTTGTTAGGCCGTGGGTGCAGAGAGGTTGCATGAGGTCCCAGAAGGGCACAGGATTGGGTGGCCCCTCTTGCAGCTCCAGGTTTCCATATGAAATAGGAGCAAAATATAAATGCTATCTACTTCCTAGAATGTGGTGAGGAAGAAATGAACGACACTTTGAAAGTGCTTTGTAAACAGACAAGTGCGAGTGAATGGTGGTCAGCGCTGTCTCTTATTACTGCAGTCTGAACCCCTTGGAAGCCTGTCTCCCCGCTTCTGAACCTTGTCCGTGGGCATTTAGCACTGGGCTTGCTGCCTCTGCTCCTGTTCAGATTAGCAGAACATTCACCAGGAGCCTGGGATCAGCGGAGTCGGTATAATTCAATATTGATTATAAATTTCATTTCTGCCTGCCTGTAAGCCATTAGCTTAGATCAATACACTCTCCACCCTTGGATAAGTAATCGTTGAGGCTGTTGATGATTTCAGCAGAGTCAGGGCAGGTCTCTGGCTGTCTGGATCAGGCAGCCCAGTGCAGCCTCCTGGTCCAAGCCTAACCTAGTTCAGGCTTGTCCGGCAGGTAAATCATTTATTCCCCCCTTCAAACAAAAGGTCATGGTCATTATCCAGTTCTCTGGGGCCAGAAGTCCAGCATGGAGCTCCTCTGTCCAGCATCTGGTGGTACCGTGTGTCCTGAGTGTCTGAGAGTGCTAGAGCTGTGAGCTTTGAGCCCTTTCCAAAGGAAGAGCTCTTTTCCCAACAGCTGGTATCTGGGACGGCAGGCAGGAGGAGGGAGGAGCCTTGGGCTCTCCGTGCTCCTCTCCAGGACACACACTGCCACCTTCATCTCCTGGCACATGGGCCTCCAGCCAGCGGCAGACAGACTGGCAGATGGGGACCGGGGCAGTGTCCAGCAGCCAGGGAACCTGGCTGGCAGCAGCTAAGCGCTCTCAGTAGATATGCTCTGACCAAGCCCCCGTGTCCCCTCACACCCTCTGCAGATGGCAGAAGGAATACCATTGTTCCCACAGCATTTCCTGGGCATCTGCTCTCTCCTTTCCCTTGGAGTCACTCCCTGCGGACCCACGGCCACACTTCAGCAAGCATCATTGTCTAGCGCTTTGTCCAGCCATGTCACTCCCTTGTTTAAAACCCTACTTGGACGTGGGACAGCCACATCCCCTCGTCCCCTACAGCCTTCCTTCGCCATAGTCACACCCAGGGGTCACAGCTGCCCTGTGCATGTGTCTCTGGATCTTGACACATGAGGCTTCCTCCACCCGGGATGACTTCCCCCTCTTGCTGCCCGGAGAGGGTTGGTGCATAAGTAAGGAAGTGCCCGACAGCTCTCAAGAGCCTTCAGCGTTTGAGTCCCAGCACTGCCACTCCTGGCTCAGTGCCCTTCCTGGCTGGCGAGATCTTTAATCTTCCTGAGACTCATTTTCCTCACCTAAAAAGATGGGGCAATAGTGGCCTCTTTCTCAATAGGAGTGTTCTGAAAATTAAAGGAAATCACATACATAGTAGGTATAATGGGACATTAACATGGAAGCTGCAGCAGGGGGCCAAGACACGAGACATATGATATTCTGAAATGAGGACCAGATCCAAGACACTTTGAAGAGGTGGGTGGACATCAGTTATGTGCACCTGGGGTGGGCGTGGGAACATTGTTCTGGTCTTGTATTTTGCGGGTGAAAGCTAGTCTGGGGCATTTCATGACCCAGGAGTGCCCAGACTTGTCACGGGGCCTTGCTGGGCATGGGAAGGGAAAGGGGCAAATAAAGTCGCTTCATGAGTCGTGCTTGTTGTAAGGCATGGTTACATCAGTTCAGCAGATATCAGCTACGGTTATTGTCATTAGTCAATATTTGGTCCATGCAGAGGCATCAACTATGTGTCGGACTCCTCATGAAGCAGGGAGGTGCAGGTATCTGGGTCTGCAGTATTAGGGCTGGCTAATTCTGTCAGAAATACAGTGAAATGGAATAAATTAGCACCCGGAGCGGGGATTCCTCGGTTCACCAGGTGGATGGGGTCGGCAGAGCCCACACCACTTGGCACCCTCATGAGGTGCCCACCCTCCTCATCCCATCTGTTCCTGACTCCCTCCCGTTTCCCACTGGTCTGCTGCTCAGCCAGGCTGTCTGTCCACTGAACAAATCTGAGGCCAGGACCGAGTGGGTGGGAGGCAGGGCCCCCCGTTTGGTTTCTGCCCCTGTAACTGACGATGGCGTTGGAACAGGTGCTCACGAGCAATCAGGCCTCCCGGCCTCCCTGGGGTGTGAGCTGCTCAGTGGGACCATCCTGCGTCCACTGGCCTCTGGACGGAGTCCTATTTGGGGACTGAGGCTTCTTGGGCCTTAGGGTCCTGCATTTAAGCTGCTTTAAGTGTTGCCATTTTGAGCATTTTACTGAAATTATTCTGCCTCTGTTTTCTCCCTTGACCCCCTAGGGTTGGTCTAAGGCCCATTCTAAACACTCAGCACCTATTTTCTCACTGTCTTCTTTCCCTAAAGAGGAAAGTGCAAGGATTCTCTGTGGCCTTTTATATGTTAGTGATGAGGGGGTCACATCCTATGATTCCATTTATACAAAATTTAGGAATGGGCCAAACCACTCCATGAAGAGAGAAATCAGAGATGCATCTGTCAGCCTGGTTGTGAGGAGGGTGAGGAGGAGCTGAGAAGGGAGGAGGGCCTTTCTGGGGTGGGAGGAGGTGGTCTGCATCTTGATCTGGGTGGTGGTCATTTGAGCCGTGCACTTAAGATTTGCACATTTTACTGGAGGTAAATTATGCCTCAATTTAAAAAAATAAGGAAGAAAATATCAGAAATGAACAATGAAAATCCTGGAATAAAGAGGATTCATAAAACCAGGCTGCAATGTACTTTGAGGTCACTGTTGTTCAAAGATTCCCCAGCTTGGGAATTTTTATTCCCTGGGACTTGTTTTAGATTTTTTGCTGATCCAAGGGTCTCTGATTTCATTTCAATTCTGAGCAAACTTCTGGAAGGGAGAGATAGGAGAGAGCTTAATCCTCTGTGCAGGGCCCAGGGCCAGGCCTGTGGAGGGCACCCAGGCTTGGGGACGGGAGCCCTCGGCCTGGAATGAGGACACCACTGGGAGGGTCCCCCGAGGCCTTCCTTCTCCACCCCAGGCTCCTGTGTGGGGGGCCTCCAGTCCCCACCAGGGCTTCGGCCCAGATGCTGGTGCCACGCTCTGGGCGCAGTCCTCATGTGCTGCCCCCCGGGCACGCCTCCTGGAGCCCTACGAGCCCGTGATCCTCTCTGCCTCTCAGGCACGGCCAGGTTCTGAGTCACTTAGGCAGATCACCGTCTCTTTGCCACCCCACTCTCAGGGCCTGGAGGTGGTCTATCTCAGGAGCCCTCACAGCACCCAGCAAGCGCAGGCAAGGGGCAGCATGGCGTCACCTGGGCACATCCCGGAAGGCATGCCATTCAGAACATAGCAATCAGAGGAGGCCAGTGAACTCCATGGTCACCGCTGAAGAGCAAGCCTCCTGTTGGAACTGGTGTGGGGTCACACGACCTCTGGGCTCTCAGCCCTCAGCCACAGCCCCGGAGTCCCACAGGCCTTGGGGTGAAGCCTGCCAGTCTCCCATTCTTCCACTCCCCCACCCCCAGAAGCAGCCACTTTCAACCTTTTTAATTGGTTCCTTTGGTATTTATCTCCACATTTTTAGACAATATTCATTCATTGCTCCCCTCTTTTTTTCAGGTGCTTCCATCTAGTTAATTAACATGTCTCTCACCTCACGTATTTATGAGAACAATTTAAGTTCTACTCTCTTAACAAATTTGAATCATGCGATACAGCACTGTCACTGCGTCCCTGTGTTTCACGTTAGATCCTCAGGCCTTATTCATCTTATAGCTGAAAGTTTGATTGAATAATATTCCAGCGTGTGTGTGTGTGTGTGTACCACCTCTTCTTTATCCATGTATCTGTGATGGACACTTACATTGTTTCCATATCTTGGCTATTGTGAATGATGCTACAGTGAATGCCGGGGGTGAGGGAACAGATATCCCTTTGAGATCCTGTTTTCATTTCCTTTGGATATAGACCCAGGTGTGGGATTGTTGGATCATACAGTAGTTCTTAGCGCTTTCAGGAACCTCTGTGCTGCTTTCTATCATGGCTGCCCCAACTGACATTTCCACCAACAGTGCAGCAGGGTCCCCTTTTCTCCACATCCTTGCCAACACATATCTCTTGCCTGTGATGACAGCCATTCTAACAGATGTGAGGTGGTATCTCATTATGGTTTTGATTTGCATTTTTCTGATGATTAGTGATGTCGAGCACCTTTTCATGTACCTATTGGCCATCTGCATGTCTTCTTTGGAAATATGTCTAGGTAATTCCTCTGCCCTTTATGAAATCGGATTGTTTAGGTTTTCGTGCTATTGAGTTGTGTGAGTTCTTTATATATTTTGGATATTAACCCTTGCATCAGATACATGATTTGCAAATATTTTCTCCCATTCTATAGATTTCCTTTTCAGTTTATTGGTAATTTCCTCTGCTGCGTGGAAGCGTTTTGTGGTCTGATATAGCCCCACTTATTTATTTTTGCTTTTGTTGCCTTTGTTTTTGGTGTCAAATCCAAAAAATCATTGCCACGACTGATGTCAAGATGCTTACCCTCTATGTTTACTTCTAGGAGTTTTATGGTTTCAGGACTTACATTCAAGTCTTTAATCCATTTCAAGTTGATTTTTGCATCTGGTATGAGGGAGTCTAGTTTCATTCTTTTGCATGTGACTGTCCAGTTTTCCCAACCCTATTTATTGAACAGACTTTCCCTTCTCCATCACATATTCTTGCCTCCTTTGTCGTAAGTTCATTGACCATAAGTGCGTGTGCTTATTTCTGGATTCTCTACTCTGCTCTGTTGATCTTTGTGTTTGTTTTTGTGCTAATCAGGTCTTGATTTTTTCCTTTTACATATTATCTGTTGGCTTTTCACTGTGGAAGGTAAGGGCTTTCCTTCTTCCACTTCCCTGCCCCACCACACATAAGAACCCCCCCATCCTCTCAACACAGTCATACTGTAATTTTGGTTTGATCAATATGCAGAATTTGCATTATTAGTACTACGTAATTGCTAGTCTCAGGTCAGCTATGTATTATACTATAATAACTTCTCTCTTCACGCATCATTTTTTGCTTTCCCTAGAGTTCATAACTGCCTTTTTTTCCATTTGCTTAGTTTTCTACTATATATTAATAATTCAACCTTAAATATTCCAACACCTGTCTAAATCTAATTTCCATGTGTTCAGATGCAGTAGGCATCTTAAAAATATCACTGCCTGTTGTTACTCAAGGAATCCATACTCCCCTGGAGGCAGGCAGGGCCCCCTGCTGTGGTCTCGGACAGAGGGAATCACTCCCCTGGGTTAGGGAGCGAGGTCAGAGGCCTCAGCATTGGACAGACTTGAATGTGAGTCCCCCCGCCTGTTGGCAGGGTACCCATGATTCTCCTCCCACATTTTTTTAAATGGGAATACTAATGCTTCATCATAGTGTCGTTACAAGAATTAAATGAGTATGGTGGAAATGCCTAGAACACAGAGGGCACACAATAAATGTTGGTCTACTTCTGGTGGAAAATCAAGAATGATAAGGCCGCTGAAAGTACTTCATCTCACTTACAGAGCTTTCTCTCTCCATCCCCAAAGTACCGGCCAGGCTCTGCACATTCATCACAGCTTCAGAGACTTTGATACTCCTGCTAGGGAAGAGAGCTGAAGCTACTGTCGCTTTGCTCATCAGTCTAATGATTTCCCCTTAAAGAGAGAGCCTCCTTAAGATCCACATCAATTTTATTTCAAAATATTCTAAACAACGGCAGAAACTCTAAAAGAAAACGTTAATAGATTGATGACATAAAATTAAAAACTTATCCATGTATCTGGGAAAAAGAACCCTAATGTAAAAAGCAAAAGGCAAGCAACAAACTGAGAAAATATTTGCAACATTCAGTCAGTCAAGGGAGGGGCCAAGTTTCCTGAGGACCTGGCCTGTTAGGACAGAGCCAGTACTCGGCCTCCCAGGCCAACGCCTTCCCGCTATTCCTCATTCCTCCACCTCTTCATCCGGACTCTAGCTACTGAGTGCCCACCACGTGCCTGGCATGGAGGTATCATGATAGGCAAAACCAGAAGTGGCCCCTGCCCTCATGGCCCTCCCTGGCTGGTGGGGTGACAGATGACCTCCCGCTGTAACCAAGGCCAATACTGCAAAGAAAGGAGAGCGTGGAGCAGAGGATCTAGCTTCGGTTGGAGTGTGTGGGAGGACTTCCCTGGCTGGTGACACTTGTGAGAGCTGGAGGGTGAGTAGGAGTTAAGGAATGTGTGTGTGTGAGAGAGACAGGGAGAGAAGGAGCGAGAGAGGCCGCGGCATTCCAAGCAGGGAAACAGGGGAGGGCTTCCTGTGGTAGGAGGCCCATGGAACAGTTGAGGAATAGGACAAAGACCAGTGTGGCTGGGGCCTGGAGATTGAGAGGAGGCTGGAGGAAATTGAGAGGAGTTTGAGAGTGGCTAAACTGCAAGAGAGGCCTTAGGGACCATGGTAAGGACTTTGGATTTTATCCCAAAGAGCAATTGGGTTAACTCAAAGCCCCTGAAGGATTCCAAGGTGAGGCTAGGGGAAGAGGCTGGAGGTGGGTGCATGGATGGATGTACATTTGAAAAGTTGGTTCTGGCTTTGGAGTAGAGAATGGGTGGGGCCGGTGAGTGTGAGACAGTCTTATTGCCATAGCCCAGGTTGGAGATGATGGTCAGGGGAGGATGAGGACATGAGGATAAGTGAAACAGGCAGAGGCAGGAGCTCTTTGGGAGGTAAAGCGACAGAGCTGCCTCCCATTCCACACCCTTGTGGAGCAGGAAAAGGCCACAGCCATAAACCTTTACGCTGGGCAGTGCCATGGGCACAGAGGAGGCCTCAGTCAAGACTGGGGATACACACATCTTCGAAGAAGCAAACCCTATGGTGGTAGGATTACAGAGAGGAGGACAACCCCAGCAAGCTGGGGTCATATCAGGGTCAAGTGTTCTGAGGCTTTGTTCTGATGATGGCCTGGAGAGACAGGGAAGCAGATTTAGTTCTAGTCAGGGGCTCCCTGGGACCGTACGAGCAAGGCAGGGGGCACGGAGAGCACAGAATGAACAGAATGTGGGGTGGGCATGTGGGAGGGAAGCGGGGCTCTATGGAGCCCAGGAGAGGAGGCACCTGCCTTATGCTTTTATTTTCTATCTTGAAAAATAAATTGCAACTTTCACAGTGAAACAGAGCATGCAGACTTGTGATTTACTCCACTGTATACATAACAAATTCATGGAGTTTTAGTGAATTTATACTCTTTTTCTTCTGGGAAAATTGGTGTGGGTGGGGGCAAGCTCTCTCTCCCATTCCCACTCTGGGAATATGGTAGTGGGGGTCAGTGGAGGAAGACACAGCATCAGGAAAGGCTCACTGCAGGGGACACTCAGAGCCAGGCAGGAGCTGAACAGGGCAGGGCCAGCCACACCTGGCTCCAGATGGCCTGGCCAGGCTTCAACAGGCCGTGACTAGCTAGGGATGAGTCTAAACTGGTCCTAAGTGAGCAATGAGTAGCTAGAATCACTTACAGTATTAATGTCCAGTTTGAGCTGGTTTGAACCAATCTAGGCCACTTTCCTGATAGCAGTTTGAATTGTGTGATACACTTAAAACCAAGCATACTATTTGAATTCACTAGCCAATTTTGAGCCATTTCCAGCTCATTTGGGTGTGTCCTCACTTGTTTGAATTATTTGTGTGTGTTGACCTCTGCCTCATTTGCCTCTGTATTTTGGAAGTTGAGTTCAGCCAGGGCAGGACAGGTGCCCAAACTTTGCTCTATATGCAGGTAAGTGACGGTAGGGATTTCCCTGGGAGGGGCTCAATCCTGACACCTCCCCTTCCTTATTGAGGAGACACAGGGCTGGCCTTCAGGGGCACCTGCAGGAGGCTAATAGCCAGCATGACTCTGGGGAAGGGTCCCGGAAGCCCCTACCTGCAAAGCAGCCTTTTGACCAGACCCCTGAGGCTGACTCGGCTGACTTAGGCTGACCTTATCCCAGAAAGTGACCCGGTCTTTTCAGCAACCCAGGGTCTCCGCACAGTGGTGCGGTCTGGAAGTGTATCTAGAGTATGCATAGTCTGGGGCAGTTGGGACAAGGCAGTGTCTGGAGACCAGGGACTGTGATTTGCATAGTATGACTTACAGTGTATATAACATGTATCCTGCCCAGCTCCTGAAAGGTTCAATGGGGGATAAATTTTAATCAAAGTCCTCTCTACCAGAGCCCAATTTCTTTAATTTTGGTCTGTGTTTCTCCAGAAATGTCCACGGGGAATTACTCCTTAACGCGCTGCAAGCCTGACCCCGTGGGATCCACTCCCTGACCTGGTCTCCAGCATCACGCAGTGCCTGCCGTGGCTTCCTGCCCCCAGCTCCGGCCTCCGGCCCCTGTGTGCCCCTCCCACGGCACCTGCACATGCTGGGCCCTGCCTGGAACGCAGCCTCCTCTCGCCAACACCCTTTGCCAAGTCGGCTTCCCGTCCGCCTTCAGCTTGTAGCTCAAGCACCTCTTACTTCCTCTGGACACTTCATTTGCAGCATATGCTCTTAATAGGCTCCTTGGCATCATTTAATGATTGTACACTTTTGTAGGTGATTATCTTATTAGTATCTGATCAATGTCACCATGAGCTTCATCTTTTCACAATAGTTTACCAGATAGTCTCATCTAGTGGAGGATTTCTTAACCTGGATACCACTGACACATTGGGCTAGATAATTCCTTGTTGTCAGGTCTGTCCTCTGTGTTCTGGAGGGTTTAGCAACATCCCTGGTCTCTACCCATTAGATGCGAGTAGCACCCCTCAGGTGAAACAACCACAAGGTCCCTACACAATGTTAAATGTTGCCTGTGGGAAAAAAATCACTCCTGGTTGAGAGCTACTGACCCAGAACAACTGTAAGTAGTTTGGGATGTCAAAGAGCCCCCTTTGCTGAAGCACTGGTCTCTTTCTAGACCAGCCCTTGTCCAATAGACATTTAAGGTGAGAGCCACACATGTAACTGTAAATGCCCTAGTAGCTGCATTAAAAGAAAAAGAAAAAAACACCTGAAATTAATTTAAATAATATATTTTATTTAACCCAATATATCCAAAATATTGTCATTTTAGCATGTAATCAATATAAAATAATTATTAATGAGCTATTTTATATTCCCTTTTCTCTACTAAGTCACAAAATCTAGTGTGTATTTTTTTCAGTGTGGACTTGCCACACGTCAAGTGCAATAGCTGCACATGGAACGGGAGTGGCAGGCTGGATGTGGGTTCTCTCAAAGGGCCTGGCCTGGCCCACTGCCTGGGTCATTACCAGAGTGCCCCTGCCTCGCCAAGCAGAGCCCTACACAGCATTTCCTTGCCCACTGGGGTCCACAGATTAGAGTCCATCCAGAGCACCCCATGGATGGGTCCTCAGGGCTTGGACCACACTCTGGAGGGCTGCCTGGGAAAGTCATCCAAGTGTCTGAGATGGGGGTGCTGTGCAGGAGGCTGCAGGGTCCCTGCCACACACTGGAGGAGAGTCATGTTGTTTCCAAGCTCCCCAAGTAGAAGCTCCGCCCACCCCCGCAGCACCGTCCGTCCTCACTGCTCACAAGGGAGGCTTGGCCCCAGACAAACACTGGCCACCTGAACAGACGAATTCTGTTTTCTTAAAAGACTGATGTTCTCATCTAACAGGTCATTCTCCCTGGTCAAGAAGTTGCTGTCCAGAGAGATGCTGTTCCTAGCCCTGGGATATTAACTTTTTCAGGTGCTTTAATCAGGTGACAGAAATAAGAATGCATATGAAGCTCACATTGTCCTGTGTCTCCAGGCCACTCTGGAGGGACACAGTCTGGGGCACTAGCCCCATCCTGAAGGACCACCACCGCGAGGTTCCCCAGAGTCCCATCTCTTACTCATCCCTGGATCGGCTGCCCCGGCACCTTCATCTCCCAGCCCCGCAGCTCACTGGGAGTTCTCCTCGTGGGAGTGCCTGTCTGCCTCTGGCCTGACTGAGGAATTGCTTCCTGCAGCCCAGCCTTGGCAGCTCCAGCAGGCTCTGCAGAGCAGCCTCCCACACTGAGAGAAGGAGGACCCTTACTGGGACCCAGCTGTCTAGAGAAGCCAGGGCATCACCCTGCCTAGAGAGGGTCACTTTTGTCTTGGCTTCTGGGGCAAATCGTGAGCTTTGAGCATTTCTGTTTCAGTAAAGGAACAAAGTTTTTCCAAAGTTGTCACCTGGTCACTTTGAGCAACCCAGGGACTCTGTAACGCATAGAATATGGGCAAAGCCTGCACACCCAGTAGGGCACTATGACAGCCTGTGCCCTCTGTGGTCTCCGGTCTGATCCCCGTACACCTCAGGGGCCTCACTGGGAAGGCACATCGGTCAGGAGGATGCCTCCAGAATGCCTGCCCCATCCGACCCCCGTGTGGCAGCCAGCTACGTGTCCGCACACGTTCGCCAAGAGATGCACACTGTGCCCAGATCCGCCCCAGGAAGTTGGACTTACCCCTCCTGGCTTGCCTGATCTTTGGGTTTAGCATGTTCCAGCAGCTGCCCAGCCAGAGTCGCTGGGGCCGATCATGCTGTCATCCACTTCCCTTTTCTCTTCCTCTTCCCAGTTGCCCCTCATGCCCAGCTCGGGCCCCCACGGCCGCTGGCGTCACGGGTGAGGCACCCTGGGCTCCCTCTCCAGGCTCCGGACTGATAGCTTGCCTTGGACTACATAAACCTCAGTGCATTATTTATCCGTCCCAAAATTAATTCCCATCCAAGGGAACCATGAAGGTGCACAGAAACGGCGACTGATCAATCACTGGGCCAGGGCGGGGCGGCTCCGCTGCCCTCCGCGTGGCTGGGGCGCACGCAGCACACCGCCCAACGCCGGCGGCGGGGAGCGCGCTGGCTGGGCTTCCACGCGCGCGGGCGGCGGCGGGTCGAGGGGAGGGCGGGGCAGCCGGCCGGGCGGAGCGCGAGGTCCCAGCGCGGGTAGGCTGCTTCCCGGGAGCGGATCCGCCCTGTGCGCGGGGAGGGCCCGTCGGGGAGTGTGCTGCGGGCCCGGAGACAAGAGGCTGCAGGAACCCCGCGCGGCGCGCACACCCGGCCAAGGCCCGGAGGAGAGCGCTCTTGGTGACAGTGTGGCTGAGACCTAGGGCCTGGGTCCAGTAGGATCTGCTCTGCCTGATGTTTCCTCCGGGAAGGGCCTAGGAGGCAGTTTATGAGCTCGCAGTTCCAACTGTTGAAAGACAGGTGTGTCTTAGAAAGAGCTTGCGGCCCTCTCAGCTTTCAGATCTTCAGGGGATGGGACCAGCTGAGAGGTGCCTGATTGGGATGCTAACTTCTTCTGGCGCTTTAATCAGGTGACAGAAATAAGTACGCATGTGAGGCTCACACTTCAGGGCTGCACACGGTAGGATCTCAAAAACTGTTCACTGGGTGTTGACTCTCTAAGTGCCATGTTTTGCTTCATCCTAGCATAATTCTGAAGAGTGTATGGTGGGGCTTTTGGGCGGTTCACCCTTGAGATCCTAAATTGCCCAAGAAATGCAATCACAATAATAGCTATCATTGATTGGGTGCCTACTATCTGTCAGGCAATGAGATTGGTGCTTTATATTCACAGCTCAGTAATTCTCAAATCCTCAGAGGCAGGTGCTATTATCATGGCCTTTCAGATGAGAAGACTAAGTCACAGAAATGTTAGGTGACTTGCTCAGAGTCACACAGCACTGTCTGGATGGGGATCTGAACCCAGGGCTGTGTGGCTACCGCTCATGCTTTTCTGTGATGCAGTCTCTCTAAATACCCAAATGCCAACTACTTCATGTGAACACTTCCTGGCTTGAGAGCCCTCGATGAACTTGTGGGATGGGAAGGACTCAGCCCATTTGCCGTGTGTTAGGCAATTGCACCTGGGCTGGGTTTGGGGCACTGGGCACTGTGCAATCCTATTAGTAGTCAGAAGATAAGGGATTTGAACAATGACCTCTCTGCTTGGAATGGCTGTGCCCTGTCCCTAATCTTCAAAGTGACCCTATGTCCATTGATCCTCAAAAGTTGTATTGATGTGTAATCAACTCTAGCAGCTGGAAGGGAAGAGGGTCTGAAGGCTGGGGTGTCTGCTGGGAGCCCACTGCAGCAGTCCATGCCAGAGATGATGGGGTCTGCATTATGGAGAGGAGAGGAGGGCTGGAGAGGACACAACTGAGGACTCACCAGGATGTGATGAATCCGTGCCCTTCCATGTGCAGCCCCTGCCCCTGTGTGCCTCTGTGCCTTTGCACATGAACCCCCTGCCCCTCTGTGCCTTCCATGTGCAGCCCCTGCCCCTGTGTGCCTCCATGCCCTTCCATGTACAGCCCCTTCCCATGTGCCTCCGTGCCTTTGCACATGCAGCCCCTGCCCCTGTGTGCCTCTGTGCCTTCCATGTGCAGCCCCTTCCCATGTGTGCCTCTGTGCCTTCCATGTGCAGCTGCTGCCCCTGTGTACCTCCATGCTCTTCCATGTGCAGCCCCTTCCCGTGTGCCTCCGTGCCTTCCATGTGCAGCCCCTGCCCCTGTGTGCCTCTGTGCCTTCCATGTGCAGCCCCTTCCCGTGTGCCTCCGTGCCTTTGCACATGCACCCCCTGCTCCTGTGTGCCACTGTGCCTTCCATGTGCAGCCTCTGCTCCTGCATGTGCCTATGCCTTTGTGTGAGCAATTCCCTCTCTCTGAAATACCCTTTCCCACACTGTTTCAGCTTCACAAACCTGACCACCCTGAGCAACTCCCCTGTGAAACTGTCCTGATTCTACTAGCAGAAGGAGACACTAAGCACTTCCCCAGGGCTTTTATCTGTGTCCCTTAGGCTGCTCAATGCCCCTCCTCACTCCCAGTCCTAAGCCTCAGGCTGGACTCAGACCAGGAGCCCTGTGAGGAATATTGGCTTGATGGGCAGATCCAAGAAACACCACTGGTTGACAGAATTGCCCTCTTTTTCATTTTGGGTCAGGCAGAGGCCGGGTCAGGCTGGGACAGAGGCCCAGGAGGAGCGGGGAGGATACAAAGCTGGAAAATCTCATGTCTACCTCAGGGTCACAGGGTGAGGTCCTGTGGCCAATGACAACATCTTGAGCAATCAGGAAGCCCTGTGAGTAATGCAGCCTGGACCACTTCCGCCAAGCCAGAGGCAGCAAAATGCCCTGAAGACTGAGTTTGGGTCCACTCACACTTGTTTTGGTTAAGAAACCACTCTGGGGTGCTTTTCCTGTGCAGCTGTTTCCCCCAATGACATTAAGTCACTGAGTTTACCCGCCTGCTTTTCCGGGGATCAGTGTTGGAACTGGACAAAACCACAGAAGTTCTGAGCTCAAGCCCAGAAGTAAAGCTGGGAAAACAGTAGGAGCTGGTCTGGACTCTGCATCCGAGAACGGTGGGGATGAGGGAGGGAGGGCAAAATAGCTCTTTCCTTCTCTCTGTCCTTACACCGTGTGCCCAGTACTTCTCTGGATGAAGGGATCTGTGGGGTCAGCTGGAAGGGATATTAGCGCCCCCCCCCTTCCTGAAGTTCACGTGCCCTGCACCATGGGGCCCAGGAGCCCTCCAGGTCCCTCTGAGGCTGCGGAGAGGGTTGGGTGAGGCCGGAGCAGGGCAAGGGGATGCGCTGAACAGGATGGCCTCCCGCAGGAGCCTTTATTTAGAGGAACTGTCCGCTCTCCTCACCTACAGACAGGAAGCTGAGACCTACGAGGGAGTTACAGGCCTCACCAGGAAGTAGAGACAGAGCGATGGGCCCCTTCCTTGTTGTCCAGGCTGCTCTCACAGCACTGCCCCTCCCGGCAGCCATCCCCCATCTCCCTTTACTGCTTTCCAGCCTTGCATCACTTAAGCATTTTCTAAGGCACTGCTGGGCGCTGAAGGGAGGCTAGAGAGGATCGGGAGAGTAGAGCTCTCCAGAGGACGTCTGCTGGGATGTGCACATCTTGGTAGGATGGTCACATGTCAGCACCATTGGTCCAGAGCCTGGATGGCTTCAAATCGGTGCTTCTCAACGTTAGCTGTGCACTGGGGCGCTCTGAAAGCTAGCTGATGCCCTACTCTCATCAGCTCCGATCTAACTAGTCTGGCATTGGTCATCGGAAGTTGTAAAAGCTCCTCTGGTGATCCAGCGTGTAGCCAGGGTGGAGAACCACTGTTTTAGAAGTTAACTGCCTGTCTTTGGGGGCACCTGGAGCAGTCTTTGCCTGCTGTCACCTTGAGGGAGTCTTCTTCTAAGGGAAGAGCATCTTGCCAATCGTCTCCCAGGCAGAAGGTAGAAAGGGGCCTCTATCCCAAGCCTCAGCAGGAGACAGCCCCCTGCCATGGAGAGCCACTATTGTATGGCCTGTGCACAAGGGTGTCCAGTAGAGGGGGGAATGGGACTGGGTCTGGGCTCTGCTGGCAAAGCCATGTGTTCTAGCTAAGTGGGAGGGATCTGCCTCCAGGAGGGTGAGCCTTTCTCTTTGTTACCAAGTGTCATATAGATAGCAGAGCCCTGCTTCTGTGTTCCAGAAGCTGCAGGAAGGGCAGGTATGCTCTTCTGGAGACAGAGGGGAAAACACTGCTACCCTGAGCCTGGGATCTCTGCGCAATGGTCACCAGTTCTGGTGTCCCCTGGCTTCCTGACTAGAGTGCTTTCTGTCCCTGTTGCCAGGAGGCTGATGCACCAGCAACTTAACATGTCACTTCTGGCCATCCCAGGGGGTGTGCTGGACCAGCTGGCAGCCACCAATGGCTGTGGGAGCTGACGGTTAAATTTCCAGGGATTTTGCAATTTTAACGCAGACATCTTTAGAAATTAAATGATATAAATTTACAACTAAATAAATTATATCAAAATCAAAGGTAATATATACTCAACACAGATCCAATCCATTGACGGTGTGAATAGGACAAAAAAAGCTGACCCTTTCATGCGTAGAAGGGAACTCTTCTTGCCTGACTGCCTTGATTGGGGACATTGGTTTTTTCCCGATACCTTTGAACTAGAACTGAAAATTGGCTCTTCCTGGGTCTTGTCCCTTGAACTAGAACTGTGTCAACTCTCCTTGATGTACAGCTTGCCAACTGCAGATCTTGGAACTTCTCAGCTTCAATAATTGTATGAACCAATTCCTTACTACAAATCTCTTGCTATCTATCTATCTATCTATCTATTTATCTATCTATCTATCTATCTATCTATCTATCCATCATCTATTTTATTCTATATAATTTATTATCTACCTACCTATCAATCAGCTAGATCTATAGCAAGAAAGTTACATATCCTCAATAGCGCTATCTTTGATATACATATGTGTCTCCTATTGGTTTTGTTTCTCTGAAGAAACCTTAACTCAACTATATATTGAGTTGCTACCACATCTCTCTTCCCAGCTCCTTGTTCAGTGATCATGCCGGTAGCTTGGAATTGATGCTGGTTGGGAGTATTTACATCAAGAAAATCAGCAAACGCTATCAATCACGACTTAACACACATTCTTCCTTCCAGAGAGCTGGTTGTTAGGCATTTGCCAGCATGTCTCAGCTCATTCCCTACCACACTTACTCTGTGCCCCATCCCGACTCCCTGCAGTGGGCAGAGAATGCTAGGCCTCCACCCAAAATCCGTTCTCCCCTTCTGCCTGGGTACACCCAGTTGCTGTACATTTCCCAGCCCCTTTGCAAGTTCAGTGTGATTGTGTCCAAGCAGACGTGATGTGGCTGCTTCTGGGCCTGACCCATAGAACTCGTCTCCACACCATCCCCCTATGCTTGTCTCCCGTCTCTGAGGCCACCGTGGAAGTCCCATGTGGAAGATGGCAGAGGCCCCACAGTCTGGGCTCCTGAGTGACGGAGTGGAGCCAACCTCCTCTACTGTCAACCTGCAAAAATCTTGGAGGATTAGGAGAGGAAGAGTGAACAGAACGGGTCCTCTGTTGTGACAGCTGCTCATCCCACACATACACTCTTGCCCTGCATCTTTTTGCACCCTGTTTCAATGTCACCTCCCTCCTCAATGCCCTGTGGTTACATTCAGCATCTTTAATATTTCCCTTATCACACATGCCAAAGGCCACCGAAACCTTCTAAAAGGCCTCCTGCCAGACCTGATGGTCTAACCTATAATTTAAATATATAAAATTTGATTACCTATAATTATTACCCATACTTAACCGATAATTTAAAAATTAACACATAAGCAAATCAACTATAAACAAAACTTTATATGCTGAATAAAAATATTCAGTATTTTTTTGTGTGTGTGATGAGTTGTGCTTTTTTTATTTTTTATTTTGGTATTGTTAATCGACAATTACATGTGCAACATTATGGTTACTAGACTCCCCAGTTCATCAAGTCCCCATCACATACCCCATTACAGTCACTATCCATCAGCATAGTGAGATGCTATAGAATCACTACTTGTCTTCTCTGAGTTGTACAGCCCTCCCCGTGCCCCCGCTACATTATGTCTGCTAATCGTAATGCCCCTTTTTCCTTCTTATCCCTCCCTTCCCACCCATCCTCCCCAGTCCCTTTCCCTTTGGTAACTGTTAGTTCATTCTTGGGTTCTGTGAGTCTGCTGCTGTTCTGTTCCTTCAGTTTTTTTCTTTGTTCTTATACTCCACATATGAGTGAAATCATTTGATACTTCTCTTTTTCTGCCTGGCTTATTTCACTGAGCATAATACCCTCGAGCTCCGTCCATGTTGTTGCAAATGTCTGGATTTGTTTTCTTCTTATGGCTGAATAATATTCCATTGTGTATATGTACTGCCTCTTCTTTATCCATTCATCTACTGATGGACACTTAGGTTGCTTCCATTTCATGGCTATTGTAAATAGTGCTGCGATAAACATAGGGGTGTATGTGTCTTTTTCAAACTGGGCTGCAGTATTCTTAGGGTAAATTCCTAGAAATGGGATTCCTGGGTCAAATGGTATTTCTATTTTGAGTTTTTTGAGGAACCTCCATACTGCTTTCCACAATGGTTGAACTAATTTACATTCCCACCAGCAGTGTAGGAGGGTTCCCCTTTCTCCACATCTTCACCAACATTTGTTGTTGTTTGTCTTCTGGATGTTGGCCATCCTTACTGCTGTGAGGTGATATCTCATTGGGGTTTTAATCCGCATTTCTCTGATGATTAGTGATGTGGAGCATCTTTTCATGTGCCTGTTGGCCATCTGAATTTCTTCTTTGGAGAAGTGTCTATTCAGATCCTCTGCCCATTTTTTAATTGGATTATTTGCTTTTTGTTTGTTGAGGTGCGTGAGTTCTTTATATATTTTGGATGTCAACCTCTTATCAGATATGTCATTTATGAATATATTCTCCCATACTGTAGGATGTCTTTTTGTTTTACTGATGGTGTCCTTTGCTGTACAGAAGCTTTTCAGCTTGATATAGTCCCACTTATTCATTTTTTTGCTTGTTTCCCTTGCCTGGGGAGATATGTTTATGAAGAAGTCGCTCATGTTTAGGTCCAAGAGATTTTTGCCTATGCTTTTTTCTAAGAGCTTTATGGTTTCATGACTTACATTCAGGTCTTTGATCCAATTTGAGTTTACTTTGGGGTACGGGGTTAGACAATAGTCCAGTTTCATTCTCTTATACATGTAGCTGTTCAGTTTTTCCAACACCAGCTGCTGAAGAGGCTGTCAACTCCCCATTGTATATCCAAGGCTCCTTTATCAAATATTAATTGACTGTATATGTTTGGGTTAATGTTTGGATTTTCTATTCTGTTCCACTGGTCTGTGGGTCTGTTTTTGTGCCAATACCAAATTGTCTTGATTACTGTGGCTTTGTAGTAGAGCTTGAAGTCAGGGATTGTAATTCTCCCTGTTTTATTCCTCCTTCTCAGGATTGATTTGGCTATTCGGAGTCTTTTGTGGTTCCATATGAATTTTAGAATTATTTGTTCCAGTTCATTGAAGAAAGCTGGTGGTATTTTGATAGGGATTGTGTTGAATCTATAGATTGCTTTAGGTAGTATAGCCATTTTGACAATATTTATTCCTCCTAGCCAAGAGCATGGGATGCATTTCCATTTGTTAGTGTCCTCTTTAATTTCTCTTAGGAGTGTCTTGTAGTTTTCAGAGTATAGGTCTTTCACTTCCTTCGTTAGGTTTATTCCTAGGTATTTTATTCTTTTTGATGCAATTGTGAATGGAATTGTTTTCCTGATTTCTCTTTTTGTTAGCTCATTGTTAGTGTATAGGAAAGCAACAGATTTCTGTGTATTAATTTTGTATCCTGCAACTTTGCTGAATTCAGATATTAGTTCTAGTAGTTTTGGAGTGGAGTCTTTAGGGTTTTTTATGTACAATATCATGTCATCTGCAAATAGTGACAATTTGACTTCTTCTTTACCAATCTGGATGCCTTATATTTCTTTATCTGATTGCTGTGGCTAGGACCTCCAGTACTATGTTGAATAACAGTGGGGAGAGTGGGCATCCCTGTCTTGTTCCCGATCTTAGATGAAAAGCTTTCAACTTCTCGCTGTTAAGTATGATGTTAGCTGTGGGTTTGTCATATATGGCCTTTATTATGTTGAAGTACTTGCCCTCTATACACATTTTGTTGAGAGTTTTTATCATGAATGGATGCTGAATTTTGTCAAATGCTTTTTCAGCATCTATGGAGATGATCATGTGGTTTTTGTTCTTATTTTTGTTGATGTGGTGATGTTGATGGATTTTCAAATGTTGTACCATCCTTGCATCCCTGAGATGAATCCCACTTGATCATGGTGTATGATCCTCTTGATGTATTTTTGAATTCGGTTTGCTAATATTTTGTTGAGTATTTTTGCGTCTATGTTCATCAGGGATATTGGTCTGTAATTTTCTTTTTTGGTGGGGTCTTTGCCTGGTTTTGGTATTAGAGTGATGCTGGCTTCATAGAATGAGTTTGGAAGTATTCCCTCCTCTTCTATTTTTTGAAAAACTTTAAGGACAATGGGTGTTATTTCTTCTCTATATGTCTGGTAGAATTCAGAGGTGAATCCATCTGGTCCTGGGGTTTTGTTCTTGGGTAGTTTTTTGATTACTGAGTCAATTTCATTGCTGGTGATTGGTCTGTTTAGTTTTTCTGTTTCTTGCTTGGTCAGTCTTGGAAGGTTGTATTTTTCTAAGAAGTCGTTCATTTCTTCTATGTTTTCCATCTTGTTAGCATATAGATTCTCATAATATTCTCTTATAATTCTTTGTATTTCTGTGGGGTCCGTTGTTATTTTTCCTTTCCATTTCTGATTGTGTTTATATGTATAGATTCTCTTTTTCTCTTAATGAGTCTGGCTAGGGGTTTATCTATTTTGTTTATTTTTTCAAAGAACCAGCTCTTGGTTTAATTGATTTTTTCTATTGTTTTATTCTTCTCAATTTTATTTATTTCTTCTCTGATCTTTATTATGTCCCTCCTTCTGGTGACTTTGGGCCTCATTTGTTCTTCTTTTTTCAATTTCAATAATTGTGACTTTAGACTATTCATTTGGGATTGTTCTTCCTTCTTTAAACAGGCCTGGATTGCAATATACTTTCCTCTTAGAACTGCCTTTGCTGTGTCCCAGAGACTTTGGGGCTTTGTGCTGTTGTTGTCATTTGTCTCCATATATTGCTTGATCTCTGTTTTAATCTGGTCGTTGATCCATTGATTATTTAGGAGCATGTTGTTAAGTTTCAAGGTATTTGTGAGCCTTTTTGATTTCTTTGTACAATTTATTTCTAGTTTTATTCCTTTGTGGTCTGAGAAGTTGGCTGGTAGAATTTCAATATTTTTGAATTTACTGAGGTTCTTTTTGTGGCCTAGGATTTGGTCTATTCTGTAAAATGTTCCATGTGCACTTGAGAAGAATGTGTATCCTGCTGCTTTTGGGTGCAGAGTTCTGTAGATGTCTGTTAGGTCCATCTGTTCTAGTGTGTTGTTCAGTGCCTCTGTGTCTTTACTTATTTTCTGTCTGGTTAATCTGTCTTTTGGAGTGAGTGGTGTGTTGAAATCTCCTAAAATGAATGCATTGCTTTCTATTTCCTCCTTTAATTCTGTTAGTATTTGTTTCACATATGTCGGCACTCCTCTGTTGGGTGCATATATATTTATAATGGTTATATCCTCTTGTTGGACTGACCCCTATAACATTATGTAATGTCCTTCTTTATCTCTTGCTACTTTCTTTGTTTTGAAGTCTATTTTGTCTGATATAAGTACTGCAACACCTGCTTTTTTCTCCCTGTTGTTTGCATGAAATATCTTTTTCCATCCCTTCACTTGTAATCTGTGTATATGTTTGGGTTTGAGGTCAGTCTCTTGTAAGCAGCATATAGATGGGTCTTGCTTTTTTATCCATTCTATTACTCTGTGTCTTTTGATTGGTGCATTCAGTCCATTTACATTTAGGGTGATAATTGATAAATATGTACTTTTTGCCATTGCCAGCTTTAGATTTGTGGTTACCAAAGATTCAAGGGTAGGTTCTTTACTATCTAACAGTCTAACTTAACTTTCTTGTTAAGCTATTATAAACACAGTCTGATGATTCTTTATTTCTCTCCCTTCTTATTCTTCCTCCTCCATTCTTTAAATGCTAGGTGTTTATTCTGTACTCTTTTACATTTCCCTTGACTGTTTTTGTGGAAAGTTGATTTTATTTTTTGCCTTTAGTTAGTATTTGGATGATCTGCTTTCTTTGCTCTGATTTCATTTTCTCTGGTGACATCTATTTAGCCTTAGGGGTACCTCCATCTAGAGCAGTCCCTTTAAGATATCCTGTAGAGGTGGTTTGTGGGAAGCAAATTCCCTCAAGTTTCGCTTGTCTGGGAATTGTTTAATCCCTCCCTCAAATTTAAATGATAATTGTGCTGGATACAGTATTCTTGGTTTAAGGCCCTTTTGTTTCATTGTGTTAAATATATCATGCCATTCTCTTCTGGCCTGTAAGGTTTCTGTTGAGAAGTCTGATGATAGTCTGATGGGTTTTCCTTTGTAGGTGATCTTTTTCCTCTCTCTGCCTGCCTTTAATACTCTGTCCTTGCCTTTCATCTTTGCCATTTTAATTATTGTGTGTCTTGGTGTTGTCTTCCTTGGGTCCCTGTTGGGAGATCTGTGGGCTTCCATGGTCTGAGAAACTATTTCCTTTCCCAGCTTGGAGAACTTTTCCTCAATTATCTCTTCAAAGACACTTTCTATCCCTTTTTCTCTCTTCTTCTTCTTCTGGTACTCCTATAATGCGAATATTGTTCTGTTTGATTGGTCACACAGTTCTCTTAAAATTCTTTCATTCCTAGAGATCCTTTTACCTCTCTCTCCCTCAGCTTCTCTGTATTCCTATTCTCTGTTTTCTATTCCATTAACAGTCTCTTGCACCTCGTCCAGTCTGCTCTTAAGTCCGTCAATTGATTGTTTCATTTCTGTAATGTCTCTCCTGACTTCCTCCGTTAGCTCTTGCATATTTCTCTGTAGGTCCATCAGCATTTTTATGACTTTTATTCTGAATTCTTTTTCAGGAAGATTGTTTAAATCTATCCCACCAGGCCCTCTCTCTGGGGTTGTCTGGGTGATCCTTGACTGGACTATATTCTTCTATCTTTTCATGGCGAATAGAAGTGGTTGCAGGCAGGTGCCATGTGTGTCATCTGGGAGAACAAAGTCCCTTCCTGCTTGTTGTTCTCCTTGCCCTTCTCCGCAGCCTGTGCTGGTTACCTGCACACCAGGAGGTAGTCTCTGGGATAATCCCCTGAGCCGTCGTGTGTGTGGCTACCCTCAGGCTAGCCCAGAGCACTGCGGGGGTTTACAGCCACGCCAGGTGCATTCTTCACCCCTTGGTGCCTTCCGGACCTTGCTCTGGCTTCCGTGGCCCTTCCACGTTAGCTGTGCCCCCGCCAGGAGGAGATTCTGTGTGGCTGCTGTGGGAGGGCCCGCTCTCCCACTGTTCCGCAGCTGTGGTGGATCCGCCTGACCCTTTGTGGTGCCGGCCGCGGGGAACGAATGGCAGGCTGCTTATCGCCATGAGCGGCTTTGGTGGGGCTGCTTTACCCAGCAGCCAGTTAGGGGGTCCAAAATTCCTCAAGATTCCCAGCCTGCTGGGCTGAGTGCGCTGGGACAATTTTGTTCTGCTATTGGGCCCTTGTCTCCTTAAGACTTTTAAAAAAGCACCCGCTTTTCTTTTGTCCCAGGGGAGCCGGCTGTGGGAACCCGCTCGCAGTCCCCGTCTCAGATCCTGCCCTTCCGTTTCTCTAATCTCCAACACACCGTGCAATGTGTGTCTGTGCTCCCAGTGCAGATCACCAGGGCTGGTTATTTCGCGGGCCTGTACTTCCACTCCCTCCCCACTCTGATTCTTTTCCTCCCACTGGTGAGCTGGGGTGGGGGAGTGCTCGGGTCCCGCCGGGTCGCAGCTTTGTATCTTACCAGCTTCGTGAGGCGCTGAGTTCTTGCAGATGTAGCTGTAGCCTGGCTGTTGTACTGTATCTTCTGGTCTCTCTTTAGGAATAGTTGTGTTTGTTGTATTTTCACAAATATATATGGTTTTGGGAGGTGATTTCTACCACCCTGCTCATGCCACCATCTTCCCAGAATCCTAGTAGATATTCAGTATTTTTATATAATACTGCATTCTTGAAATATAATGTTCAATATGCTGAATTTAAAATATTCTTTCTAGACTTGTTAATTGCAGCATTGTGTGGGATTCATCAAAGGCGAACTTCTCTGCCACTCTGTGGGTGTTGCCTTGCCGGTACACTGAGCATGTCCTTGGTTATGCCTGTGGACACTTGTATGCTGCAAGCTGCTCTGTCCTGGAGGGCAGGGCCCCTCTCCTGGCCACGGTCCCTGGCCTTAGCCCTGTTACCTTAAGCCTAAGTCGTCTCGGCCCTTTGACCGAACGCCTCCTCCAGATGCTTAGCTTGGCTTTTCATTTCACTCCCACAAACTGAAGTCCATGGAGCACCGTGCCATACGCAGCCCAGGCACTCAGAACGTGCTGAAAGCCCTGGCCTCCTACTTTTCTGGGTCTTTGGTGTCCTGGGATCCTGGGCAGAGAGTCAGAAGAAAAAGTTGCAGAATCCAGGGCTGGGCACTGAAAACCTCCCAGACACATCAGGCCAGCACAAGAGGGCTCAGACTAGAGCATGAGGCTTTGTTCGTAAAGGCCCTTAGTCATGAGTGTATCCTCAGGCATGCTTCCCAGAGTCCTGCAGCCCTGGTCTGGGATGCAGAGGTGGCTGAGGGGTACTGAGTTGGTTCAGACCCCACAACTTTTTGTTCCAACCTCTGTTTTAACATTTGTCACCCAGCACCTTCAACTTTGCAACAGCTAATGTCCAGGCAGCCGATATCCCAAGGCCTAGTGTGTCTTGAATGGATGAATGAGTGATGGGCTAGCTGGGCTCTCTAGTGGCAGCTGCTGAGAGGAGAGTTTCATTAGGGATTAACACTTGTTCGGGAACTGGGGGGAGCAGGAGTGTCAGAGCACCTTGCCAACCTGTGTCCACCAGCCCACCTGAGAGCCCCAAGCACAGGGCCCAGGAGAGGGGTCTGGGTTTGGGTGGAGTGGCTCAGGACTATCTACTACTGCCTTTTGGAGTCATTGGCTGGGGGCCTTCTTGAGAAGAGGGTGACCTCCCGTGGCCACCAGTCTTGCATAGTCACTGGCTGGGGGCCGCCCAGGATCAGCAGGAAGTCAGCCTGAAAGCCGAGGGTGACCCTAAACGAGCTAACAGCTGGAGTCATCAGCTGGCCCTGCTCCTTGCAGCTGGGCAGCGGGTCTTTTCTCAGAGGGGAGTCTGAGCAGCTCAGTTGTCTGTCACTCAGGGGTTTCATGGAACTCACAGGCCTCCTTTTTAAGCCTCTGTAAACGTTGAGTTCAGACAAATATTCACCTAAGAATCTTTATGTGGAAAACTGTCTGAGCTCCCTATTTAACTGGACAACTTCAGATAAAGATTTTATTCAGCTGCAAAGTCTCACTGGGTTTCTTAGAAGGGAAAGCTCCGGTTAGAGAGCTGGGACTGAGAGTGTGTGTGGGATTCCCTCAGCACTGCAGGAGGGGCAGGAAGGGCCCCTGCCCACAGGCCTGACACTCTGGGCCAGGCAGGGTCCCTGCTGAGCTCCTGCTTATGGCAGACTGAGAGGAAGAAGGAAATATGACCTCACTAGTGGGTTTCTGAGTCCTGGGAACATGATGTACTGTACTGAGGTTTCAAGGAGCTGTCACACTTCCCCTGAAGCAGGGGGTAGGGGACCCAGTGGTGGGGCTACTGCCAGCATCAGCCTCCATAGGCTCAAATGACCAAACCTGTCCTCACTTAGGTCCAACAAGGAAGCAAGTCTGAAATTATTTCCCCTCCCCAAGAGAGTCAGATTTTAGAAAATGATAAATGACCATTTCGGTCAGTTTTGCATTCTTGGAAAACAAGTCTTTCCTCTTGTGAAAACACCTGCTTATAGAAAGGCAGCAATTGGGACAGATGGAAAGAACAGAAATTTCCCAGGTGCCTTCTGTGTCAACTCACACCTCCCCAGGGTTAGGGTTCCTCCCTGCTCCACAGCCCCCTCCATGTGTTCTTCTCATCCTTGCCCCTCCCTTTGCATCTTTAATCATTCCTTCTGTCCCTGGCTTTTTCTCGGAGTTGACAAATACACTCAAGATTCCCCTACTCTCAAAAATCACACCTTCCCTTTACCTCATTTGTTGTAGTGGAACAGAACTTGTTTTGGGGCTATATAACATGTAGCTGTCTTGGAGGAATCCCCGTTTTGGAGGAATGCCCCACTATCTCCCTTGTTTGGGGGCTATACGGCATGTAGCTGTCTTGGAGGAATCCCCCACTGTCTCCCTTTTTGGAGGCCATAAGAAACAGATCAGATATGGCCATGTGACCTAGGCTCAGCCCATCCATGCCCCTGCTGGGTTTTGATCTAATCATGAGTGTGTCACCAAAAGACCGAGAGATGGCTGGATGAACTTCCCAGCACTGGTGGCAGCGACCATGACCTGCTGTGATGATGGGGCCTTCCAGTATGGTGGCGGGGCCTGGTAGGGATGCCCTGACCATGCTATTTCTGCAAGAAGATGATCCTTGAGCTTCCGGCTTTTAGGCTCTCTGGAGCCACCATCATTCTTGGCCATTTTCCAAGCCTGGTTCTCTGGCTCCCAAAGGGTTTTGTAAATCTTTGATATACCTCCAATAAATTTCCTTTTCTGGCTTTAGCTAGTTTGGGTTGTCTTTCTGCGACTTGCAACCCACGGAGTTCTAACTGATGCCTGGATCAGGCCTCTCGGCCCCTGTTTTTATACTCCTCTGTCACCCCCTAATCTCCTAACTCAGCACAGATGGTGCAGTCGCCCACTTGTCCATTATCTCACAGATGGTATTTCCTTCCTTATTTCCCCAACTATGCCACCAACTTAATCGTTGCATGTCTCAGACTGGAAAGCACAGGCAATCCTTCCAGACCATGGCTCCCACCTTCTGCAGCCTGTGTTCGTATTTCCCAGGTTCTCCTGTTGGTCATGACCTGTACTCAGCTCACTGTGGGGCTGCTGCCAGATGAGGATTCTCACTCTGATAAACAATTCTTTCCTTCCAACTTTGATTTCATCCTCATCTGCTTCAAAATCTAACTCCTATCTGGCTGTACACCTCCACCCTTTGTGAGTGTCTGGTGCACACACTGCCTTACTTCAGCCTGCAATGCTGAAGGAAAAACTGTCAACCAAGAATTCAATATCTGGCAGAATTATTCTTCAAAAATGAAGGAGTAATGAACACATTCCCAGATAAACAAAACTTGAGACAGTTAATTGCTAGCAGACATGCCCTATAAGAGATGTCAAAGGGGGGCCTTCAGGCTGAAATCAAAGAACAGCAGACAGTAACTTAAATCCACATGAAAAAATATGAACAGAAGTAGAGGTAAGTTTATAGGGTAATATTTAAGACAGTGTGAATGTATTTTTCTTATCCAATTTAAAAGATAGCTGCATAGAATAGCAATAATAAATCTATGTGTATGAGCACACAATGTATGGAGATGTAATGGGTGATGATAACAATATAAGTGTGTGTGTTGGGGGGGGAATGGAGATATATGAGGAAAGTTTTGTACCATTGATATTAAAGTAGTATTAATTCAAACTTGATTGTCATAAATTGAGCTGCAATTCCCAAGGCAACCACTAAGAAAATAATCCCAAAATATACAGTAAAGGAAACAAAGGAATTAAAAGAGTATGCCAGAAAATATCTATTTAACACAAAAGAAGTTAGTAATTGAAGATCTGAGGAACAAAAAAGGTATGTGACATATAGAAAAAACAGCAAAATAGCAGAAGTAAGTCCTTCCTTATCAGTAATTACATTAAATGTAAATGGATTAAAGTTTCCAATTAAAAGGTAGAAGTGGGCAGAATGGATTAAGAAAATACCATCCAACAATATGCTATCTAAAAGAGACTTATAGAAGTCCCCCCTTATCTGTCACCATCTGCTGCTACCCAATATGGGCATCTGTGCTGACTGGGGGGTGGTCTCCTCATCACCACTGGGTGGCAGACCTACCTGGCCTTCCCCATATTCAAAATTTATTTTCATAATATTTTACTCTGGTTGATAATAAAACCTACTTAACATGTGAGCCCCCTCTCTAAGAAACAAAAGCCTCTGGTCCTGTGGGAGCTACTTGCAAAATGTGCTTCTGTGGTCCCTGCCAGGACCATCAGACCACTGACCTAGCCTGGCCACCTCTGAGGACTGCCTGGTCCTGTGTGGTCCTTCTACAGCAAGCTCTGCCTTCAAACTGACTTCCATGGACCATCCTGGCTACCTCTGTACTCAGGTCCCACTTATCTCCTTACCCCCAACTGGTCATCTGGTGCCAACCGCAACATTCTGGGCTCTGCGTGGCAATGAGGGAAGGCTGCATGGTAGGTAGCAGTTTTGATCTAGCTCCGTGAATATGTCTTAACTTTTACTAGGTTCTTCCAGAAAGCATATCATCCCTTGTATAGCTTTGTACTCCAGGGACCTTAACAATGTGTCTCTTAATAATCATCTGTTGAACAAATGAATGAGCCAACTAGGGAAAATTTACAGTGACACCTTGGCTGTAGGTTGGGATAAGGAGAGCTTACGGAGAAAGGGTGTGTCACTTCTGCCCCAAACACAATGAGGTAGAATGAATGACAGAGAGCCTGCCACATGCCTTAGTTGTCCAGAACCCTCCAGAACCCTCTGGAGCAAAGGAGTGGCCCTGATGATAAAAAACCTGGACCCTTCCCCAAGTTCCTTGACTCAGAGGAGCCCAGGGCCCACCTGGAGGTGGGCCCTGGGTGGACACACAAACTGCCACACTGAGAATGTTTCGGGGGCACATCCCCAAAAGAGCAACCTGGTACAGAAGGTCACTGTGACTCATTTGCTCTAAGAGGAAGCCAAATCGATCTCAAAATACCACTTCCTTAAATCACTACTGGTTAGAGTAACATTTTTCCTCCACGTGAATAAAATTCCTTAATATTGGGGTAGGTATGTATTTTTCAATGACTCTTGTTGAATCAGCCTCTGCAGTCACACTTGGCTTCCAACACCAGACTGGCCACTGATGAGGGGGCCTTGACCGTAGACAAATTAATCTTTCCATACCTGTTTCCTCTTCTTTAAAATGGGGACATGAATACCATCTGGCAAGGATTGTTAAGATTAAATGAGATGATATATGCACATCTCTTTGGATAGCCCAGGAAAATGTAGGTTAAACACTTAGTCCCTGAACTTTAGGTCTCATCCTGATAAGTCCCATCCAGCTAAGACATTTCCCTTCTGAAGGTTCACTTCCTCTTTTGGAAAATGTGGGTTTTGGACTAGACAACTTTCATGGCGTCTTTCCGATCTAAGCGAACATGACCAGGTCTACAGAGATAGCCATTTGGGGCCAGCTCTGAGAAAGATACATTCTCATGTCACCTGGAGAAAAGTGTGTTGAGCAATTTGGTTAGGGTGAAAGGATTTTACCATGTTCTCACAATAAGGGGAAGCCCTGTTCCTGACAACAGTTGTCACTTCTCTGAAAATAATGTTGATTCTCTAGATAACCACCCCTGAGCCACCATGCTGAGTGAAGAGTAGATGAGATATTTACATAAAGCACACGTGACACCTTGTGACCGCTATGCTCCTCTGGTGTCTGGCACCTGGAGGTGTTTTAGGAAGAGTCAATCCAGGGAGGCCTGAGGGTGTGGAAACTACTAGACTTTAGCGACCACAAGACCAGAGTTCAAATCCTTTACCTGCCTATGGGTAGCTCTGAGAACTTGGGCCAGTGGCTTACCTTCTCTGATCTTCTTCAGTCTCTTACAGGCAAAATAGGGACAATGGTACCTACCTAGCTGGGATAGTGGGAAGTGAGAGGTCACAGAAGAAGTTCCCACTAATGAGCTCCTTTCCCATGACTCTTACCTTGACAGCAGAAATTAAGATGTTATTGTCAAATCACTTTACTGAACACACTGTGGAGCAGGGGACTCTTGTAGGTACTTCAGCACAAACAGCTCTGAGTTAGTTGCCATCAGGAACCCCTGGCTAGAAGAGGGGCTGGGTGCAGACTGAGGGAGGTCACACAAGGAGTCAGGATGGGTCTGTGATTTACATCCTTGCCTGTCTGTCTCTAGAATTTACATCTTAACCTAACCATAGCATGACACTGCCACCAGGACACACTGCAATGCACCAAAAGGCTTAAAAAACATGTACTTGATATTTGCAGTATGCTCAAGTTCAGGAACATTCCTTCCAGTACAGTTATTTTGCATTTCTGCTAGGAAGCACTTCCCCAACTTTCCTGCAGCTTCAAGATGGATGATTCTGGCAGGAATTAGACCAGATGGTACTTACATTGCCCCTTTTGGCCAAGGAGAGGCCTCCTCACAACACTCATGCTCACACACCTGCTTTGCTGGGCTTTCCTTCTGGACCAGGCCAACTCATGGGATGGAAGGTCTGATGGTGCCTCAGCCTCAAGGCACCCAGGAAATGGTCTCTGTTGCACACCCACCCATGCCCAGCCACCCCAGGGTCCTAGCAAAGGAGTAGATTCATAGCTGCACAGCATGCCACCCAACACAGAAAGCACTTCCCCAGATGCTTAGCTCACTGCCAGGAAATCTAGCCACAGCAGAGACCTGGGCAAATGACCCTCCAATTCTTAAGAGTAGCTATGTCCCTCCTATGATAGGTTGATTGCAAAAATCTCTCCAATTCCACATCCGTCTGCATCCATGAGAGACACGTGTCTCGTGCACTCGGTGTTTAGCTGAAACAACTCTGAGTTAGTTGCGATCACGACCCATGTCAGCCTTAGCTGACAACTAGCAGCCATCACAGACGTGGGTGAGCCTGTGGACATGCCAGCCGAGGGGGGCAGAGTGCATGAGCCCATGAGAGCTGGACTCATCAGAATGATTACTTACTATTTGAAGGCACTGAGGTGGTTTGTCATACTCACCCCAGCCCACCCCCACGTTGCATCCAGTTATAACAGAGACTTACCTAGCCAGGCCTTTTTGGTCCTTTCTCACGTCCTGATTCTAGCCCAGGAACCCAGCGTGGAGACCTTACAGGGGGTTGGCAAGAAACAGGCTGGCTTTGAATCCTGGTCCCTCCAAAGTCTTAGCCTCTTAGAGCCTTATCCAGACTATGTACCTAGTCCTCAGGGCCACTGTGAAGACTTGTAAAATACAAGTGAACCTTCCAAATGGTGCTGAAATTGCATAGGTTTCCCATAAACGGTGACTGCTAGGAAATGCTACATGGATATTCCTTAAGTTTTTGCCTTCAGAACGAAAGCCTTGTCCAACCCACCGGGGCTTCAAGGAAGGTGGCAGATATTTGATCCCTCTCCTCCATACATATTTGTTAATAATCGATGCTACACAAAGCCCAGCAACGAGCACTTTGCAAGGATCCACCTTGGGAGAAACATAGTCCTCGCCTCTGAGACACCTGCATAGAGGGCGTGTGTAATGGAAAATGTCTATTTGGTCTTTGTCCCTGGTTCCTGGCACAGAGCTCCTAAAACTCTAAAATTTCCTGGGTGATAGGAGCACCTTTTGTTATTTATAACAAGCCCCTTTCAATCATCCCTGAGTCTATGCCACCGAAGTGAACATTGGCAGGCCCCCAGAGAGCTTCAGGATGGGGGCTGGCCTCCAGAAAGACCAAGGCGTGACCAGAGGGCTGGAGTTCTTGGTCCCACCCCTCACTCCCACCGCCCACCTCTGGGAAGGGGAAGGCTCTGGAGGTTGACCTCAGTCACCAATGGCTAATGATTTGATCAATTGTTCCTATGTCATAAAACCTCCACAAAAACCTCTAATGTCACGGTTCAGAGAGCTTCCGGCTTGGAGGTGCTTAGGAGGGTGGCACACCTGGAAACGCATGGAAGCTCTATGATTTCCACCTCCAACCCACACCTTGCTTTATACATCTCTTTTGTCTGGCTGTTCCTGAGTTCTACCCTTTATAATAAACCAGGAATAGTAAGTAAAACATTTTTCTGAGTTCTGTGAGCCAGTCTAGCAATTATTGAAACTGAGGAAGGGGTCATGGAAACCCCTGAATTTGCAGGCAAGTTGGACAGGAGTGCCTGGACGCTCTGTTTGGAACTGGTGTCTAAAGTGGGGGCAGGCTTGTGGGACTGAACTTTAACCAGTGGGGTCTGCATTAATTCTGGATGGTTGGTGTTAAACTTGAATTGAATTTTTGGACACCTAGTTGGTGTTAGAGAATCAGAGAGGGTATGACAGATGTCCAAGGCTATCTGTCCCACTCTGGCTGTGAGCCCTCAAGGGCAGGGCCAGTCACATCCCCTTCTGGACCTGTGCCCAGGACAGGATTTTAGATAGAGCAGAGAACAAAGGACTAGGCAGGGCCCCTGGTCTGTCCCCAGGCAGTGGGGTATAACTTGGGCCTAAGCCCATGGCATCTTCTTCCTCTTTCCAAATTTTCAATTTTGAATTTCAGGCTCAACCATTATCTTAAGGGATTTATCAAAGATCCCATCCCTCTAATTTTTGGCACACACTGGCAGGGGCCCTAGGTGGGGCTGAGCATTCTGGGCTCTGCTGAGGATGTGAAGAGGCACCGGGGGCTTCATTCAGTTGGTGCTCTGACTGACAAGCCAGAAGGTCTGGGCCGGGGGGGCCTGGGGCTGCCTCAACCTGGAGGAAGGGGCACCTTTCTTGTTTACACAAAGACGCTGTGTAGACTCGGGGCTCTGATCCTGCCCTGTGAGTTGCCTGGAGAATGAATCCAGAGGCAAGGGCTTGAACACAGTACCCTGGGGATGTGGGGGTGGGGCAGCATGGGGACTGACCCCTGGCCTATTCTCTTCTTTGCGCTGGGCACATGAATCAGACCTTGGGTTCACCAGGGTGCCTGACCAGCCACCTCTCTGGTCAGGATGGCCCTGCCTTCCCAGCCCTGCACTCGTGCAGCCTCAGAAGCAGCGTGGACGTGGCAAGGAGCACACCTGTGCCCCAATGGCCCATCTCCCTTTAGTGCAGTTTGTTATTGTTTGCTGAGCAGACACCACATGCCAGGTCCCCTACCATGGTCTGCACACATCATTGCCCAAAGATGTTTTCTTAATTTATGTTTTAAGAGGAAAATGAGGCTCAGAGGTGGTGAGAGATGTGTGTCGGGTCACCAGCTAGCAGGGGCTAAGCTGGCATCTCAACCTGAGCCCATGTCCGTTTCCATAGCAGGGATGGGGGCACAGGTGTCTGCCATATGGGGCCTGAGTGACGGAGCTGACTCTCTGCTCTGTGGACTCCACCCTCCAGCCATTCAGCCCCCGATCTCTGATAGGCCCAGAAATCTGCTTTCAAGGTATTTGATTCCTCTGGCAGCCCTGATAGCAAATTTAAAGTATAAAGATTCTTCAAAAGTCATAAAGTCATGGATCAATTAATACACGGTAAAGCTCATTCATAGCCAACAGGAGTTCACCACAAAATGGGCCTAAACCCCTTCCCATTCTTCAGGCAGCCCTCAGTTCTCTGATGGGTTTAAGAAAAGTCATTGATTTTAAGTTCATTCAGCTTTTTCCTTCTGGTATGGGTGGGGTGGCAATGTCTTAGCTTTTAACACATTACAGATGAAACCAGAAGCCCAGGGCTTTAAAACACTTAGAGTAGCCGCACAATGACTATCTCTTTTCAAATGACTCGTACTGCAGCTCCACCTCCCTGCCCCTTGAAGACCCTGACTCACCGCCCAGAGGCCTGTGACCCACATGGAAGGCTTCAGGGGACGGCACCCTTTAGGTCCCATCCCTAGTTCATAACAAGTGATGACTGTGAGCTCCAGGAAGCAGAGATTTTTATCAGTTCTGTTACCTGCTGTATCCCCAGTGCCTCGAACAGTGCCTGACACAGAAATGTGTTAAGTGCCCAAATGAATCATCAATCCTTCATCAGGGAACCACTGAGTGAACTTCCCAGGCCTGGCCCCCTTTAACGGCCCTGCAGGCCTTCATCTCTGTGAGTGTTTCCCTTTCTCTGTGACCCTCGGTTGACTGATCTTCGGTTTGCATCTCCTGAACACTGGAGAAGTAAGACTGGGTGCCTGGCTCCAAGAATGGAGTCCCTGTGACCTTACACAGAGTCTATATCAGGCACAAACCCATAATTCCATTTTCTTTTTAGAAAATTCCCAAAGGCAGATCTTAATAGTAGGGTCCAGTGGTTTGTCTGCAAGTGAATTCTATTCATTCAGGAATTAACCTTTGCCTTTCTGTGGACTCTGCTTTTATGAGATATGGAATCCTTATAACAGTTCTGTGAGATATGGCTTATCATGATTTTCCTTTTACAGTGAGGAACCCACGTGGAGAGACTATATCACTTGAATAAGACCACAGAGAAAGCAAATGATGGAACTAGGATCCACACCCAGGCCTGGCTTTTTCTAAGGACTGTTCTTATCTTTGCAGACTGACAATGATGCCAGCAGCACGGTGGGAGGGCTGACTTCCCTGTGCGCTGGAAAGTTAGTGGGGATCATGACAGGTGGCTAAGAGGAGGAGGGAACAGAGGTCTGGGTAGAGGAGCGATGATAGTTTCTTAACTGAACACTGGGCTGAGCTGGTCTTCAGGATGCCTTGACTCTTAGATGGCATTTAGGGAAGGTATCTGAAAGTCAACGCCATGGGCATCTGTGTCCCCAGGGTCATGTTTACCTTCCTCACAGGCTACCAGGAGGCTGCTTTCTCTCACCCTAGTAATCCTACAGTATTACCTGCCAGCCATCTAACATGTTGAGAGAAGCCAGTTTGTACCCCTAACCCAGTCATACTGTGGAGAGCTGAATGGGCAAATTCCAGATCTGGGTGGGGGGTCTGATGGCTGTGGCCAAGGGGTGTGGTCAGTGTTCCTAGACGCCGAGGTGCAGCTATGAGCGAGCACCAGGGAAGGGTCTGCTCAGACACTAGCCGTGTGCCCTTGGGAGTCAGTGAGCTCCTGAGTCTCAGCTTCCTTATCTGGTCAGCAGGGAGAGCCACTCCCCCTGCCCGTACAGAGCTGGGGCAGTGCTGACCAAGAGCACATGGTTGGTGGGGAGCTCTAGAGCCCGGAAGGACTGTGAGCTCCACTGTAGTTTGCCGTTTTGCAATCATTCTCAGGGTCAAGTCACTTCTCCCAGATGTGAAGGAACAGAAAGCATTGTAGGAAAATGGTTCCCTAAGGATACCTCCTGACTCAACCCCTACTCGGTTCAGTTGCTGTGGGTGGGGAAGGGCAGGCTTCTGCTTAGCTCCCCCGAGGGCAGTGTATCTGGCAGAGCTTCTGTCTAGACACTTGCTGAGCGTTTGCCCAGCCTCTCCCCAGCCTCCTTGTTCCTGGGGCACAGATGCCTCCAGACTGATGGCTTAGAGCCCAGGAAGGCAAGAGGGCTCTCTCCTGCTAATAGGCGCTTGTGTCCCCCTTAAATTCACATATTGAAGTCCTAATCCCCTAGTGCCTCAGAACGTGACTGTGTTTGGTGATAGGGTCTTTAAAGAGGTAGTTAAGTTTAAATGAAGTCATTAGGGGGGGCCCTGAGCCAATGTGACAGGTGTCCTCATAAGAAGAGATTAGGACACACACACATAGTAGGGAGACCATGTGAGGCCACAGGAGAAAACCACATCCCTAAGCCCAGGAGGGAGGCCTTGGAAGAAACCAGTCCTGCCGGCATATTGATCTCAGACTTCCAGCCTCCAGAACTGGGAGAAAATAAATGTCAGTTGTTTGAGCCCCCAGCGCATGGCACTTCCACAGCAGCCGGAGCAGACGGACACATGCGCCCTTCCTCTCGGAGGCAGGGGCCCCTTCTGGGACCGCCATGGGGCAGGCCACTTCACCTGGCCTCTGGTGCCCTCTGTCTCTTGTTGCCTCTCACCCTGAAATCAGGGCTGGCCACATGGGGCATGTAAGCTGTTTTACCCCTACACCCCCAGTACTTCTCCCTTTGCAAAGTTGGTGAGCGTGTGAGCTGGACAGGCCCGGGGAGACACGGAGGCAGAGCCCTGGGGAAGCCGTGCTGCTGACAGCAGTGGCCTTACTAATGCCCCTCACACTGGCCTGCCCTCCTTTCCTGTCTCACTCCTCCCCCACCTTGCTGTTGCTTCCTGGTGTTTCCTCCCAAATAAACCTCCTGCACTCAAGCCCTTGTCTTTGGCTGTCGTTTTGGGGAACCCAAACTTGGGACATAGCTTCACCACTTCCTGGCTGGGGAAGCAGAATAGAATGACTTCACTTTCCTCATCTGTAAAACGGGAACATTAAAATCTCACAGGCTGGCTATAGGAGATAAATGAGATCGTAAAGGCGAAGTAAGTTGTAAACTGTGCAAGGTGATCTCAATGATATCATTTATTTATTTTTCATTTGGTGGTAGCATTAGGTCCTTTCTCCATTGCTCTTTTCACTAAAAAAAAGAAGAAAACCCTACCTCCCTTCTCATTTCCTAGGGGCCCGTGCAGCCAGGTGCAGGCGAGCACCGTCGGGGAGCGACAGGGGCTAAGGGGCTGACTCTGTGCTCCCCTCCCCCTCCTTCCCCAACCAGCATCTGCATTTTCAACGGATTCTATAGACAGGGGAAGGAGAGGACACTGCATGGAGGGCACACCTGGGTGGCCAGGTCTTTCCAGCCCGGCTGTGTGCCTGGGTATCGCAGGCTGGCGTCGTGCTTGTGCAGGGGGCGTGGAGGTGAGCAGGATAGGGCTTCAGAGTGCCCGGCGCAGCCCTGGCCCTCTTCCAGGAACGCCTGGGGCACTCTGCCTACCTGACTAGAAGCTGATTCAGCTGTCCCTGCTCTGGAACCCTGCCCTGTCCCTGGGCAGCATCAAGACCCTCTTCCAGCTGCCTGCTCTGTTGTCCACCCTCCACCAGAGCCAGGTCCTTCTGCAGACTGAGATCTCTTTGAGAGGTGCTGCAGTATCTCTGCATGTGGGTCCAAGCATCTAGAACAGAGACTGCTGGCCAACAGTACAGGCTCAGTAACTGTTTGTAGAGCTGTGGCTAAGCTGTGCTTGGTGGAACAGTGAGGGGCAAGCAGGGAGGGAGATGCAGGAGACAAAGGGAAGCGGTGGCCACTGCAGTACACACACGCTGTGGCTCATCCGTCGGTTCACCTCATCAGCTTGGAGCAGAAGCTGGGCCTGCCATTGCTCCACCTTCCCATGGGAACTCCCTCAGTGTCTCTGACTGCTGGGCCAGGGGTGTGTGTGTGTGTGTGTGTGTGTGGGGTGTGTGTGTGTGTGTGTGTGTGTGTGTGTGTGTGTGAGAGAGAGAGAGAGAGAGAGAGAGAGAGAGATTAGCTCTGTGATGAAAGGCCTGCTTTCTGCAGGATTACTTTGTACCACTAAAAACAACCATCCTGCTACCCAGCTGGAAACCTGGACTTTCTCTGCATGTCCCTTGTCCAGCACTGCCAAGCAGTGTCCATCTCTTCTCTGCAATATCTCTTCAACCTGCTGTCCCCATGATATTCTTACTGAATATACGCAGTAAAATCTCACTCATATTTCAGTCCTCAGGAAGGCCACCTGACCCCCATTAGTCCTCTCTCCATGCTATTCATTCATTTGACAGTTATGAAACCTGTACTACCGGTCAGGCGTCATTCTAGGCACTGTATGGACAGCTCTAACCTTAACCTGTCCCTTCCCCTCCTTATTCTAAGTGGTGCCTAAATAGTGACCGAAGGGATGGTGGCAATGAAGCCTGCAGGGTGGACCCTATGTATTAATAGAAGAGGAGAAGCAGATAATGCCGGAAATAAAAACAGAGGAAGCAGGACTTCCACCGATGTCTGAGTGACGAGTCAGCAAATCCCCCTCCTAATAGCAACTAGAAATCTGGACAAAACTGCCAAAAAACATTTCTATACTCTAGAACTTGGCCAAAGACATGCAATGACCTCAACAGCAATTACGCTTGAAAAACTGCTGCCTTTTGGTAAGAACAGTGGGGGCCTGCGGTGTTCTTGCCTGGGGTGCTTCTAATCCCAAGGTCACCAGCTTGGTCCTCACAGAGGCGTTCCAGGGTGGGGCCCATCATGGGAACAAAGTCACAGAGGCTCATTCAATTCTGAGTGGCAGGGGACGCTCACACCCAGCAGCACCGTGAGCGGAGCGGACAATCCAGGCAGCAGGTGAAGGCGGAGGGCCAATGCCCAGTCCAAGACTGCACGCAGACGCAGTGGAGGCCGGAGAGGGCTCAGGGTACCACACACTCTGACCGTGGGCACGCGCAGAGGGGCTCAGCAGGAAGTAAAGACAAGGGAAAACTTGAAAATAAACAGTTTTGAGAACATTTCCCTGGCCCACACAAACCTACTGGCAAAGAATGGAAACTTTAGTAGTTCAACATTTGGACATAACATCTATCTGTCCAGTAATAGGCTCTTTACTGAATTATATGGAAAGACGGTTGACTCCTAGGAAGCCAGGTTTAAAAATAAAAGGAAGACTACAAAACAAATATAAGCAGAGATATTAGCGGTTGCATACTGTGGGAGCGGGGGGTGGGGATGGACAGATTTAACAGATACAGCCCAGGGTATAACACGGTGCCGACGAGTTAAGGATGTAGAAGATGATGTGAGGGGTGGTGGTGGGCTGGAAAGTGGAGTGACACGGGAATCCATGGGATGTTTTGAGTAACAGAACTCAACATATTTAGGTTTTAAGAGCCTTGTTCCTGCTCCAGTATTGAGAAGAGGTGGACGGGCCGTGGATAGAATCAAACGGACCGGTGAGGAAGCCTTTGTAGGACTCCAGGTAACAGCTGCCTTTACACCCTGATGCCAGGTCATTCTGCCTATAAACAGTTCTGGTCTGATCAGTTCTATGCTTAGAACTTTCAATGGCTCACTATTGCCCATGAAAAAGAGTCCAAGTTTCTCAAGATGTCATCAATCTGCCTTTCATCCTGCCACCCACCACTGCCCTTCCTATAACTTCAATTCCTCTGTTTTTGAGTCTCCTAGTCTCCCAGGACATGCTGTTGCCTCTCCACCGGGGTTCCCATGGTCTCCTCCCATCCCTGCCATCACAGTATGGAGGGGAGAGGGTGTGCTTTGCAGAAAGGCCAAGTGAGCGAAGCCACAGAGTTGGGGAGGCCCAGCAGAGGGCTGGGGTGGAGGGTGCCCATTCTAAGCTGCCCCATGGGCTTGGCCCTGAAGATTAGCTGTGAGTCAAAGAGCTGGGGATCTGTAGGAATGGCTGGATTCAGAGCTGCCTTCTTCTTTCTGACCTCTCAGGTCCCATAAAGGCAGAGGCCACCATCTTTCTTCCCACTATGATTCAGACACACAGTGGCTACTCATGGTGGGGGTGCCACGGGTCCTTGGCAGAGAACAAGGCAGGTCAATGAGAGGAATTTAGAAGCTGGTGAGAAAATAGGCTGTAGCTGGTCCAAACTCACCGGACAGTGCCACAGAAGAAGCGGACAAGTGATGTGGCCAAGGGGCAGCCATGGCTACGTGAGAACTTTAGCACGGGGCCCTGGAGGAGAGACCAAGACCCACACAGTGTGGCCTCTGACTTTCTGCTCCATGGTAGGCCCTTGACAGGACCACACTGTGGGCAAAGCAAAGAACTGAGGTACAGAAGCACAATTTAACCCCAAAGAATCTTCCATTTGCTCCAATTCCCTGAACACTATAGTTTAAAACAAGCTCAAGTTCACTAATAATCTCCTCCAGAATCTATAGGGTGGGAAGGAGAGACAGACAGACAGACAGACAGACAGACAGAGACAGAGAGAGAGAGAGAAACCGAGAGGGAGAAAGCAAGAGACAGAAGGGCCAGCCTAGAGAGCCCAGGGTTGTGGGGGAGAAGACACTTCTGTGCTGGCCGAGTGTCCTCCCGTCCCAAAGCCTTCTCCATGGGTGGCAGTGTTGGGCCTTTTCGACAAAGCTGCCAACTTTTTGTAGTGAGACAATGATTCAAAAATTAATTCAATCTAAAGGAATGAAGTACTGATGCATGCTACTATGTGGACGAGCCTCAGAAACATTATTCTAAGTCAAAGAAGCCAATATACACAAAAAACTCCATGTTGTATGATTCTATTTATATGACGTATCCAGAATAGGTAAGTGCATAGACATAGAAAGCAGATTAGTGGTTGCCAGGGCCAGGGGAGGTGGGAAGCAACTGCTTGGTGGGTATGGGGTTTTCTTTTGGGGATGATGAAAATGTTTTGGAACTAGACAAAGGCAGTAGTTGCACGGCGTTGTGAATGCACGAATTGCCTGTGTTCACTTTAACCTGGTTAACTGTATGTGAATATCACTGCAGTGAAAAATTAGTTCAACCAAATTTGTTTAAATTCAGGTATCACCTGCAATATTTCATTTGTCCTTTTCTCAAAGCATTAGCACCTGTATTCAAAAGTCTGGGGACGTCTGCTACACCATGTAAGTCTGGTGGCTGGAACCTTCCACAAAAGGAAGTGACTTTTCCTTTCAAATCAGATGATATTATAAACCCAGCTGAGAGGAAAAATATCTGAAGATTCTGCAGGTCTCCCTCACAATGCAATAGTACTGAACAGAAATAAAGGTTAATTCCAGCTGCTCCCCACCTGCTATTGTAGAAAGGGAGTCAGGAAGTCAAACATCATGCACAGAGCTCGACTCCTCATCAGACCAGAGCAAAGGCTGCTGTGTGCCATTTGAGGCCTCCCCGGGCTTACTCTGGGGCTTCCTGGCCCTGGCTACCCATTAGATTCACCTGAGAATTTAAAAAATATGCTGATGTCTGGGTCTCATCAGACCAATTAAACCCAAATCTCTAGTATTTAAAAATACCTGGGGAATTTTTAAAAGCTCCCTCATGATTCTAGATGATCAAGATGACCTTGGAGGAACCTGCCCCTCAGGCTAGAAATCAAGAGCACAGGTTATCATACTTGACAGAGAATAAAGTAAAATTCTTACCCAAATATCTGGCTGCAAACGTTCTTCTCCTGCTGGATGCTGTCGGCAGCATAATGAAGGTGAACATCTATGTGCAAATCTCCCGAATATCCTTTTTATAAAGAACCAACCACATCCTCCAGCAGACAAGCTAATTCCTGTTTTCCAGCAACAAGAGATCAGCATCTATAGAAAAGAAATATATTTAGAATGCCCTTTATTGGGTGTTTTCTTGGATTTCAAACAAGGAACTTCACTGTGAGGAATTAGTCCCTTAAATGCAAGCGTACCCAGGGATCTTGGAATGACCTTGGGCAAAGTCACGGGACCTCTGGGTATCAGTTCCTCAAGCCTGTAAAATGGGAACAGTAATGACAGCAACCCCTCAGGGCCGAGGGAGGATAATGGTTGGCGGGTGTAAACAGCAAAGCCCTCCGCACACTTAAGATGCTATGTTCGATCTTTCTTTCCAATCAGCTGACCTGAATCTAAAAGGAGCCGTGTTTTCCACAGAACCTCAAAGACAGCTACAAACAATAACGAGCAGATGTGCAGTGTGACTTCCAGGAGGCTGTCTGTGGCCCTCATCTGGTGTGCGTGGCACTGCTGTTAGCGGGGGGCTTCAGGACACGGTCCCCACCCCCAGTTGGAGAGGCACAGCTCCAGCGGCACCCAGTGGCAGACCCTCACCCTGGCCACTCATAACATATGGCTTCTTGTTCTGTATCTGGGAAGTTAGCACCATTATCAAGTAATTTACAGTTGTGGAATATCCGGATCATGAACAACCAAGTGATGTTCTTGCAGCCATCGACCTCGTGGATGTGGTGGCCTTGGCAATCAGAGGGAAAGGCAGCTCCTAGGGGGAGGGGTTATCCTGCTTAAATACATATGGAGTTTACAGACACAGAGGAGCCACTTCTGGGAGGACACCTACCAGAATGTTCTTCCCACCGGCCCTCTTGTCTCCTTTGCTCCCCTGCATCTGCTGTACTGAACTGGCATCATGTGTGTGATAACAAGAACCAGTCACTGTCACTCAGACATGCATAGCCTGCACTCACTGAGTGCGGACCCCTCAGTCCCCGGCGCAGCAGCCTGCAGGAAGCCGGACATTCAGGTCGTCACCACGACAGGAGGCCGCCGCGGGGCTGCCGGCTGCTGGGCAGCACTGTCAGCAGGCTGCGTCGGGGCAGCGTCACCTCACTTGCTCCATGCCTCGCCATCCACGGTCAGCTCCTGCTGCTGGTACTCTCTAAGTGGAGCATAGGGACAGTACACAGGAGGGGCCAAGCGTGCCTTGGGGACTGCTCTGGGACAGCTGGGAGAGAAGAAGGCAGTGGAGTAAGAGCTAAACTGCCTGAAGGGAACACCCAAACCCCAAATCAGACATGCTGACGTGCCCTTGGGCTGAAGCAAACAGTAGGCTGGCTTGCAAAGGGAAGTGGTGCAGAGTGAGAAGAGAGATGAGTCCCAAAATACAGAGGCAGAGATGGAGTCAGAGCCCAGGAGCTAGAGGAGTGGGGCAACAAGCCTGAGAACCCTGGAGCTAGGGACAGACCTTTGAGACACTTAGGGATCCAGAATGACACTTCTCTGCATGCCCTAAGCACGCGGGACGGGAGGGTGATGGAGGGGAATGGGGACTGAGAGGAAGAAGCCCATCTGGTGTAGTAGGGGCTTTAGAATTAAAAACTGGGGGTTGGTGCCCAGGTTTTTCCTTTTCCTAATAATGTGAATTTGGACAAGCTACTGAAATAGGGTTGCCATATTTAGTAAATAAAAATACAGAATGCCCAGTTGTATTTTTAGTATAAGGGCATTCTGAATATTGAGTGGGACATAATGTCTACTATAAAGGTATTCAGTGTAGATCTGAAACTTAGATTTAATGGGTGTCTTGTATTTTATCTAGCAACCTCCTGAGTATCTATTTTATCTTTGGTCAAAAGGAGGAAATAAAGTAAGAACCTTTCAGTTTCTAGAAACAAAAAAGACAATTAAAATTGGCTTAAAACATAAGGGGGAATGTATTGACTCCTTTAGTGGGAAAGTCTTCACAATATGGACTTCAAGTATGGCTGGATTCAGCAGCTTGATAGTATCAAACTTGTCTGTTTTTTTCTCTAGTTCTCCTGTTTGCTTCCTGAAGTGTCTGCTTTATCCTCATCAAGGCTGCCTTATTATTAAAAAATGCTGGACACCAGCGTCAGGAGCTAACATCTTCTCCTTTATGTCCAGCAGGAAGAAAGAGCTTATCTTCTAGTGTCTCTCTCAAACACGCTGGGAAGCTTTCTCTCCCTACTCTCCCAAACATCTTCTCTTGCCTCAAGGCCTTGATTGGGCAACCAATCCATCCCTGAACCAATCCTGATGGCTGAAGAATAAGATGTACTGATTGGCTAAAGAAACTGGTCTCATCCCAGGAGGTAGGTGGAGCTGGCTTCCACAAGGCACTTGGGCCGGTAAAGGAAATAGGTAGATGTCAGAATAGATGCCAGGGCACTGTGACCAAGGGAAGGGGAGAAGGGCTCCAAAAATACAATGCCCCCTACAGGTTGCTCTGAGGGTCTGGCAAATGAGACCGCCTCCCAGTGTGTGCATGCATGTCTGTAACACAGTTAGTCTTCCCCTTGGACATATTGTTGCCTTTTCTTTGCCACCCCTCATCCTTCTGGCCAGGCCTCTGACCCAGTCTCCCCTCTGTGGTCACAGAACAAAGAGGTCTCCCTAGGAGACAGGGAGCTGGGCCTCTGTAGTGGCTGTGCCAGCTGCCTTGGGTATGTCCCTGCCCCTCACTGGTCCCCATCTACATCATGGGGGTCGGGGGTGTATGTTGCATGTGTATGGGGGGCATGATTGTACTAGAAGGGCTGTTTGGAAGAGTGACATTCACCGACCTCAGCCTGCAGTGGGGATGACAAGGCCCTAGAGCATGGGCATCTGCTTTGGGGGAAACGTGGGTAGAAGGGCAGGTTGGTGGGCTCTGCTTCCCAGCTGGGGGGCAAGTGACCTCCAGGGAGAGGGGACAGGAGTACTGCTCCCCAGTCACCCGCCCCAGCTCTCCTTCCCCTTCCCCACCTTTCTGGGCAGTGGTGTTCCAGGGCAGGCCACACCCCAGCCAGGCCCAGCACAGGGGAGGCGCGGCCCCCTGGCCTGCCGAGTTGCCCTGGCGAGGGCCGGCTGGGGGTGACTCAGCCAGGAGCAGCTTTGGTCGGTGCGGGCCGCACGGCACACAGGCTCACCGTGGGGATGGGTGCTGGTATCACCGGGTCCTTCCGGACTCTGCGCCCAGCATCACTTACCTGCAGGCATTATTAGGAATGCCAGCGAGCACCCAGTATGCACCACCCGTGGGCCAAGCACCGTAACCTAACAGCACCCTGAGGTGAACGTAACAGTGGAGTTGTGAGTCTCTTCAAGTCACCCAGTTTAACATGATGAAGGTGGGGATTCAAATCCAGATGTCTCCAGTGCTCACTACGTCCCCATCCCTCAGGCGTGGACAAATGGCCCGTGTTGTCCTGGACTGGTCTGGCCATGTGTTTGCCCTGTGGCACCTCGTTCATCTCCCACAGGGGCCCTGGCTACGCCGTGTGTGGGCCCAGGGCGATGAGCCCCCATCTGGGGTGGGCAGCCGGACCCGCGTGGGCCGGAGCTGGCCGGGCTTCCCGGAGAGCTGCCTGGGTGTTGTTGCCCTGCAGGGTTCTGCTCACCTGGTCCTGGGGCGCCGGGCACTCTCCCCTCCGCTGCCGGGAGCCTGCGTGGGGGTCCTGGCTGCGGGCGCCGCCGGGAGGGAGCTCTCGGGCTCCCTGCCCCCTCTCCGCACCCCGGGCCCCGGCGGCCTCGGCCCCGCCCCTCTGTACCCCGGGTGATGAGCAGGGCTGCGAGGAAGCTGCTCAGCACGAGCATCGTCAGTCAGATCCAGGCTCCCAGCTCCTCCGTGCCTCTGGGGGTGATGCGACGATGGGCGTCCTTGGCCTGCTAAAAGGCTGCAGCGGCCTCGGGAAATGTTTCTCGGGCGAGGCTGACCTCTGCCGGGAAGGGCTGGGTTTGGGCCACTGCCGGGCGCCAGCCTGGAGTTTGACTTGGCGCAGAGCGCCCCCTGGCGGGCGCCATCTGGTAGCGCCTCACCGGTCCCGGGACCACGGCCTCCCTTGCAGCCCCATTTCCGCACCTCTCCTGGCCTCTGGATCCGCCAAGCGCGGAATCGCCCCACACTCCCTTGTAGCCTCACGTTCCCTGGGGCTTCCTACACTGTGTGGGAGCCCTGGGAATATCTCCACGGAGTCTTCCTCCGGGCAGCGAACTCCACACAAGCCGGCTCAGGCCTGCGGCTTCAGTATAGGAAGGAAGTTGGAGCTGGAGAAGTGATGATGAGCAGGGCAGGAGCCCCGGTGGCCGCGGGCGAGGACATTTCAACCATACATACCCCAAGATTCCGGCAGCCCCCGATGTCCCTGGGAGGGCGACAGCATGGGCCGTGGTGGGAAGGGGTTGCTGGCACGTGTCCTTCTGCGGGGCCGGGGCTCAGAGCTTCTGGGAAGCACGGTGTGGTGTCCTGTTCTTGGATATGGCCAGTTCTGCTCCCTTCGAGGACTTGGTCACAAGGAAGCATATCAGATCTCCTCTGTGCAGGCACTGAAGTAGTGCTTTGCGCTGCAGCTTCCCCGTACGTATGATCAAACACTCCTACATGAGATTAGTGTCTGAGTTTGCATTTGGATTAGAAATCAGCAGCAAGTGGAAGAAAACGTGTCTGTCTTGAATGTTTAATACAGTGTGCCCTGGTGCAGTGAATCTCCGGGGAAGCCAGCAGCAATTGTCCCCGCCTCTTGGGCTTTTACAGGGGCCTCCAACTGCCTTCTGTGAAGTTGGGGTCCTGTGTAGGGGCTCAGGTACCTAGAAGCTCCCAGAAATCAGGGCGGTCACAGTGACCCTCTGGAGGTTTCTGCTCAATGATCTATTGAGCCCCAGCAGTCACAGATTCTGTCAGGCCATGCTGAAGATCTCATTTAATTAAGAATTCTTGGACTTTTTGATTTTAGAAAGCAAAGTTGTTTTGTTTTTCCTAGTTGTTATAACCTCTAAGCACTGGAAGGCTATGTACTGTTTTATGCTTGTAAATATTTAAGTTGATGCTGGGGCCCAAGGATTGTGTCCTGTCTTTTTTGAAGAGTATTTCCCATTATTGGGTAGAAGACACTGAAATAATGAATACGGGTGCAGGGCAATCCTGACTGTAATTTGCAACTGTGACCACTAGATGATGCTCTCAGCACACTACTTCATACATTAACGGGCTTTTCTGACTGCACCGTTAACGGGTGTGAGGAGCTCTTGCCAGGAAGATGGGCTCTGGTGGCCTCAGGGGGCTCAGAGGAGTCGTTTGTATACCACCCATGGGAAACACATACTCTGGGCGGTTCATGGGGTGGGATAAGGGTGAGGCATCTAGAGTGCAAATTTTAAGGAAGCAATGAGCGTCTCCTTTCCCTCCCCCTCATCCAGGCTTCCATGTGTCTGTGAGGAGTGGTGTGGGCACTGGAAAATGCCCCCTAAGGCCTTAGGAGAGAGGAAAATGCTTTGACCTTAACCCTGGTCAGGTAGGGCTCACACAGCAGAGGGACTAAGGCCCCTCATCTGTCCCCGAGGGCATGGCCAGGATAATTGGATGTACGATCTGAGAGTGGATGGAGAGGAATGGGCGAGGTGCAGCCCCACCCCCAATCCCATTCTCAGTCTGGGGCACCTGTGAGTGTGGTGGCCAGCCAGAGGGGCCAGCAGGGTGTGGGAGTTGAGCCAAGCCCCACGGGGGAGGTCCCTCTCTTGACTGCAGCTCAGGCTTGCCCCAGCCTTTTGAAGCTCCTGCACGTGGTAGCTCCCACGGAGGTAGAGGACCCAGGGGAGCAGCGGTACTCCAACCGAAGGAGGAGGCCCTGGCACCAGCTTCAGGAGGGTCTCTACCCACGGCTTGAGTCCTCAGTATCACTAGTGACACTGAGAGAGTCCACACAGCCTGCAGTGTGGCGTGTAGAAGCTGGAAGTAGAAAGCTGAATTGTGAAGAAGGCCTGGGATGCCAGGTGCCAGGTATATAGGTGGATGAAGAAAACAGTAAACATTTTGGTAAATCTAAATCATCATTGTGTATAAACAAAATGAGAGTAATGAATTAAGGTGGGGGTGTGAATAGGTGGAACTATATAGGAATGAAAATTAAAATCCAAATCTGGTGCATATTTTACATTTACAGGACATCTCAATTTGGATGCTAAAAATATTTTATCTATATTTAGATTTCACAAAATTTAGAGCTGAAAATGATTCACCTAACCAAATTGTTCCAAACATATGTAAAAACTTTTTAACAACTATATTGTTAGCCATTAAAAAACTTACATTAGTTAATTAAAATAAAAAATTAATTGTTCAGTTGATCCCATTTCAAATGTTCATTAGCCATAGATCCTCCTGTTTTTTTTTTGTATCATTAATATAAAATTACATGAGCAACATTGTGGTTACTAAATTCCCCCCATTATCAAGTCCCCACCACATACCCCATTACAGTCACTGTCCATCAGCATAGTGAGATGCTATAGAATCACCACTTGTCTTCTATGTGCTATTCTGCCTTCCCTGTGTCCCCACCACCACCCACTACATTATGTCTGCTAATCGTAATGCCCCTTATTCCCCTTCTCCCTCCCTTCCCACCCCCCACCCCCCACCAAGTCCCTTTCCCTTTGGCAACTGTTAGTCCATTCTTGGGTTCTGTGAGTCTGCTGCTGTTTTGTTCCTTCAGTTTTTGCTTTGTTCTTATGCTCCACAGATGAGTGAAATCATTTGGTACTTGTCTTTCTCCGTCTGGCTTATTTCACTGAGCATAATACCCTCTAGCTCCATCCATGTTGTTGCAAATGGTAGGATTTGTTTTCTTCTTATGGCTGAATAATATTCCATTGTGTATATGTACCACATCTTCTTTATCCATTCATCTACTGATGGACACTTAGGTTGCTTCCATTTCTTGGCTATTGTAAATAGTGCTGTGATAAACATAGCGGTGCATCTGTCTTTTTCAAATTGGGCTCCTGCATTCTTAGGCTAAATTCCTAGGAGTGGGATTCCTGGGTCAAATGGTATTTCTATTTTGAGTTTTTTGAGGAGCCTCCATATTACTTTCCACAATGGTTGAACTAGTTTACATTCCCACCAGCAGTGTAGGAGGGTTCCCCTTTCTCCGCATCCTTGGCAGCATTTGTTGTTCCTATTCTTTTCTATGTTGGCCATCCTAACTGGTGTGAGGTGATGTCTCACTGTGGTTTTAATTTGCATTTCCCTGATAATTAGCAATGTGGAGCATCTTTTCATGTGCCTGTTGGCCATCTGAATTTCTTCTTTGGAGAATTGTCTGTTCATATCTTCTTCCCATTTTTTAATAGGGTTATTTGCTTTTTGGGTGTTGAAGCGCATGAGTTCTTTATATATTTTGGATGTTAACCCCTTGTCAGATATGTCATTTACAAATATATTCTCCCATACTGTAGGATGCCTTTTTGTTCTGCTGATGGTGTCCTTTGATGTACAGAAGCTTTTTAGCATGATGTAGTCCCATTTGTTCATTTTTTATTTTGCTTCCCTTGCCTGAGGAGATGCGTTCAGGAAAAAGTTGCTGATGTTTATAGTCAAGAGATTTTTGCCTATGTTTTCTTCTAAGAGTTTTATGGTTTCATGACTTATATTCAGGTCTTTGCTCCATTTTGAGTTTATTTTTGTGTACGGGGTTAGGCAATAATCCAGTTTCATTCTCTTGCATATAGCTGTCCAGTTTTGCCAACACCAGCTGCTGAAGAGGCTGTCATTTCCCCATTGTATATCCGTGGCTCCTTTATCGTATATTAATTGACCATATATACTTGAGTTTTTATCTGGGCTCTCTAGTTTGTTCCATTGGTCTGTGGGTCTGTTCTTGTGCCAGTACCAAATTGTGTTGATTACTGTGGCTTTGTGGTAGACCTTGAAGTCAGGAAGCGTAATTTAGCCCTACTGTTTTTCACAATGCAGCACTAGACTTTTTAAAGTAAAAAATTTAAGGGTAGCAAGTAAAGAACAGAAGTTGAATGTATAACTTCTAAGCCAGTAGAGGGAGATACGGACAAAAAACTAAGAATACTTAGAAAAATTCAACAGAAGGAAGAAAGGGAGGAAACAAACTTAAAAGAAAAATAATTGTAAACAGAAACATGAGGAAGGTTAAAAAAATAAGTCTGAACATATCAGTAACCATAGTAAATGTAAACAGGTTAAGCTCACATTTTAAAAGATAGAGGTACTTAGGTTGGATTTTAAAAAGATCAAATTATAGCTGTTTGTCAAGAGATATACCTAAAACATAAGAACACAGAATATTGAAAATAATTTAATTGAAAAGGGTATGCCAGATGAATAGTAGCTAAAGAAAACTGTTGTAGTAATATCAATATAAGATAGATTAAGGAAAAGGCTTTATATTGAAGACAAAGATTGTCATTACAAGATGGTAAAAGCCTTGAACTTAGAAACACCCAATAACAAAGCCTGGAAGAAAGCAAGCAAACAAACAGAACCCTATGACATAATGGGAAGAATTTGACAAATTCATGACCTTAATGGAAATTTTATGACAACACTCTCCGAAACTGATAGAACAAACAGAACAATAAAATATTAGTAGAGAAGTAAAGATTTTGAAGAATACAATAAGCAAGCTTGATATAATAGAAATATACAGATGCCTTTACCCATAGAGTGTTTGCAGAAATTGAGCATATACCACTTCACAAAGGAAGATTCAATAAATAAGCACTAAAGATTTGATATTATTCAACGTTCTCTAACCTCAATTCAATCATATTAGATATTAATAACAAAAAGCTAAAATAAAGGACATATATCTAAGTATGAAAACACACTGTTAATGTATGACTCCAAGGAGATATTGGGATAAAAATTGCAAACTATTTAGAAGTGAATGCAACACAACACATTTTAAGGCTTATCGTATGTAGCTAATGTATTTTAAACAAAATTTATATTATTAAATGTGTATATCAGAAAACAAAAAAGATAAATTAAGTAAGCATCAACTAAAGATGTTAAGAAGAAGGTAGCATGTGATGATAGGTTTTTTTTCCTTTCCAAGTTTAGCTTTGAAGGGGCTTGGAAAAACAGGTTCTCCATGCTCTGTATAATTTCTAACTGTTGGAAGTCTCCAGGGCTTAGGCCTAGGCTCTTTCTCTCTTGCACATTCTCCCGGGTCATTTTATCCATTTCTACAGGTTTAAATATCATGTGATGAATCCTAAATTAATATCTACAGACTGTGCCTCGTCCCTAAGCTACAGGTTTCCTTTTCTGACTGCCTCCTTTACCCTTACTGGTTAGCATTTCAAACCTAACATCTTTAAAACCGGTGCCTCAACCTGTCCCAAGCTTGCTTCTCCTCTCCATGTCAGTAAATGTTACTGCCCACACTAACTTTAAGCAAAAATCCTAGAGGTACTTCTTGATTTTACCTTCTGACCCATTCCATGAATAAGCCTTACAATCACTTGTTTTCAAAGTACAACCCAAACCCATCCCTTTCTCCCTGTCCTCACTATTATTATCCTAAAGAGGACCTTATCATTTCTTGTCTGGCCCTATACAGGAAACTTCTTTACTGACTTCCACACATGCTCCATTATCCCCAGGCCATTCTCCACACAGCAGGAAAAAGTAAATCAGAGCATGCCATTTTTCTGCTTAAAATACATCATTTGCTTCCCATCATAAAAGTCTCAATTCCAAACTCTCCTCCAGATCTTAGAAGGTCTTCTCTGGGGGACCCTTGCCTGTTTTCCCACTTCATCTTATCCCTACGCCCTGTCCCCCACCCCACATCTTGCCAGCATTATGCTCTGGGCACACTGGCCACTTAAGTCCTTGTCTGCCCCAGGGCCTTTGTGCCTGTTTCTCCCTCTTACTCCCCACATACTCTCTCAATAAATTAAACACTTCTAGTCTGTTGAGTGAACAAATACATACTAACCTGTTAACACAGGGATTATTTCTATCCCTGTTGCATAGTTGAGGACCATGAGGCCCAGAGAGATTGAGTATAATTTTCAAGGCATTTTTGGTTATAAGAACATAAACCTAATGGTTCTAGCAAGATGCTTGAGATGATCTCAGGCTGGACCATTGTGGACCACATGCACAGTCCTGCAAGCATCACTGTGGTCAAGGCTGAGAAGAGTCTCATCTGATGGGCCTTGGTCTTCTGTCCGTCCTCCTGCCAAGGGGCGAAATCAACCCCAAACAACCCCATGGAGTGGAAATGGTTGAGGGGAGGTCCCCCAAGCAGCTGTATTTGTAATAGCCCCAAACAGAAAACATTAAAAGTGGTTAAGCACATGAATAGCTAAACAACTTTGGCACACCCATGCCATGGAATCCTACTCGGCAATAAAAAGGGCTGATCTATTGGTACGCCTGACAATGTAGGTGGATCTCAAGGGTATTATGCTGAGAAAAAAAAAAAGCCAGCCTCAAAAGGTTATATACCAGATGATTCTATTTCTGGAACATTTGCAAAATGACAAAATTGTATACATGGAAAGCAGATTAGTTTGGGATCAAGAGGGCAAGAGGTGGGCATGATTACAAAGGGGGTAGCATGAGGGTGGTCTGATGGAATAATTCTGAATCTTGGTGGTTACAGAAATCTACCCATGCGAAAAAATGTCATAGAATGTTATACATTGTGCCAATATCATTTTCCTAGTTTTGATATTGCACTAGAGTTATCCAAGATGTAGCCATGGGAGGGAATTGGGTAAAGGGTTCATGGGACCTATCTGTGCCATTTATGCAACTTCCTGTGAATCTATAATCATTTCCAAATAAAGAGTTTAAAAACCAGTTTGCAAAATAGTGAATATGCACTAATAGCAACTATACACATTCCTAATGTATTATGTACACATATAGAAAGGTATTAGGATGTCAGAACTTTGCTAATGTGTATTATTACACTTTTAAAGATTTGTCTTAAAAGATCAAAATGTAAAACACATATGACAATTAATTAAAATAAAAACTTTAAGTAAAAGGTATTTAAAGAAAACATTTTTTTGTTGTGATTTAAAAAATATAAAATAAATAGAAAATTAAACTATTGGCAATTCTTGTGTTCATTTTCTATCAGGTGGCCAGTGTAATGGATCTGTGTTGCACTTTATGCATGTTATGTCTTGAACTACGTATATGCATTTAAGAGCAAGTGGATTGTTTAATATTATAAAACATTTCCAGGCTGCTGGGTAGAGCCATTGTGAATATTGCATTGATGTCTAAGTGCCTCTGGGACTGTGAATTTGAACTCTTAAGAGAAGCAAGGAAATGGATGCTTGGCTCTATTGGGAAATGAGATTTTGCGATGGAGAATCTACTACTTTTAAGAGATCTAAGAGGAAGGATTTGAAGTTAATTAGATTTTTTTCTCTTGTTTCCAAATCCAGCTCCTCCCCATGCACCAGAGTGCTAGCCACGTTGGCAGTAGCCCAGCCTGTAGCCCTAAGCCTAAGCCTACAGACCAAATCCGTGACATTTGTTTTTTCTTTTGAGGATGTAAGGTAAGAGATGTGGCTTTGGGACAGTCCTAGTCCAGCAAGCAGATGTTTAGGGTCAAGGCCATAGGTCATGCTCGGCTGGCACTGAGAGTAAAACTGAAGGGACAGAGGCAGACCTGTGTTCTTTAGCGGATGTCTGATGTGTATGTGTGGGTTATTGTGGGCCCTCAAAGCCTGGGGCCTCTGTCCTTCCTGGACACGTAGCACTTTCAGTCAGCACTCATGTGGGCATGCAGGTGTTGAGGTCTTGATGTGTTCATGGATTGTGTTGCCAGGCCACGTCTTCCCCTCCAGCAGAGACTGGCTGTTAACCCTGCTCACCTTAGTCTCCCCCACGGGACACAGCACACAGGTGCTGGGGCTCAGGGACTTTGGGCACAATGAGCTGTGCAGACTTCTCTGAGGGCTTACTGGGTGCGAGCCCTGTGGTCTCTCGCTGTGAAGTAGAGCACGGTCTCCCCGTGGGGAGACTTCAGGGCTTGTGCGCCAGGCCCCCTACCTCTGGACTCAGTGCCACTAGGAAAAGCAGCAGCAAATACTTCAACTAAGGCTGCCCCGGAGTAGCTTAAACTAGTGTACTTTAAAAAATGGGTTTTTTTTCTTTTCTATCCCTCAAGTATCAGATGCTCCAAGATGGCCCTCCAAGTTCCTCCCCTCCCAGTAGGCACATTCCCCTTCTGCCATCAGGCTGTGGGAGGGATGCTACGACAGGCGGAAGTTCACAGCCCCTAAGAGGCCTGTCACCTGCACCTTCTCTCTCTGGAAGTCAGCCTCCATGTTGTCAAAGGCTGTGCTCGTCTAATGAGCCATGAGAGGCCGTGTGGGGAGAGAGGCTGCTGGGAGCCCAAAGCAGTTGTGTGCCTAAGACGCTTTGGATCTCGCAGCCCCCTCGCAGCCCCTCCATGAATGCATCTGGGGCCCCAGTCTGCACTACGTGGAGCAGAAGAACCACCCAGCTGAACCCAGCCTGCTTCCTGTCCCACAGAACCAATAAATAAGTACTGTGCTTGTTTATTGTAAGTACCATAAGCTGTTATATTTTCCAATAAAACTTGGAAAAATTTGATGGTCAGACGTTTGATTGAGCACCTACTGGTTGCCAGGCTCTGTGCTTGGGGCTGCAGCTATAGAAATGAACAGGAAGGAGAGCCTGACTCAGGACCTCACAGACCCACAAAGCAAAGGGGCAACTGTGCTCTGGGGGCAGGGGAGGAGAGAGAATCCTATCCCAGAAAGGCAGGAACGAGGACAAGACAGCTTCCCCCACTTGCTCCATCCAGCAATAACTACTAGGGGGCAGCTTGTGACATTTCCCTCCATTATTTTATGTAGATGGAGTTTGCCATGGGTGCAAAAATGATGCTGAGTACAGATGGTATCACCAAGACTTACTGTGTGCCAGGAGCTGTGAACCTGTCACTGTGTTCCTCACAACCACCGACAGAAAAGGGTATTGCTGCAGCCCATCATGCAGATGAGAAAGCTGAGGCTCAAGGAGTAGAAGTGACCTCCCCAGGGTCAAGCAGCTAATGAAGGACAGAGGTAGCTTCAAACCAAGGCTCTTAAACCTCAGAGCAGGTGCTCACACCATGATGTTGCTCATGTGCTTTTTTGCTTATGATAAATCAGGCATTTCCTCATGGTATTAAGAATAACATCTCAAATTCATATTAATGACTGTCTAATATGTTATTTTAAATCTTCTAAAATTGAACACCTCAGATTATTTCCAATGTGCAGAGAGCTCCTTTCCCCATAAAGGTTTGCTTTTGCATACATTTATGTTCCCACATCATTCCATTATTTGTAAAGGGATTTGAGGCAGAACTTTAACAATTCTTTTCTGAATATTGGGCTATTTCTTAGGGATAGATTCACAGAAGGGTAAATGAAATACCTTAAGTTTGGGGTTTCCCGCAAGAAATGTCTGGAAGAAAAACTCAGTCAATTTCTGTGGGTGATGGTCACATCCACCTTTACTTAGGGCAATCATTCCCGCATTTCACAGTTCTCTAGAAGCACAGAGGTAGTTCTGCAGAGGACCCAGCCATCATGAGTTATAATGAAACTGTCTGTAAATTTTCCCTCAAAACTTGAAGTGAACCTGTGGCTGAGGTTTGAGCATTCAAGTGTGCTCCCCGGAGGGATACCTCAGTGGGTGTGAACAGAAAGCAGAAGTGGCTTCATCTCTCTGCCCCTCCCCATACTCCAGAATCGGGTCAGCTCCTGCCACGGCTCAGCGCTGGCAGCTTCCTGAGGATGCTGGGTAAGCCTGGCAGTGGGCGGGCAGCGGTTGTTTGAGCCACGGGCTCTGTTGGTAAGTGGTGGTGGGGATGGGAATACCTTTCTTAAGGAGCAAGGATTGCCACTGGGCCTGCACATCCTCACAGCTACGACTGGAAGGCTGAGTCTCCCAACTGCCCCCTGAGGCAGGGGAGGACCTGCTTCTTGGTAGAGAGGTGTGGGTGAAGGCTCGGAGGAGTGACCTGCCCTGATGCTGTCCCCCACAACGAGTCTTAGTTGCCCTCCTGCAGCCCCGGGACCACGCTGGCCCTGGAGTATGGGAGGAGGAGGCGTTTTCTTCCATTTCTGCCCAGTTTCCTGTGTGATATGATGCAAAGGTCAGCAAGCTTCTGATCTGGTGTGCTGCCAAAGGCTCCAGAACTGGCTCTCAAAAACTCTATTATCTGTCAAGCAGTCAAGTTCATTATAAACTTTACTGATATAAAGTACATGTAGCACATAATTTACAAATAATAATAAAACATATAATTCACTATTGCAAATTCACATAGCCGATGGATTCTTACAAAACACTTTCCTTATTTTTTTCCGAACTCTTGAATCTTAGCCAAATTACAGACTCAATTTAACCATGATTTGACAAATGGCAGAGCACCCTGATCCGCAGTGCTTTATCCAGTAACTTGCAGTCATGAAATCTGGTACGCAGTTTATTCTTAAATTATTTCTCATCCTCGTACAGACTGTACATACTAGGCTCAAACCATCTGCAGCTTTCACACTATGTGTGTCAGAACTGTACTTGCTTTTCAAGGGTGAGTGACTTTGTTGAATTTGAGAATTGCTTTCAAACACTAGAAAATGTTTCGATTTTTTTGTGCTCTTCACAATGTAATGGCTACGGAGATGGCACAATTTAAATTCAATCTGCACTATTAACCTTTCCTCCACTACTTTCTTGAGTATCATCAACAAAACAATAAGTCAAGCCCTCCTTTGTAGCATTTTCCGGTTTCCATGGTATAACTTTTTTCACCATGCCCACTTTTAAAATACCAACATGACCTCGCTAAATATAGAGTTGGGAAACATGCAGGGAAGTGTGTTATTCTATAGTGTTTCCACCACACAGATAAACAGGTATTAGTAATGTCAACAGCACAGGAGTAATATGTAACAAAATGGGTAGTTTTGAGTATTTATTATCATTGTTTTTAATATAACTTCTTTAATGATAGGCTTATGTAATTTATAACATTTAACTTTAAATGACACAGGAGTGTTTTTCTTCTCTCTGTATCAATCATATTTCTTGGTTCTACAATGAATATTATATTTAAAACCACAATATTGTCAATACTGTTTATTAGTTTTCTAATTTTTAAAGGCAACCTATCAACAAAGCAGGTAAGAGACTTTTAGCGAGCTGACACAAATATCTTAAACCACCATGCTATGAAAACAATTTCATAAGAAATAAAAATATGGACTTCCGGGAAGATGGTGGTGTGAGCAGAGTGGCAGAAATCTCCCAACACTGTATTTATCTACGAAAACACAGCAAATACATCTATTCCTAAAAGAGAAACGAGAATACACAGGAAAGCGCACAGCGTGCAGCTACACCCGAGAGGACTCGGCACCCCAAGAGGCGGGTAAGATACGGAGCCGCGACCCGGCGGGACCCGAGCCCTCCCCACCCCAGCGCACCGGCGGGAGGAGAGGATTCAGAGGCGGGAGGGAGTGGAAGCACATCCCGCGAAGTAGCCAGCCCCGGGATCTGCGCGGGGAGCGCTGACCCACATTGCGCAGTGCAGCGGAAATTGGAGAGACAGAGGGGCAGGATCTGGGCGGGGAACGCGCCAGGGTGCTTGCAGCCGGCTCCCGGGAAGGAAAAAAAAAAAGCGCGCGCTTTCTTCAGCGGTCTTAAAGAGACAGGAGCTCAGCGGAGGAGCCGGATCACCCCAGCACACTCAGCCCAGCAGGCTGGGAGTCCTGGGGAGTTTCAGACGCCTTAGCTGGTGACTGAGGAAGCGTAGCCATACTTAAACTTCTCACTGAGATCAACAGCCTCCTAGTCGTTCCCACCCCTGCCAGAGCGATAAAGGGCCCTGCGGAGCGGCGCAGCCACAGCTGTGGAATAGTGGGGCAATAACGCCACCTACAGCATTCCCACAGAATCTACGTCCAGTGGACATTATTTTTTTGTTTTTTTGTTTTGTTTTTGTTTTTTCTTTTCTTTCTTTCTTTCTTTCTCCTTTTTTTCTTTTTATTTTCTCTTTTTTTTCTTTTCTTTTTAAAGTCTTAAAGAGCCCAACTGACATACGTGGCAACTATCAGTGACCAATTCTATAGCCATGAAAAGACAAAGGAATATGGTTCAGACCAAAATCAACCAGACAACCCCAGAGAGGGAGTCTGAAGGGATGGAAATGCACAGTCTTCCTGAAAAGAATTCAGAATAAAAGTCATAACCATGCTGATGGACCTACAGAGAAATGTGCAAGAGCTGAGGGAGGAAATGAGGGAACTGAGGAAAGACAATGCAGAAATCAGACAAGCGATCAACGGGCTTAACAGCAGAATGGATGAGATGCAAGAGACTGTTAATGGAATAGAAAACAGAACAGGAGTACAGAGCAGCTGAGGCAGAGAGAGAAAAAAGGATTTCTAGGAATGAAAGAATATTAAGAGAACTGTGTGACCAATCCAAATGGAACAATATTCGCATTATAGGAGTACCAGAGGAAGAAGAGAGAGAAAAAGGGATAGAAAGTGTCTTTGAAGAAATAATTGCTGAAAACTTTCCTTCCCTGGGGAAGGAAGTAATCTCGCAGTCCACCGAAGCTCATAGATCTTCCAACACAAGGGACCCAAGGAAGACAACACCAAGACACATAATAATTAAGATGGCAAAGATCAAAGATAAAGACAGGGTATTAAAGGCAGCTAGAGAGAGAAAAAAGATCACCTACAAAGGAAAAACCATCAGACTATCATCAGACTTCTCAACAGAAACCTTACAGGCCAGAAGAGAATGGCATCATATATTTAACGTTATGAAACAGAAGGGCCTCGAACCAAGAATATTGTATCCAGCACGATTATCCTTTAAATATGATGGAGGGATTAAACAATTTCCAGACAAAAGAAAGTTGAGAGAGTTTGCCTCTCATAAACCACCACTACAGGATATCTTAAATGGACTGCTCTAGATGGAAGTACACTTAACGCTAAAAAGATGTCACCAGAGAAAATAAAATCATAGCAAAGAAAGCAGACCATCCAAATACTAACTAAAGGCAAAGAATAAAACACCTATTATAGAAAGAATGGAGGAGGAGGAGTAAGAAGGGAGAGAAATAAAGAAACATCAGACTGTGTTTACAATAACTTAACAAGAAAGTTAAGTTAGATTGTTAGATAATAAAGAAGCAACCCTTGAACCCTTGGTAACCACGAATCTAAAGCCAGCAATGGCAATAAGTACATACCTATCAATAATCACCCTAAATGTAAATGAACTGAATGCACCAATCAAAAGACACAGAGATCGGATACAAAAGCAAAACTCCATCTATATGCTGCCTACAAGAAACTCATCCAAAGATATACAGACTAAAGTGAAGGGATGGAAAGATATTTCATGTAACAACAAAGAGAAA
>JAVSCE010014411.1:0-20920 GCA_032199065.1 Smutsia gigantea | reverse complement strand
GCATACACTTATGTAAAGGAAAACGTTATTAAATCAGGGAAGAATTACATTATAAATGTAAGTTTCTCCTTTAAGAATAGTGTGCAGTGATGCTAAATAGCAAGATGAACATTTGAAAAAAAACGAAAGTTTTAACGTCACATTTTCCCAATTTACTCTGCACACGATACTATTGTTCACTGCTCAACTTGTTTTTTAAAATACAAATCCAATATTTTCTAATGCTAAAAGTTATACAAATTTCATGGTCATGAAGATTATTTGTTCTTTTGTTATTTCAATTGCTTTAAAACATTTGAAACACTGTACTACAACATGAGTCATATAGCAATGACTAGTGGGAAAATTATTGTTTTAAAATTTCCCTCAGCTAATGTAAAACATGTGGCAAATTACACTGTAGATTTGCTAATGTGAAATCAAGATTTCTTACTTGGCATAAACACAACTTTTTCATGCTGTATTATCTGTTAGCCATTGCTGGGTTTAGATTGTTATTATTTTATTTGGAATTTTGCATTAATATAACCAAGATTGGCTAGTAACATTGCCTCTTTACAATGTCCATGTCTGGAATATTTTTAATAACATTAAAAATTTCTGTACATCCCCATGACAGTTGAAAAAGTTATATTTTTCCAGGAATTTAACCATTTAATCTTATTTCCACATTTTGGCATATTTTTTTCATAATACCTTCTTGCCTCTTAAATCTTTGCTATAACTGCAAGCACGACAACTTCTTCATTCCAAAAGTGGCTTATCTGTGCCTTCTCTCTAATTTTCTGGACCCACGTTGCCAGTGTTTTCTTTATTATCTTATGTCTCTGAAGTGCTGACATCAAGCATTTTTGCTGAATTCTGTCATATCTGGTAACAGTTATTTTAATTTCTACTCTTATTTTTATTATTTTCCTGACAATATGAAAAGACATAAGATGTTTTATTATGTACATGATCACTAAACACTGTTTTAATCTACCATTTTATTTTATTATTAATTTTTAAATTCTGGTATCATTAAATGTACAGTCACTTGAACAACATTATGGTTACTAGACTCTCTACTATCAAGTCGCCCCCACATACCCCATTACAGTCACTGTCCATCAGTGTAGTAAGATGCTATAGAGTCATTACTTGTCTTCTCTGTAAATACTGCCTTTCCCATGTTCCGCACTGCTACATTATGTGTGCTAATCGTAATGCCCCTTTTCCCCCTTTATCGCACCCTTCCCAACCATCCTCCCCAGTTCCTTTCCCTTTGGTAACTGTTAGTCCATTCTTGGGTTCTGCAAGTCTGCTGCTGATTTGTTCCTTCAGTTTTTCTTTGTTCTTATGCTCCACACATGAGTGAAATCATTTGATACTTGTCTTTCTCCACCTGGTCCACTTCACTGAGCATAATACCCTCTAGCTCCATCCATGTGGTTGCAAATGGTAGGATTTGTTTTCTTCTAATGGTTGAATAATATTCCATTGTGTATATGTACCACTTCTTCTTGATCCATTCATCTACTGATGGACACTTAGGTTGCTTCCATTTCTTGGCTATTGTAAATAGTGCTGTGATAAACATAGGGGTGCATCTGTCTTTTTCAAACTGGGCTGCTGCATTCTTAGGGTAAAGTCCTAGGAGTGGAATTCCTTGGTCAAATGGTATTTCTATTTTGAGTTTTTTGAGGAACCTCAATACTGCTTTCCACAATGGTTGAACTAATTTACATTCCCACCAACAGTGTAGGAGGGTTCCCCTTTCTCCACATCCTCACCAACATTTGTTGCTGTTTGTCTTTTGGATGTTGGCAGCCTAACTTGTGTGAGGTGATATTTCATTGTGGTTTTAATTTGCATTTCTCTGATGATTAGCGATGTGGAGCATCTTCTCATGTGCCTTTTGGCCATCTGAATTTCTTCCTTGGAGAAGTGTCTGTTCAGCTCCTCTACCCATTTTTTAATTGGCTTATTTGCTTTTTGTTTGTTGAGGTGTGTGAGCTCTTTATGTATTTTGGATGTCAACTCCTTATCAGATATGTCATTTATGAATATATTCTCCCATACTGTAGGATGTCTTTTTCCTCTACTGATGGTATCCTTTGCTGTACAGAAGCTTTTTAGTTTGATATAGTCCCATGTGTTCATTTTTGCTTTTGTTTCCCTTGCCTGAGGAGAGGTGTTCAGGAAAACGTTGCTCATGTTTATATTCATGAGATTTTTGCCTATGTTTTCTTCTAAGAGTTTTATGGTTTCATGAGTTACATTCAGGTCTTTGATCCATTTTGAGTTTATGTTTGTGTATGGGGTTAGACAGTAATCCAGTTTCATTCTCTTACATGTAGCTGTCCAGTGTGGCCAAAACCAGCTGTTGGAGGCTGTCGTTTCCCCATTGTATATCCATGGCTCCTTTATCATATATTAATTGACCATATATGCTTGGATTTATATCTGGGCTCTCTATTCTGTTCCACTGGTCTATGGGTCTCTTCTTGTGCCAGTACCAAATTGTCTTGATTAGTGTGGCTTTGTAGTAGAGCTTGAAGTCAGGGAGTGTAATTCCCCCTGCTTTATTCTTCCTTCTCAGGATAGCTTTTGCTATTCAGGGTCTTTGTGGTTCCATGTGAATTTTAGAACTATCTGCTCTAGTTCATTGAAGAATACTGTTTTGGTATTTTGATAGGGATTGCACTGAATCTGTACATTGCTTTAGGCAGGATGGCCATTTTGATAATATTAATTCTTCCTAGCCAAGAGCATGGGATGAATTTCCATTTATTAGTGTCCTCTTTAATTTCTCTTAAGAGTGTCTTCTGGTTTTCAGGGTATAGGTCTTTCATTTCCTTGGTTAAGTTTATTCCTAGGTGTTTTATTCGTTTGGATGCGATTGTGAATGGAATTGTTTTCCTGATTTTTCTTTCTGCTATTTCACTATTAGTGTACAGGAATGCAACAGATTTCTGTGTATTAATTTGTATCCCGCAACTTTGCTGCATTCAGATATTAAATCTAGTAGTTTTGTATTGGATTCTTTAGGATTTTTTATGTACAATATCTTGTCATCTACAAACAGGGACAGCTTGACTTCTTCCTTGCCAATCTGAATGCTTTTTATTTCTTTGTGTTGTCTGATTGTTGTGGGTAGGACTCCAAGAACTATGTTGAATAAAAGAGGGGAAAGTGGGCATCCTTGTCTTGTTCCTGATCTTAAAGGAAAAATTTTCAGCTTCTCTCTGTTAAGTATAATGTTGGCTGTGGGTTTCTCATATACGGCATTTGTAATGCTGAGGTATTTGCCCTCTATACCCATATGGTTGGGAGTTTTTATTATGAATGTATGTTGAATTTTGTTGAATGATTTTTCAGCATCTATGGAGATGATCATGTGGTTTTTGTTCTTCTTTTTTCGATGTAGTGGATGATGTTGATGGATTTTCGAATGTTGTACCATCCTTGCATCCCTGGGATGAATCCCACTTGATCGTGATGGATGATCATTTTGGTGTAATTTTGAATTTGGTTTGCTAATATTTTGTTGAGTATTTTTGCATCAATGCTCATCAGGGATATTGGTCTGTAATTTTCTTTTTTTGTGGTGTCTTTGCCTGGTTTTTGTATTAGAGTGATGTTGGCCTCGTAGAATGAGTCTGGGAGTATTCCCTCCTTTTCTACTTTTGGAAAACTTTAAGGAGGATGGGTATTAGGTCTTCACTAAATGTTTGATAAAATTCAGCAGTGAAACAATCTGGTCCACGAGTTTTGTTTTTAGGAAGTTTTTGATTACCAGTTCAATTTCTTTGCTGGTAATTGTTCTATTCAGTTTTTCAGTTTCTTCCTGGGTCAGCCTCAGAAGGTTGTATTTTTCTAGAAAGTTGTCCATTTCTTCTAGGTCATCCAGTTTGTTACACTATAATTTTTCATACTATTCCCTCATATTTCTTTGTACTTCTGTGGTGTTCATAGTGATTTTTCATTTCTCATTTCTGATTCTTTTTATTTGTGTAGATTCTCTTTTTTTCTTGATAAGTCTGGCTAGGGGTTTATATATTTTGTTTATTTTCTTGAAGAATCAGCTCCTGCTTTTATTGATTCTTCCTGTTGTTTTATTCTTCTCAATTTTATTTATTTCTGCTTTAATATTTATTATGTCCCTCCTTCTACTGACTTTGGGCCTCATTTGTTCTTCCTTTTCTAGTTTCATTAATTGTGAGTTTAGACTGTTCATTTGGGATTGTTATTCTTTCCTGACGTAGGCCTATATTGCAATATATTTCCCTCTTAGCACGGCCTTCCTTGTGTTCCACATATTTGATGGTGTTGAATTATTGTTGTGATTTGCCTCTATATATTGCTTGATCTGTTTTTATTTGGTCATTGATCCCTCGATTATATTAACCCTCCATGTGTTGTGGGCTTTTTTGTTTTTTTGTGTGTAATTTATTTCTGGTTTCATACCTTTGTGATCTGAGAAGCTGGTTGGTACAATTTCAATCTGTCTGAATTTACTGAGGTACTTTTTGTGGCCTAGTATATGATCTATTCTTGAAAATGTTCCATGTGCACTTGAGAAAAATGTGTATCCCGTTGCTTTTGGATGGAGTGTTCTGTAGATGTCCTTTAGGTCCATCTGTTCTAATATGTGGTTCAGTGCTTCTGTCTCTTTATTTTCTGTCTGGTTGATCTGTCCTTTGGAGTGAGTGGTGTGTTGAAGTTTCCTAAAATGAATGCATTGCATTCTATTTCCCCCTTTAATTCTGTTAGTATTTGTTTCACATATGTAGGTGATCCTGTGTTGGTTGCATACATATTTGTAATAGTTATATCCTCTTTTTGCACTGACCCTTTTATCATTATGTAATGTCCCTCCTTGTCTCCCGGTACTTTCTTTGTTTTGAAGTCTATTTTGTCTGATACAGGTACTGCAACTCCTGCTTTTTTCTCACTATTATTTGCATAAAATATCTTTTCCCATCCCTTTACTTTCTGTCTGTGTATGTCTCTGGGTTAGAAGTGAGTCTCTTGTAGGCAGCATATAGATGGATCTAATTTTTTATCCATTCAGTGACTCTACATCTTTTGATTGGTGCCTTCAGACCATTTACATTTAGGGTGATTATCAATAGGTATGTACTTACTGGCATTGCAGGCTTTAGATTCGTGGTTACCAAAGGTTCAAGGTTAATTCCCTTACTATATAACAGTCTAATTTAACTCACTTCATATGCTATTACAAACATAACCTAAAAGTTCCTTTTTTTCCTTCTTTTTCTTCTTCCTCCATTCTTTGTATGTTATGAATCATAGTCTGTACTCTTTGTCTATCCCTTGGGTGACATCTATTTACCCTTAGGAATACTTCCATCTATAGGAGTCCCTCCAAAATGCACTGTAGAGTTATTTTGTGGGAGGTAAATTCTCTCAGCTTTTGCTTATCTGAAAATTGTTTAATCCATCCTTCAAATTTAAATGATAACCTTGCCAGGTAGTGTATTCTTGGTTTGAAGTCCTTCTGCTTCATTGCATTAAATATAACATGCTACTCCCTTCTTGCCTGTAAGGTTTCTGTTGAGAAGTCTGATGATAGCCTGATGGGTTTTCCTTTGTATGTGATCTTTTTTTTTCTCTCTAGCTGCTTTTAAAAGCCTGTCTTTATCCTTGATCTTTGCCATTTTAATTATTATATGTCTTGATGTTGTCTTGCATGGGTCCCTTGTGTTGGGAGATCTATGCACCTCCATGTCTTGAGAGACTATCTCCTTCCCCATATTGTGGAAGTTTTCAGCAATTACGTCCTCAATGACACTTTCTATCCCTCTTTCCCTCTCTTCTTCTTCTGGTACTGCTATAATTCGAATATTGTTCCGTTTGGATTTGTCACACAGTTCTCTCAATATTCTTTCATTCTTAGAGATTCTTTTTTCTCTCTGTGCCTCAGCTTCTTTGTATTCCTTTTCTCTAATTTCTATTCCATTTACTGTCTCTCCTACTACATCTAATCTGCTTTTAAATCCCTCCATTGTATGTTTCATTTCAGATATGGAATTTCTTAATGATTGAATCTCTGACTTAAATTCATTCCTGAGTTCTTGAATATTTTTCTGTAACTCCATAAGCATGTTTATAATTTTTATTTTGAACTCTCCTTCAGGAAGATTGGTGAGTTCAGTTTCATTTGGTCCTTTTTCTGGGGTTTGTGAGATTTTGGTCTGAACCATGTTCTTTTGATGTTTCATATTTCTATGTGGTGCCCACTAGTGCACAGAAACTCCAGTCTCTGGAGCTGCTCAGCCCCTAGAGTGAGGTTGGGGGTTGGTGGAGAGCGTAGCTGGTGCCTGGGGGAGGAACGATCTGTTTCCTGATTCCTGTCTGTGGTGCCTGTCTCCAGCGTCGGAGCCAGTGTGCCAAGTACACACATGTAAGCCTCTGTTCTTTGCGTCTGTAGCTGTTGTAGGCAGGCCCTCCCTCTTACTGGCCTGACGCCAGCACAGTGACTGCCAGTTTGCAAACTGGTGTAGGCAGGCTAAGAGTAAGGTGCAGTAGGCTGAGTGTCACAGTGGGGGCCATCGGAGCTGAGTAGGCAGCCAGGGGGATGGAGCACCTGAAGCTCCTCAAAGTTCCCAACCAGCTGGGCAGAGCGCACCCAACCTTGTCCAGCTCTCCCTTCTCTGGCACAGCAAGCTCCATTCAAACCCCGCCTCTTCAGCAGCCATCTCACTGCTAGGAAGCCTCTGAGACTGCCCACCCTTCCTCTGACACAGAGCGGCCAGCTATGGATCCCTCCCTCCACAAATGGCCAGAATGTCAGTCTCCCAAGCACTCTACCTGTCCAAGCTCCCCAACATCTAGAGCACCACACAATATAGGCTTCTGCTCACAAAGCATATCTCCAGGGCTAGGTGCTCAGAAGTCCCAAACTTCCACCCCCCTCCCCGCTCCAGTTCTTTTCCTCCTGCCGGTAAGCTGGGGTGGGGGAAGGGCCTGGTTCCCGCCGGATTAAGGCTTTCCTACGTTACCCTGTTCTGTGAGGTCTGCTCTGTTTGTGAGGTCTGTTTGCAGTCTGGTTCAGCCTTCTTTCTTGTTGCTGTTTTAGGGTTAGTTGTATTAATGAACTATATTTTTGTACTATTTGTGGTTTTTGGAGGAGTTCTCCGTGTCATCTCTCATGCTGCCATTTTGAATCTCCCTCCATCTCTACCATTGTTTTTATTTTCTAATTTTTATTCTTGACTACAATGGATATTCAAATATTTAACACATTCATTTGTCTAGAAGAGACATGCAGCTTGTCGGTGTTGGTATATTTAGCCATGTTCATCATGTCCAGTTAATTCCAGTGTTGCAATATCAGAGTATTAAGGAAAACAGAATTGAAGCATTGAAGTAATAGAATCTCTATTATAAATATATATGTACTTCACTTAAGAGAAGAGCATGCAACAAACCCACAGTCAACATCATACTTAACAGTGAAAGGCTGAAAGCTTTTCCTCTAAGATCGGGAACAAGACAAGGATGCCCACTCTTCCCACTTTTATTCAACATAGTACTAGAGGTCCTAGTCACGGCAATCAGACAACACAAAGAAATAAAAGGCATCCAGACTAGACTGGTAAGAAAGAAGTGAAACTGTCACGGTTTGCAGATGACATGATATTGTACATAAAGAACCCTAAACAATCCTCTCCAAAACGAATAGAACTAATACCTGAATTCAGCAAAGTTTCATGATACAAAATTAATACACAGGAATCTGTTGCATTCCTATACACTAATGATGAATTGGCAGAAGGAGAAATCAGGAAAACAATTCCATTCACAATTACATCAAAAAGAATAAAATGCCTAGAAACAAACCAAACCAAGAAGGTGAAAGATCTATACCCTGAAAACTACAAGACACTCATGAGAGAAAGAAGACACCAATAAATGGAAATGCATCCCGTGCTCACGGATAGGAAGAATTATTGTTGTCAAAATGGACAACCTGCCTAAAGTAATCTACGGATTCAATGGAATCCCTATCAAAATAGCAATCGCATTTTCAACGAACTAGAGCAAATAGTTCTAAAATTCATATGGAACCACAAAAGACCCCGAATAGCCAAAGCAATCCTGAGAAGGAAGAATAAAGCTGGCAGGATTATGCTCCCCAACTTCAAGTTCTACTACAAAGCCACAGTAATCAAGACAATTTGGCACTGGCACAAGAACGGACCCATAGATAATGGAACACAATAGAGAGCCAAGATATAAACCCAAGCATATATGGCCAGTTAATATGCGATAAAGGAGGCATGGATATACAGTGGGGAAATGACAGCCTCTTCAACAACTGGTGTAGGCAAAACTGGACAGCTGCATGTAAGAGAATGAAACTGGATTATTGTCTAACTCCATACACAAAAGTAAACCCAAAATGGATCAAAGACCTGAATGTAAGTCATGAAACCATAAAACTCTTAGAATAAAACACAGGCAAAAATCTCATGAATATAAACATAAGCAACTTTTTCCTGAACACATCTTGTCGGGCAAGGGAAACAAAAGCAAAAATGAACAAATGGGACTACATCAAACTAAAAATCTTCTGTACAGCAAAGGACACCATCAGTAGAACAAAAAGTCATCTTTCAGTATGGGAGAATATATTCATAAATGACATATCTGATAAGGGTTTGACATCCAAATTATATAAAGAGCTCATGCACCTCAACAACCAAAAAGCAAATAAGCCAATTAAAAAATGGGCTGAGGAGCTGAACAGACATTTATCCAAAGAAGGAATTCAGATGGCCAACAGGCACATGAAAAGATACTCCACATCAGAGAAATGCAAATTAAAACCACAATGAGATATCACCTTACACCAGTTAGGATGGCCACCATCCAAAAGGCAAGCAACATCAAATGCTGGCGAGGATGCAGAGAAAAGGCAACCCTCCTACACTGCTGGGGAGAATTAAATTAGTTCAACCAGTGTGGAAAGCAATATGGAGGTTCATCAAAAAACTAGAAATTGAAATACCATTTGATCCAGAAATTCCATTCCTAGGAATTTACCCTAAGAATTCAGCAGCCCAGTTTGAAAAAGACATATGCACCCTATGTTTATCGCAGCACTATTTACAATAGCCAAGAAATGGAAGCAACCTAAGTGTCCATCAGCAGATGAATGGATCAAGAAGAAGTGGTACATATACACAATGGAATATTATTCAGCCATAAGAAGCAAACAAATCCTACCATTTGCAACAACATGGATGGAGCTAGAGGGTATTATGCTCAGTGAAATAAGCCAGGCAGAGAAAGACAAGTATCACATTATTTCACTCACCTGTGGAGTATAAGAACAATGCAAAAACTGAAGGAACAAAACAGCAGCAGACTCACAGAACCCAAGAATGGACTAACAGTTACCAAAGGGAAAGGGACTGGCTATGGGGGAAAAAGGGTCATTACAATTATCACACATAATGTAGGGGGGAGGTGGGCATGGGGAAGGCAGTATAATACAGAGAAGACAAGTAGTGATTCTATAGCATGTTACTATGCTGATGGACAGTGACTGTAATGGGGTATGTGATGGTGACTTCATAACGGGGGGAGTCTAGTAACCATAATGTTGCTCATGTAATTGTATATTAATGATACCAAAATAGAAATAAATAAATAAGTAAAATCAAAATAAATACCAGAAAGAAAAAAATAGAAATTCTGCTTAAATACTGGAAATACATATACATATTTTTAAACTTGGCAGTGGTTAAGTGCATGAGTACATTCATGGTAATCCATTGGGTTTCACAATTAAAACATGTACACTTTTTTGTATGTATGATATGCAACAATAAAAAGTTTTATTTTTTAAGTGAGGCTCAGCCTTTTCCCCATGGTATAGTCCAGCAGGAAAACAGCTGCCAGGAAATCAGAAGTCAATTTTCAGTCTTAATACTGGGATTCCAAGAACTTACATCCTTTTTGAGTGCATTCAGTGGCATTCCATGCTCAAACTGGCTCTGTTGTTTGGTGCTTTATATCAACCCCAGAATGATACTAGCCAGAAAGAAGGTGGGGAGAATCCTTCCAGATAAAAGCCTCCTTAGGGAGCCTCTTACTCTTTTATTAAATAGTAAAGCTTCCTACTTATCTACCGTTTAGAGTTCAGGAGAATCTGTGTTCCCTCTCTTAAGCGTAACTGATGTGCCAACTTGCCAAATGCTGGCACCTTGTAGTCCATTTTCTAGAGGAGATTTTTCTAAAAGTACAAGACCCATTAGTGGGCCATTAATGCAGCAGTGGGCAATGACAAAGATTTTGTTATAAAACAACATAAAAGGGAAAAAATAGAAACCACCACACAGATAACAACTGCACACATTGGAGCAAATACTGAAGCCATCCGAGCCCATTGAAAAAGTCAAAGTTGTGGTATGATGAATGCCTGCATTGTGGAAAGACTAGCCCATGCATAGGGTGCTCACTTGTGTCCCATTTTATTTTTCAATTTAACCATCACTTTAATGGGATAATTAAAAATGTACAGTCTAATTTTATATAAACATTATTCAGTTAACTTTTGAAGTAAGTTGTGGGAAGGTCTTTTTTTTTTTTACTTTTGGCAAAATATCAGTTTTGAAATGATATTTTTCTTTTTAAGGAATTGAGGCTATAAAGTGGGATGTTTTTCCTGTTTGAGACTCAGTAACATTTTAATTTAACTAATACAAATGTCTTTAAAATGGACGATTTTGAATGATGAAGGAAAAATAAAGTAGCATACTCTGGATGGTCAAATTCTGGATCTGGATGAGCCGATAAGAACAACATTGATGACACTTCCCCCTTATAGACAGCAAACTTCAACTTTGAATATCATTCCTAAAAAAATAAAAAATAAAATATATGCTTATATTGAAAATTATTTAAAACATGTTTTTCAAATGTATAAAACCCAAAGAAAATGAAGGCCTTAACCTATGTTTAATGGTATTTGTACAAATGAATGTTTAAAGCCTTCAGAATTTAAAAGATTATTTGAAAACACAGAAGGCTAATCTTGTCAATCACTCTTGTGTATACTATTAAATAAATGAAAAAGACGTGAATATGTTGAGATTTTTTTTTCTGAATTACTAAATGACTGTTGTGAGAAAATGTTATCATTGCTGCATGTGATTCCATACTGTGTGGCAAAAGAGAAAATGGCATAACAGCTCCTGAAATAAATATATTACCAGCATATTTGGACATGTTACATATAATTTTTGGTTAAAAAAATCAAATTAAAATTATCATGACATATAACAATATCTTATTGAATTTATTTTGTTATAGAGCCCATTTATAGTCTGGCATATATTTTACAACCCAAATTGATGAAAGTTCTGCTATTGCATATTGTATGATACATTTTGTTTATGTCTTTTATCTGTGGTGAGGTGCTTTAATGTAGGATTTGGTGGCTAATTCAAATGTAAATTCACACTTAAATATACTATACATTCTTATAAGATTGGGATAATGCATCATTGATCAACATAAACTTAAAAGACTAAAGGAACAATAAGTGGTAAATCAGCCATATATAGCAATTTTATCTCAGTTATTAAAAAGTTATGAGGTAATATAACAACCATGAAAATGCACTACTTAGATCTCCTGTGGTGGGGAGCATTGTTGAACGATTACCCCAACTATTGACTCCCTGAATCCACCACCACATTCATGCTGAGGCCGTGCATCCCATGGGCTGATTCCTGCTAATAACTGGTCCTAATGCAGTTGTATTTCTGTGAGATGTGAGACTTCTCTAACCAGAGTCTTTTGCTCCAGGACTCCCCTTCAGCCTAGTTGAAACCCTAGGATGGTATTACAGTCTGAGGCTCTTTCTATTAAGTCCTCCTTCTTTTCCTTCTCTCCTTCACCAATGTCAAACCTGAATTGCCATCTGAAAGTTCTTTCCACCTCCCACTCCCTCCTTTTTAGCCTTCATGGTGTTTACTCCAATTAATCTTTTGCTCATCTATTCCCATTTGGACAGCTACTTCTCAGAGGACCAGCGCTAACACAAGTGGTGTCAGGAATTGTCAAAAAAAAAAAAACTGGTAGAAGGTTGTGGGGAAAGTTGGGGTCCCTATGGCCAGGATCCTCACCTGAACCTAAACTACTTGATGATGTAACTGCCCTGCTGCTAGGCTACTGTTTCCACACCTTAGGCAATAAGGTATTGCATTTTATCTAGTAAAATACTGCATTTACTCCAGACTTTATTTGATATGAGGCCTGTAAATGGGCTCTACCCTGTCACCAGACACTGTTAGGTTTCTCCAAGGTACTGAAAAGGGGTTTTTCCATCGTACCTGAGCCTTCTGCTAAAATTTCTATGTGCAGCAACAGGGCTCCAAGGAGACATCCTCCAAAACTCTAAAGGGGTAGAAGCAAAAGCAATGCCGCCGAGGCAGTTATCCCATCTATGTCTACAAGGCTCTGAGGCAGGCTCACCCCAAAACCAGCGTTTTATAAAAGGTGAAGCGTAAAATGAGCTCTTTCCTTAGGGGTGTCCTTCAGCACCTTTCAGGAGGCATCTCAGACAAGGCCTCCTGCTTGGTCCATTATGGAGGCTCTTGACCATCACATTCAAGGAGGTCCAACAGGCTGTGCAGGGAGTTGTAGTCCAGGGAGCTGGCCAACCACACTGGGTCCGAGCGCAAAAACTGCAGCTGTTTTGAACAGTAGCTGCAAGTGAGCTAGGCTCAGAGGGATTTGAGTATCAGAATTTTTGAGGCTCTTTTTGGAGCCACCCACGTTTCCATAACAACTGTAGCCCAGTAGAGGTTTCTCTACTTCAGGGTTTAGACTTGTGATGGCCTGCTGATGTAAATTTTGCTTTTACAATGAATTTACTAATTTGTTATTACCAAATTAGTTTAATGCATCAGTAGTGGATGTGCTCAAGGGGAATAGAGCAATAAGTAAGGAGACTGAATCAGGAATCGCAAAGCTCCCAATAAAGAAAAGCACAGGACCAGGTGGCTTTGCAGGTGAATTCTACCACACATTTAAAGAAGAATTCATGCCAATTTTCCTCAAAATGTTCTTTCATAAATTGAAGAGGCAGGAGCCCTTCTAAACTCATTTTATGAGGATACCATTACCCTAATATAGCTAGACAAGACCACTACAGTAAGAGAATGTTACAAGCTGATATTCCTAATAAGCACAGATGCAAATTATCTCAACAAAATACTAGCAAACCAAACTCAATAGCACTTTACAGGAATCATACATCATGATAAAATACAGGATTGGTCCCTGGGATGTAAGTATGGGTCAACACATAAAAGCCAATATGTGATACACCACGTTAACAAAATGAAGGACAAAAATCACACAATCATCTAAACAAATGCAGAAAAAACATTTGACAGAATTAAAATATCTTCATGATAAAGGCTCTCAATAAATTACATTTTCGAAGGAATGCACCTCAACATAATAAAGGCAATATGTGACAGCTAACATCACGCTCAGCACTGAAAAGATGAAAGTTTTTCCCCTAGGATAACAAACAAGATAAGTCTGCCCACTCTCTTCATACTGGATACTCTAGTCAATGCATAAGACAAGAAAAGGAAATAGAAGCTACACAGATTGGGAAGGAAGGCACAAAGCTATCTCTTTTTTTTTTTCACAGATGACATGGTAATCTATGAAGAAAATCTGAAAGCATCAACAAACTCCTGGAATTAATAAGTGATTAAAGCAAGGCTGAAGGATACCAACTTAATATACACAAGTCAATTGCTTTCTGATATACCAGCAATAAAAGTGAAATTTGAAACTAAAACCACAATACCATCTATATTAGTACCCCAGATAGGAAAAAAGTATGTATAAATCTAGCAAATTATGTGCAACATCTATATAAGGAAAATTACTAAGCTCTGAGGAATGAAATCAAAGAATAACTAAATTAATGAAGAAATGGTCTGGGCTGCAGGAAAACCTTGGTTCCTTCTGTGTGGCAGCTGTTCCCAGGATCTCAGTTACCACGTCTGGATCCTCCTACTAGGTCAGGTGCACTCCAGGAGCTCACTTACAGCCACGTAGTCTCATTAACAGCCAGAAATTTATGAACTTAACATATTTGATCATGTGCTGTGTTTGGGAGCTTGGTCGCATTCCTTCCCCCAAAATAAACCAAGCAGATATCACTTAATTGGTTTACCCAAATGTGTGGGTAGGTCAGTGAAATGCCTCAGCTAACTTAACCTTTGGGGACCAGAGAGTACAAAGGCATTTCTTCTCAAACCTCTTTGATCTTCTCTTTTCATAGTTTTTGCTAGTTCCCAGGTCAGCGGACCCGTGTGTTTCTCCAATGCCATTTGGTTAGTGGCACGCAGGAATCTTGGGTAGACTTTCCTGGAGGCCTCAGTAATGTCACTGAGGGGGTGCTGGGAAAACTGGGCTGGAAGTTTCCCAATCTGATGCATCCCAATCAGCAGGTGTTTAGCCCCTGCTATGCTGAAATCCTAAAAAAAAATCAACCCTTCAGCTCAGGCAAAAAAGAGCAGAAGTGGAGGCTATCTGATAGTGCTGGCCCCTGGCCGTGGCAACAGGGATCTAGAAGAGAGGGCTCAGCATGTATCTGGGATGCCATCACCTGTGGCCGGCAGAGCAGACAGTCTTCCTCACTACATCCAGGATGCAGGACCGCAGGGTCCAGGCATGTAAACACCGAGTGGCCCAACTCCCTTCCTCAATAAACTTCTGGGCTGCAGGAAAACCTTGGTTTCTTCTGTGTTGCAACTGGACCCAGATCGTGTGCCCTTATCCCCTACCTAGCTGAGAAGAAGCCAGTGGGTCCTCAGTTTTCCTTTCAGTGACTGATCTTTCTTCAATATGCTGCCTTGAGCAGGCACCAGGGTATCATCAGCTGCTAGCACTATTTTCTCTAGTGAGAAATCGTTTTCTTGAGTGCCATGAGAACTCTGTGACTTTGTCCAGAGTGTGAGTATACGGGCTTCTGGAAGTCAGAAATTCACTGCGCTACAGATTGAGAGAGGACATAGAACCCCATTTCCAGTCCCAGATTTCTGTACAGTTTTCAAGGATGCAGCAGTAGTAAGAGACCCCACCTCCCTGTGTGACATGAAGCAGTATGAAAACTGGGGTCTCAATTAAACCTGACACTGTCTGCTAGCTAGCATTCAGTTGGGGACAGGTCCCAGCCTCTGTCTCCCGAGGGATCCTCAGGGTCAGAGTTGGAGTCTCTGATAGTGACAGCAGAGCCAAGCAGTTAGGTCAGTGACGTACCTGTGTCACATCCATCCCTGGTCCCATTCTGTAGCAGAAGGAATCTCCTGTTTCCACACCTCCAGGCTTAGAACTCACCATTCTCCCTGACAGAAGTGATGTGGGTATTCAGGGCTGGGAGCAGCCACCACGCCTCTTCCCACTTGCAGTCTGGGAACAGACTTAACTGCCAGGTTACGATCATCCACTCGGTTGGCATCACAGATGACCAGCGGTCTAGCTTTGCAGGTACCTGGGCTTGTTTTCTAAGGTTGTAGAGATTCGTCCCATCATTCTCAGGCCAGCTGAAGCAGACCAGCAGCAATCTAGGAAATTAGGGGGAAAATCAGTTTAGATTTGGACTTGGTTGGAGTGGACAAGAGAAAATAGAAATTCACTTGTGGGATATTGTAACTGGGCGGGAAAATGCCCTTACCATTTCAGGATGGAAGGAGCTGGGTATCGTACTAGCTCCATCCCCAGCCTCACCCCCAGGGTAATAACAGGTGGGATTTTAGTTCAGTGAATCCCAGGGTGATTTCTCTGGAGGGTGGATCCCAGATGGTGAAACATCCGGGGGAACAGAGTGAATCTTTTACTTTGGCTGGATGTAGAGAAGCTGGGAAACAGACTATTCGGGGGTTCTAATTTTGTGACTTAAGTGTCAGGAAAGAAACCAAGGCTGGTTATTATTGTGTATTTAATAAACAGGCAGTGAACTGTTTCTAGTTGGATTTCCTGAATCTGACTTGCCATGAGTATAGCTTAAAACAGAAATCTTAGCTTTGGAAGCCTGATTATCTTAATAGAAAGATGTGCTCTTAAGGGATCCCTGTGGAGGTGACTGAGTAGTTGGTGGCTACAGACATTGGACTGGAATGCAATGTTCCTTGTTATTTTATAATTAAAATTTGGCATGACTGATTTCTTAGGGATTCTGAGTTGGTTCTGTTTCCTCCCATGGAGGAGGTAGGAATCCTAATCGAAAACAGAGAAAGATAGTCCACTGGATCCTGCTCATCACGGAGGGACATACGTATGTATGTAGTACGTGCATGTGGTTAAAAAAGACTTACGGAGAAAAGTCAATTGCTCTCCCACCCCGTTTCTCATTTTCCCTATCCAGAGGAAACCACTCTTACCATATTTTCGTGTATCCTTGCAGAGATGGTCTACACACGTGCAAGTGCATATTATGATAATAGATAATGGGTATGAGCATATATGTGCCCTGCACTGTTTTAAGCTCTCTACATAAATGACTTCATTTATTCCTCCACAGCTTATCTCCAGTCTGTCTTTCCACTTCCAGCGCAGTGTGGCTCAAGAAGCTGCAACTGGGAGTCAGAACTTGCTGTCTTCCCTGGCTGAGTGAGTATGGTAAAATCTTTTGGTATTCCGGGCTTTTTCTTCTTCTATAAAATTGTGTATTAGATTGAATCGGTGATCTTATTGTTTAATCCCGTACAGTCATTCTACAAAAAAATGAAGTATTCCCAGGAGGCCATGAAGGAGATAAAAATTAGTCAGCTTGAGTTGAAAAACAGCTGGAAGAAGTAGTTTGAGGATGGTTTGAAACTCACTGGCCTAGATGATCTCTAAAGGATCCTGTATTATTTTCTTATGGTTGCTGTGACAAATTACCATGAACTTGGTGGCTTAAGACATACATCACTCTCTCATAGTCCCAGACCTCAAGTCTAAAATCAGCTTTACTGGGTCAAAACCAAGGTATCAGCAGGACCACCCTCCCTCTGGTAGCTCTAGAGGAGAATTTGTGGACTTGCCTTTTCTACTTCTAGAGCTGCATTCTCATCTTCCTTGCCTTGTCACCCATTCCTCCATCATCCAAACTGGTAGCATAGAATATTGCTTCAGTCATGACATTGCCCCCTTCCTCTGTGTCAAATCTCCCTCTCTCTTCCTTTTAACAAGGACTCACGGTGTTACTATTAGGGCACACCAGGACAATCTGTATCCACCTCAAGATCCTGAGCTTCATCACACATGCAAAGTCCCTTTTGCCACATGAGATAATATTCACAGGTTCCTAGGATGAAGACACGGGTGTCCTTGGAGGCCATTATAAAGCTTACTACTACAGTCTGCCTCTGGCCCCCAAAGATTCATATCCATCCTACGTGCAATACACATTCACCTCATCCCCAAGTCTCCCAAAGTCTCCACACAATACATATCAAGTCCAAAACTTTGTCTGTAAATCATTTAATTAGACATGTAAGAAACTGGGTATTGTCCTCCCTGAGACAAAACTTCTTTCCGTCAATGGGCATGTGAACTGGTAAGAAATGGACTTCCAAATTACAGTGCTGGAAAATAGTTACAGACATTCCCTCTCCAAGTGAGGGAAAACGAAGAAAAGAGTTCTCAGCTCCAAGCAGTCCTGAGATCCAACCAGGCCAACTCCATTAGGCTTCAAGGCCTGGGAATAAACCTCTGTGGCTGGAAGCTCTGCCCTCTGCACCTGAGGCTCTGCCTTTTACATCCAACGCTCTGTCCTCAGAGCCATCCTTCCATTTTTCTTGAAGGATAGTATGTGTCTGCAGGTGACCGCTGTTATCAGCCTGTTCCCTGCCTGTAGAATTTTGAGAGTCCAGCAGATTTATTTCTTTTGGTCCTCTCTCTGTCCCATTCAGTTTGAGTTGGCAGCGTTTCTGCTGACACAACATTCTCAAAACCCTTCTGGGTTTAGTGTGTGTGTGTGTGTGTCGCGGATTCACTCCACTTGACCAGAAGATCTTTCACAGATCTTCATAGACAATCCTATCTCTTTTCTCAATTCTATGGAAATGGTGGAGGTGATAAAAAAAGTATTTGAAGAAATAATGGCTGAAAACTTCCCAAACAAAGGCATTCAGATTGCAAAAAAACAATTAAAAGCTGTCTCTATTTGCAAATGACATAACAGTCTACATAAAATATTCCAAGGAACAGGCAAAACCAAACGCCAATATCTAATACATGGGTTAAGTAAGTTGGTGGGCTATAAGATCAATGCACAAAAATCAATCACACTTGTATATAACAACCAAACTGTGAACACAGTGACAAAAAAATACAACACCATTTACAAATGTCCTAAAGAAAAGATATTCTTATGAACAAATCTAATAAAACCTGTACAAGGTCTGTGTGCTCCACATCTGAAAATGCTGAGGAATGAACTTAGAGACCTAAATAAATGCAGAGATATACCACGTTCACAGATTGGAAGAGTTAACACAGTAAAGATGTCAGTTCTCCCCAAACTGATCTACAAGTTTAGTGCAGCTCCTACCAAAACCTCACCAGGCTTTTTGGATATGTAGAGAAGCTTATTCTAAAATGTATGTGGGATGACACAAACCCTAGAATAGCTAAAACATGCTTGATAAAGAATAATAAAGTAGAAAGAATCACTTCGTGTAATGTTATTCTTGCTATATAACTATGGCAATCAAGATAATGTGACATCAGCAGAAGTATGGACAGATGTGTGAATGGAACAGAATATAGACCCAGAAATAGAACCACACTATGTTATTTTTGAAAAAGGTGCAGAAGTGATTTAATGGAGAAAGTGTAGACTTTTCTACAAGCGTGCGAGTGTCATAAGGGGACGTCCACAGGCAAAAAAAACAACAACAACAACAAACAAACAAATTGATCTTTGACCTAAACTGCACCTTACATAAAAACTAACTCAACATGAGTTACAGATTTAATTGCAAAACTATAATACTTTAAGAAAATATCACAGGAGAAAACATTTGGATCCAGAGCTAAGCAGAGTTCTTGGATGTGACATCAAAAGCACAATCCATAAAAAATAATTAATGGGACCTCATCTAAACTAAAAACTTTTCTCTTAGAAAAGCTGTGGAATTAATAAATGCTACAGAATGCAGAAAAATTCGTAAACCACATATCCTTCAAAACACTAGCATCTAGAAAGTAAAATCAACTCTCCTCTCAACTATCAACAGTAAAAGAAAGCAGGTAGAAAATGGGCAAAGGACATGAGCAAAGGTTTTGGCAAAGAGGGCAGACAGATGGCAAATAAGAATATCAAAGTATCACCAACATCACTAGGCATCAGAAAGGGAGATATCGCTATACACCTACTAGAATAGCTAGGAAAAATTTTTAAAGGGGATAACATCAAATACAGGCAAGAATGTGTGGGAAACTGGATCACTCACGCATTAATGGCTGGAATGTAAAATGGTTCAGGCACTTTTTAAAATGCTACGGCAATTTCTCTGAAAGTTAAACATGAACTTAACATGTGCACCAGAACTCTCACTTGTGGCATTTAAATTAAAGGCTTAATTTCACACAGAAACTTGTACAGTTTTTCACAGCACCTTTATTTGTAATACTCACCAAATGGAGAAACCCAAGTGTCCCCAAATGGATGAATGGTTAAAGAAAGGATGGTATATCCGCATCATGGAATTCTACTCAACAATAAAAGGTAACAAATTCTTGACAAATCCAAAAACTCTGGTGGATATTCAGGGAATTGTGTTGCGTGAAAAAGAGCCAATCCCCAAAGTTACTAACATATGATTCCAATTACATAGTTTTGAAATGGCAAAATTTTATAAATGGAGACGGTGTAGGAGTTTCCATAGATTAGGTATGGGGAAGCATTCTCGAAGGGAAGTAGGTGTGGTTATAGAATAGAACACTATAAATGAAGAAATAGAAAAATAAAATGGTAAAACTGGAGATATCAATGTGGTGATGGAATTCGTTGGCATCTTGTCTATTGTGATGGATACATGGACCCACATGTGATAAAACTACACAAAACGAAGTACACACACACACACACACCCACACACACACACACACACGTACAGTGAAATAAAGCAAAATCTAAATAAGATCAATGGATACTATCAGTGTCAGCATCCTCCCTCTAATATAATTTTGTAATATGTCATCATTGGGGAAACTGGACAAAGCATACATAGGGCCTCTATGTGTTATTTCTTACAACTGCATGTGAATGTACAATTACCTCAAAACAAGAAGTTAAAATATCTTAAATATTTTTAACAAAAGAAAAATGTTCATCTCCATCCTGAATGTATGCTGCATTCCTCCAGGGGAAGAAACACCTAGTGCTTCTTTTATTGACATGGCACAGTCTTGAGGCAGCAAAAGGGGTTGCTTCTATCTAACTTTCTTACCATCCACCTACCAATATTAGGATTCAGAAGGAAGATACGACAGAGAGTCATTGGTACAATTACTGAAATTGAAAAATGAAATCAGATTTTCAATAATGAAAGGTAATTCTGATCACATTTGAATTTTTTTTTCAGTGAGGACTAGTTTCCAGTTAAGCAACATGCTAACGTTTTCCATAAACTGACTGAAGAAAGTCGGTAGCACCAAGATTTAGGAAAAGGATACTTAAAGCACGTATAAAATGTACAATATACCAGGGGATGCATCCTTTGCAAATTAAACATGTGAGAGGGCTGTTTCCAAAATTGTGTTGGGATATATAAGGGGGTGGGGGAAGAAAACATTACCTTAAGATTCTGCTTTTGAAAACTCTCTGCTGTTCTGATCTGCACCAAGCAATACTCTGCCTAAAGAAAGCTGTTAAGTGCTT
>JAVSCE010014410.1:0-22216 GCA_032199065.1 Smutsia gigantea | reverse complement strand
GCGAATATTGTTCCGTTTGGATTGGTCACTCAGTTCTCTTAATATTCTTTCATTCCTAGAAATCCTTTTATCTCTCTCTTCCTCAGCTGCTCTGTACTCCTGTTCTCTGTTTTCTATTCCATTAACAGTCTCTCGCATCTCATCCATTCTGCTGTTAAGCCCGTCAATCGCTTGTCTGATTTCTGTATTGTCTTTCTTCAGTTCCCTCACCTCCTCCCTCAGCTCTTGCACATTTCTCTGTAGGTCCATCAGCATGGTTATGACTTTTATTCTAAATTCTTTTTCAGGGAGGCTGTGCATTTCCATCCCTTCAGACTCCCTCTCTGGGTTGTCTGGTTGATTTTGGTCTGAACCATATTCCTCTGTCTTTTCATGGCTATAGAATTGGTCACTGATAGTTGCCACGCATGTCAGCTGGGCTCTTTAAGACTTTAAAAAGAGAAGAAAAAAAAAAAAAAGAAAGAGAAAAAAGAAAAAAAAGAAAGAAAAGAAAAAACAAAAACAAAACAAAAAACAAAACAAAACAAAAAAAACAAAAAATGCCCACCGTACGTAGATTCTGTGGGAATGCTCTAGGTGGCGCTATTGCCCCACTATTCAACAGCTGTGACTGTGCTGCTCCGCAGGGCCCTTTATCGCTCTGGCAGAGGTGGGAACGAATAGGAGGCTGCTGATCTCAGTGAGAAGTGTTAAGTATGGCTACGCTTCCTCAGTCGCCAGCTAAGGCGTCTGAAACTCCCCAGGACTCCCAGCCTGCTGGTCTGGGTGTGCTGGGGCGATCCGGCCCCTCCGCTGGGCTCCTGTCTCTTTAAGACCGCTGAGGAAAGCGCGCACTTCTTCCTGGAAGCCTGCTGTGCCCCCATGCCAGCCTCCCCGCTCAGATCCTGCCCCTCTGTCTCTCCAATCTCCGCTGCACTGCGCGATGTGGGTCAGCGCTCCCCGCGCAGATCACCGGGGCTGGCTACTTCGCTGGGTGTACTTCCACTCCCTCCCGTCTCTGAATCCTCTCCTCCCGCCGGTGCGCTGGGGTGGGGGAGGGCTCGGGTCCCGCCGGGTCGCGGCTCCGTGTCTTACCCGCCTCTTGGGGTGCCGAGTCCTCTCGGGTGTAGCTGCACGCTGTGCGCTTTCCTGTGTATTCTCGTCTCTCTGTTAGGAATAGATGTATTTTCGGTGTTTTCGTAGATAAATATAGTGTTGGGAGGAGATTTCTGCCGCCCTGCTCACACCGCCATCTTCCCGGAAGTCTCCCGATGCTGCAGTCTTGAGGCAGAATTTTTCTTCTCTGGGAAATCTCACGTTTTGGTTCTTAATACCTTCAATTGATTAGATGAGATATATCTACTTTATTAAGGGTAATCTCCTTCTTTGTAATAGTGAGGGGGAAAATTCAGCTGTAGAAAAAATCATGATGAGAGTGAATATTTTCTTGAATAACCTGACTAATACAAGACCTTCTGACAGAGTGTGCTTCCCAAAATATAAATCTGATTATATTATTCCTGTTGATTAACCTTCCATGAGCTGCCATTGAAACATAGTAGCCACAAATGTAATTCCATTTAAGACCTGGCTCCAATTTTTATTCTGTCCCTCCTATCTCTATTACAATGATCCAGTTGCATCAAACTTCTTGCCTTTTCCTTATCATACCATGTTCTTTTGGGATTCCATAATTTAAGCTTGCTTCTCTGTTCCCTGTATCCTCTTTTCCCCTGGGCAAACTCCTTGTTCTTCAAGGTGTATCTCCTCAGCACAGCATTTCCTGCTCCCACAGATAGCCAATCAGTCTTATACCTATTTTTTTCTAAAACACATTATAGTCAGTTCTAGTAGAATATAATCAACTTACAGTTTTATTACTCTTTTTCCTTAATTCTTTTCTGACAAAAAGATGAAATTTCTGAGTTAAGGTCTATGATATTCCTAGCCTTTAGCAAGTGGCTGGTACGCACCTGTTGCTCTAGAAATGTTTGTAGGAAAAAACATCTGCTCTCAAAAAAAGAAAAAGCTGATAAATATAGCATCCTGTGGTATATTCTCTTCTACTGTCATCCTCTGATTGTTGGATTATTTCCTTAAATTTATTCATGAAATTTAGTGGTGCTCTCACTCCTTATTTTATTATCCTAGTAGCTCCTTGCATTTGGATTCTTGATGTTTTTTAGCTGTAATAACTCACAAATGAGTATCACATAACCATGGCATCTAAGTAGAAATTGCTCTTTTTCATCATGTGAAACTTTCACTTTTCTATACTTAAGGATTTAAGAGCAATTATTCACATGTATGTAAAAATATAAAAGAACAAAATAAAAAATGGTGAGTCCAAATATTTGTTGATTCTCCATGGTACTGTCTTGATGTATTTTTCTGCTTCCAAGGGTGTATATCATTTACCTACTGGGAAAACACACGCACATATATATAAATAGATACATACATATGTAAAATTATTCTCACAGCTAAGTAAAAAGGTAGAGATTGACATACACTTACAATAGAACCATTTTTTTCCAAGTTAGAATTTTCAAACTCAGAGAATCTGAATCAGATTTAAATCCCTGATTTATAAATTAGAGAGGGACATTATTATATTGAATTTTGCAAATATTTTATGAATGTGCATACCATTGGCTAAGAGCATTAAAAAATGTATCAGTCAGAAATGTCAGACATTTTATTTCCAGTATAAATTTTGGCACATAGTGAGAATGTAATATCTTGTCAAGATTTTAATTAGATGTAGTTTTCTATATCTACAGGGAAATGTGAGATCCCAAATTCACCAGTGGTTCAGATGCATTTCCATGTTTCATTGCATGGCCCATCTGACCTGGGAGTGTTGGCATCATGGAAATGAAACCTATTTCAACTCAAAAGAGAGAAAGATTGAGTGCTTACTTAACTTGAGGGAGAAGATCTCCAAAGTCATGGCAGTATATGTGCCAGGTCTTTAAAAAAATCAAGCTAGTTGTAAACTAATATATTCATTGGTCGTGCCAAATCAAATTCCTCTCTATATTAGTCTTTAAAACTGTCATAAAGATTTCATTTCTCTTTCTTCTAGGCTCATGGTTGGTTTGTAATTCTCCATCCTATTTGAAGATAGGTACCGTTAAGTGACCTGTTTTAGTCCATGAAATATGAGCTTCCATGCAGCATCCTTATGAGCTATTGCATACTTCACTACATTTCCTTTTCTCATTGTAGAAATAGGAAATGAACCCTTCTTCAGCTTGTGTTGCTATGGGAGAATAATGTAGAACAGATCCTCCCACTTTCCACCCTTGTTCAATCCAAGATGGATATGTAGTACAAGCCACATATAGGCCTTTGTTCTTTTAGCTACTGAGGTTTATAGCCTCTTTGTTACTGCATAACCTAGCGCATCCTGAGTGACACATGCTCCGATAATATAATAGATCCTTTACCTGTGTTGCCAGACTCTTGAGTAAGTAGCACAGAAAAAAATTAGAAAATAATTATCAAATGATAAAGAAGATGGGTGAAATTCACTGATGCTTTCCATAAAAAAAAAACTTTACATTGATTTGAAATGAGCTTTCAGTAGATGTGACTCTAAAAAGAAGCTTATATAAATCTTAAGGCTTCCTCAGGCAAGTTAAAGATGATTAAATGTTATTAGAAATCAGGTTCCTGGATTGTAACTGTTAATTTCTCCAGAGACCAGCCCTGAGCAAGCTGTACATCAACCATCAACGTCTGTTTACAGTCAAACAAAATAACTTCTGTTCTATTTGCCCCTGAATGCTCTGACAGGGGCCATCCAAGAGCTTCCAAGAGCTTTAGAAAAAAAAAACTTAGAAGTAAGAAGCTGTTTAAACCAAGGATTTAAGAAAAAAAGGAAAGGGCCTTTTACTTACTGGCCAATTTCAAAGTATAAAGCATTTTTTTTATTAAGGTATCATTGATATACACTCTTATGAAGGTTTCACATGAAGAACATTGTGGTTATTACATTCACCCGTAGTGTCAAGTCCCCCCACACCCCACTGCAGTCACTGTCCATCAGTGTAGTAAGATGCCAGAGTCACTACTTGCCTTTTCTGTGCTGCACTGTCTTCCTCATGACCCCCCCACACCATGTGTACTAATCATAATATCCCTCAATCCCCTTCGCCCTCCCGCCCCACCCACCCTACCCCATGTTAAAGCATTATGATTATTATTCTTTTTAATTTTATTTTGCTATCATTAATGTACAATTACATGAACAACATTATGGTTACTAGACTCCCCCTATTATCAAGACCCCACCACATACCCCATTACAGTCACTGTCCATCAGCATAGTAAGATGCTATACAATCACTACTTCTCTTCTCTGTGCTATACTGCCATCCGTGCCCCCCGTACATTAGGTGTGCTAATCATAATACCCGTTTTTGCCCCTTATCCCTCCCTTCCCACCCATTTCCCCAGTCCCTTTCCCTTTGGTAACTGTTAGTCCATTCTTGGGTTTTGTGAGTCTGCTGCTGTTTTGTTCCTTCAGTTTATTCTTTGTTCCTTTTCTCCACAGATGAGTGAAATCATTTGATACTTGTCTTTCTCCTCCTGGCTTATGTCACTGAGCATAATACCCTCTAGCTCCATCCATGTTGTTGCAAATGGTAGGATTTGTTTTCTTCTTATGGCTGAATAATATTCCATTGCGTATATGTATCACATCTTTACTCATTCATCTACTGATGGACACTTAGGTTGCTTCCATTTCTTGGCTATTGTAAATAGTGCTGTGATAAACATAGGGGCGCATATGTCTTTTTCAAACTGGGCTGCTGTATTCTTAGGGTAAATTCCCAGGAGTGGGATTCCTGGGTCAAATGGTATTTCTATTTTGAGTTTTTGAGGAACCTCCATACTGCTTTCCACAATGGTTGAGCTAATTTACATTCCCTACAGTAGTGTAGGAGGGTTCCCCTTTCTCCACATCCTCGCTAACATATGTTATTGTCTGTCTTTTGGATGGAGGCCATCCTAACTGGTGTGAGGTGATATCTCATTGTGGTTTTAATTTGCATTTCTCTGATGATTAGTGATGTGGAGCATCTTTTCATGTGCCTGTTGGCCATCTGAATTTCTTCTTTGGAGAAGTGTCTATTCATGTCCTCTGCCCATTTCTTAAGTGGATTATTTGCTTTTTGGTTGTTGAGGTGCATGAGTTCTTTATATATTTTGGATATCAACCCCTTATCAGATATGTCATTTATGAATATATGTTCCCATACTGTAGGATGTCTTTTTATTCTACTGATGGTGTCCTTTGCTGTACAGAAGCTTTTCAGCTTCCTATAGTCCCACTTGTTCATTTTTGCTTTTGTTTCCCTTGCCCAGGACGATATGTTCATGAAGAAGTCGCTCATGTTTATGTCCAACAGATTTTTGCCTATGTTTTCTTCTAAGAGTTTTACGGTTTCATGACTTACATTCAGGTCTTTGATCCATTTTGAGTTTACTTTTGTGTATGGGGTTAGACAGTAGTCCAGTTTCATTCTCTTACATGTAGCTGTCCAGTTTTGCCAACACCAGATGCTGAAGAGGCTATCATCTCCCCATTGTATATCCAAGGCTCCTTTATCAAATATTAATTGACTGTATATGTTTGGGTTAATGTTGAATAACAGTGGAGAGAGTGGGCATCCCTGTCTTGTTCCCGATCTCAGATGAAAAGCTTTCAGCTTCTCGCTGTTAAGTATGATGTTAGCTGTGGGTTTGTCATATAAGGCCTTTATGATGTTGAGGTACTTGCCGTCTATACCCATTTTGTTGAGAGTTTTAATCAGGAATGGATGTTGAATTTTGTCAAATGCTTTTTCAGCATCTATGGAGATGATTATGTGGTTTTTGTTCTTTTTGTTGATGTGGTGGATGATGTTGATGGATTTTCGAATGTTGTACTATCCTTGCATCCCTGGGATGAATCCCACTTGATCACGGTGTATGATCCTCTTGATGTATTTTTGAATTCGGTTTGCTAATACTTTGTTGAGTATATTTGCATCTACATTCATCAGGGATATTGGTCTGTAATTTACTTTTTTGGTGAGGTCTTTGCCAGGTTTTGGTATTAGAGTGATGCTGGCTTCATAGAATGAGTTTGGAAGTATTCCCTCCTCTTCTATTTTTTGGAAAACTTTAAGGAGAATCGGTGTTATTTCTTCTCTATATGTCTAGTAGAATTCAGAGGTGAATCCATCTGACCCGGGGGTTTTGTTCTTGGGTAATTTTTTGATTACTGATTCAATTTCGTTGCTGGTGATTGGTCTGTTTAGTTTTTCTGTTTCTTGCTTGGTCAGTCTTGGAAGGTTGTATTTTTCTAAGAAATTGTCCATTTCTTCTAGGTTTCCCAGCTTGTTAGCATATAAAGTCTCACAGTATTCTCTTATAATTCTTTTTATTTCGGTGGGGTCTGTCGTGATTTTTCCTTTCTCATTTCTGATTCTGTTTCTGTGTGTAGATTCTCTTTTTCTCTTAATAAATCTGGCTAGGGGTTTATCTATTTTGTTTATTTTTTCAAAGAACCAATTCTTGGTTTCATTGATTTTTTCTATTGTTTTATTCTTCTCAATTTTATTTATTTCTTCTCTGATCTTTATTATGTCCCTCCTCCTGGTGACTTTGGGCCTCATTTGTTCTTCTTTTTCCAATTTCAGTAATTGTGTCTTTAGACTATTCATTTGGGAATGTTCTTCCTTCTTTAAATAGGCCTGGATTGAAATATACTTTCCTCTTAGAACTGCCTTTGCTGCATCCTACAGAAGTTGTGGCTTTGTGTTATTTTTGTCATTGGTCTCCAAATATTCTTTGATCTCTGTTTTAATTTGGTGGTTGAACCACTGATTATCTAGGGGAATGTTGTTAAGTCTCCATAAATTTGTGAGACTTTTTGTTTTCTTACTAAAATTTATTTCTTGTTTTATACCCTTGTGATCTGAGAAGTTGGTTGATAGAATTTCAATATTTTTGAATTTACTGCGATTCTTTTTGTGGCCTAGTATGTGGTCTATTCTGGAAAATGTTCCATGTGCACTTGAGAAGAATGTGTATCCTGTTGCTTTTGGGTGTAGAGTTCTGTAGATGTTTGTTAGGTCCATCTGTTCTAGTGTGTTGTTCAGTGCCTCTGTGTCTTTACTTATTTTCTGTCTGGTTGATCTGTCCTTTGGAGTCAGTGGTGTGTTGAAGTCTCCTAAAATGACTGCATTGCTTTCTATTTCCTCCTTTAATTCTGTTAGTATTTGTTTCACATATGCTGGTGCTCCTGTGTTGGGTGCATATATATTTATAATGATTATATCCTCTTGTTGGACTGACCCATTTATCATTATGCAATGTGCTTCTTTATCTCTTGCTACATTCTTCATTTTGAAGTCTATTTTGTCTGATACAAGTACTGCCACACCTGCTTTTTTCTCCTTGTTGTTTGCATGAAATATCTTTTTCCATCCCTTCACTTTTAGTCTGTGTGTATCTTTGGGTCTGAGGTGAGTCTCTTGTAAGCAGCATATACGAGGGCCTTACTTTTTTATCCACTCTATTATTCTGTGTCTTTTGAAGGGTTTTTTCAGTCCATTTACATTTAGGGTGATTATCGATAGATATGTACTTATTGCCATTGCTGGCTTTAGATTCGTGGTTACCAAAGGTTCAAGGGTTGCTTCTTTACTGTCTAACAATCTAACTTAACTTTCTTGTTAAGTTATTGTAAACACAGTCTGATGTTTCTTTATTTCTCTCCCTTCTTATTCTTTCTCCTCCATTCTTTATATACTGGGTGTTTTATTCTTTGCCTTTAGTTAGTATTTGGATGGTCTGATTTCTTTGCTATGATTTTATTTTCTCTGGTGACATCTTAGGAATGCTTCCCTCTAGAGCAGTCCCTTTAAGATATCCTGTAGAGGTGGTTTATGGGAGACAAACTCTCTCAGCTTTCACTTGTCTGGAAATTGTTTCATCCCTACATCATATTTAAATGATATTCATGCTGGATACAATATTCTTGTTTGAGGTCCTTCTGTTTTATCATGATAAATATATCATGCCATTCTCTTCTGGCCTGTAAGGTTTCTGTTGAGAAGTCTGATGATAGTCTGATGGGTTTTCCTTTGTAGGTGATCTTTTTTTCTCTCTCTTGCTGCCTTTAATACTCTGTCCTTATCTTTCATCTTTCCCATTTTAAATATTATGTGTCTTGGTGTTGTCTTCCTTGGGTCCCTTGTATTGGGAGATCTGTGGGCTTCTGTGGACTGTGAGACTATTTCCTTCCCCAGCATGGGGTAGTTTTCAGCAATTATTTCTACAAAGACACTTTCTATCCCTTTTCCTCTCTCTTCTTCCTCTGGTACTCCTATAATGCAAATATTGTTCCATTTGGATTGGTCACATGATTCTCTTAATATTCTTTCATTCCTAGAGATCCTTTTATCTCTCTCTGCCTCAGCTTCTCTGTAGTCTTGTTCTCTGATTTCTATTCCATTAACAGTCTCTTGCATCTCGTCCAGTCTGCTGCTAAGCCCGTCGTTCGCTTGTCTCATTTCTGCATTATCTTTCCTCACTTCCCTCACTTCCTCCCTCAGCTCTTGCATATTTCTCTGTAGATCCATCAGTATGGTTATGACTTTTATTCTGAATTCTTTTTCAGGAAGATTGTGCATTTCCATTCCATCGTGTTCCCTCTCTGTTTTTGTCTGGGTCTGGGTAAGCTTTGTTTGTACCATATTCCTCTGTCTTTTCATGGCGATAGAAGTAGTTGCTGGTAGGTGCCACGTATGTCTGCTGGGCTCTTTAAAACTCTTAAAAAGAAAAAAAAGGAAAGGAAAGAAAGAAAAGAGAAAAAAAGGAAAGAAAGAAAAGAAAAAAAAAAGCCCGCTGGGAGTAGATTCTGTGAGGATGCTGTAGGTGGCGCTGCTGCTCCACTATTCCGCAGCCATGGCTGTGCTGCTCAGCAGGGCCCTTTGTAGCTCTGGCAGGGGCAGGAATGAATGGGAGGCTGCTGATCTCTGTGGGTAGTGTCAGTGCAGCTATTTTTTCCCAGTCGCCAGCCAAGGGGTCCAAAATTCCCCAGGACTCCCAGCCTTCTGGGCTGAGTGTGCTGGAACAATCTTGCTCCTCTGTTGGGCCCCTGTCTCTTTAAGACCACTAAAAAAGCACGTGCTTTTCTTTTGTCCCGGGGAGCCAGCTGAGAGGACCTGGGTGCATTCCCTGGCTCAGATCCTGCACCTCTGACTCTCCAATCTCTGATACACTGCACGATGTGTGTCAGTGCTCCCAGCGCAGATCACCAGGGCTGGTTATTTCGCAGGCCTGTACTTCCACTCCCTCCCTGCTCTGAATCCTCTCCTCCCACCGGTGTGCTGGGGTGGGGGAGTGCTCGGGTCCCACTGGGTCATGGTTCCATATCTTACCCGCTTTGCTAGGTGCCGAGTCCTCTCTGATGTAGCTGCAGGCTTGGTGCTGTCTTTTGTCTTCTTTTCTCTCTTTTAGGAATAGTTGTATTTGTTGTATTTTCATATATATATATGGTTTTGGGAGGAGATTTCTGCCGCCCTTCTCACACCGCCATCTTCCCGGAAGTGGCCTTCTCTGCCCATTATTTAATTGGATTATTTGCTTTTTGTTTGTTGAGGTGTGTGAGCTCTTTGTATATTTTGGATGTCAACCCCTTAATGGATATGTCATTTATGAATATATTTTCCCATACTTAGGATGCCTTTTTGTTCTTCTGATTGTGTCCTTTGCTGTACAGAAGCTTTTTAGTTTGATATTGTCCCACTTGTTCATTTTTGCTTTATTTCCCTTGCCCATGGAGATATGTTCATGAAGAAGTTGTTCATGTTTATATTCAAGAGTGTTTTGCCTATGTTTTCTTCTAAGAGTTTTATGGTTTCATGACTTACATTCAGGTCCTTGATCCATTTTTGAATTTACTTTTGTGTATGGAGTTAGACAGTAATCCAGTTTCATTCTCTTACATGTAGCTGTCCAGTTTTGCCAACACCAGCTGTTGAAGGGGTTGTCATTTCCGCATTGTATATCCATGGCTCCTTTATCATATATTAATTGATCATATATGCATGGGTTTATATCTGGGCTGTCTATTCTGTTCCACTGGTCTGTGGGTCTGTTCTTGTGCCAGTACCAAATTGTCTTGATTACTGTGGCTTTGTAGTAGAGCTTGAAGTTGGAAAGTGAGATTCCCCATGCTTTATTCTTCCTTATCAGGATTGCTTTGGCTATTCAGGGTCTTTTGTGGTTCCATGTGAATTTTAGAACTGTTTGTTCTAGTTCTTTGAAGATGCTGTCAGTATTTTGATAGGGATTGCATTGAATCTGTAGATTGCTTTAGGCAGGATGGCTATTTTGAGAATATTAATTCTTCCTAGCAAAAGAGCATGGGATGAATTTCCATTTATTAGTGTCCTCTTTAATTTCTCTTAAGAGTGTCTTGTAGTTTTCAGAGTATAGGTCTTTCACTTCCTTTGTTAGGTTTATTCCTAGGTATTTTATTCTTTTTGATGCAGTTGTGAATGGAATTGTTTTCCTGATTTCTCTTTCTGCTAGTTCATCATTAGTACATAGGAATGCAACAGATTTCCATGTATTAATTTTGTATCCTGCAACTTTGCTGAATTCAGATATTAGTTCTAGTAATCTTGGAGTGGATTCTTTAGGGTTTTTATGTACAATGTCAAGTCATCTGCAAACAGTGGCAGTTTGACTTCTTCCTTACCGATCTGGATGCCTTGTATTTCTTTGTGTTGTCTGATTGCCATGGCTAGGACCTCCAGTACTGTGTTGAATAAGAGTTGGGAGAGTGGGCATCCCTGTCTTGTTCCTGATCTTAGAAGAGAAGCTTTCAGTTTCTTGCTGTTAAGTATGATGTTGGCTGTGGGTTTGTCATATATGGTCTTTATGATGTTGAGGTACTTGCCCTCTATACCCATTTTGTTGAGAGTTTTTATCATGAATAGATGTTGAATTTTGTCAAATGCTTTTTGAGCATCTATGGAGATGATCATGTGGTTTTTGTTCTTCTTTTTGTTGATGTGGTGGATGATGTTGATGGATTTTCTTAAAGCTTTATTTTTATATACATTTTCTTATGTTGGTACCACAATAACTATATAAGGTGAATATTGTTAACTCCACTTATAATATGAGGAAACAGAGACCCTTTCCAATAAAAGTTGTTATGGCAAGTGATACTGATTTACCACTCTACAATCAAAAAATGGTATACATTTATGAAACACTTATCTTCCCCACGGCCCTGTCAGAAGCATTATTTATCTATGAATGTGTTGATCATCAAATAGTTGGTATAACAGGCCATGTATATAAGTAAATGTGTACTCATATTAACTAATGTAGGCTAAAATTTCCTCACCTTTTGTAGATAATGAAGATCACATATATCCCTTACCAGAAATCAGTGAGAACTGGGGTGGTTTGGAATGCAAGATGGAAGTTCCTGTTGGAGAGGAAAAGGGCAGGGAGTAGAATTTAAAGGTGGCGAATGACTGATGAAAAGCATGAAGATGGAAATACATATAACACATCTAGGAAATAGGACCAACCTGCCTGAAGCACGTTTTCTTTAATTAATAGTGGATTAGTGAAATCAATGAACTCTCAATTTGGGATGAAGTATGAAGCCCTCTATTGCAATTAAGTACCAAGTAAGAGCCATTCTACCAAGTCCCAAAGAAGTGGTTCTCAGAATGCCTACAGCAGTGACCTCCAATACTACTGTCCATCATAAACCTTGGTAAGTTTATCCAAGTCATAAATTCCTATCAGCTATTGCAGATCTACCAAAACAGTCTTTCAAGGTGTAACCTAGGCAAAGCCAAAGAGAGACAAGTGGGATCCTTTGTAGGCTAATACACTTTTACCCTTTAAAACTAATATTTTTGTCTTCAACATTTACTTAGTGTAACATGGGGAAAGGAAAGGAATGTCTAATGACTATTATTCCAAAAAAGACTTCCATAATCCCCAAATTGTATATCCCCCTGTAGATATTTGGACCCATCCTCCATAGTAAGGTTTTGTGACCATCTTCTGATACTTAAGATGTCCATTGCATACTCATCCACCTACTACAAATGGTATACCAAAGTATTTTTTTTCAACCACACAATGTAGTCTGTCTCAGGAGAGTTCTGGTAAGCACAACTTTCTCTGTTACCTTATATTGTCTGTGATGTTCTAATACCTAAATATACCCCTTATAGACTGGGATCTTAGGCAGCTGCCTGGTGGGCCTGCCCTTTTTATTCTGGTTCCAGACTGGCCACACCTTGCCTGAAAAGTTCACTGGAAGTAGGTGCAACTTTATTCTAGAAGAAGTGTCTAATTAGGAAAAAAGAAACGTGTAATTATTTAAAACAGGCATTTTAATGCAGGAATTTGGTTACACAGTTGATAAAACAGCTGAGATGCCAAGTGGGGTAGTTGGGCAATCCGGGGATTAGTATTAGGAAAATGCCATTAACCTCCTGGGCTGGAAGAGATGGTGTCCCAGGTTCCCAGAGGGTAGAACAGCCTGTTTGTTGGAACCCTAGTGGCACCTGCAGCCAGGACCAGATAGAGTTATTGCTGGAGAAGCCATGCACATCGTTCAATTCTTAAATCCAGCTCATGTCTATGTACACATTGTCTGTAAAATAGTGTACTCAATCCACAGATCCTGAATGCAAGCAACTTCAACAGTGAGAGCCCAGTTCTAATCTCTATTATGCTAATTGTAAGCTGTGGCGCTGCTCGTAGATAAAGATACCTGTGCAGCATTGGCTTTCTGAATAGAATACTGGCTGATGAATCTCTGGGGTGTGAATTTTTAATTAGGGTTACTGACTGCACCCAAAGTGTAACTTTAATAGTGAGATATGTATTTGTTCATTGATTTATGTTGAAGTATTTTAAAGTAAATTAAAAGACATGACAATACCCACCGAGAATTCCATTTCCTCTGCCACAGGGACCCTTCATTATTTTTCACATCCCTTTCTACCGGATCCTTCTACCTGCAGCCAGAACTCACTGAAGTCCACTCATTTCCATATATGCAGCTTCTGCACACAATAGTGGCTAGCAGATGCCAAAAAGAAGTTTCTCTGGACAGCTGCATGCAAGGTTGTTCCCTCTTTACAGATCTCCCTGGTGCTCTCTGGCTGCATGGATCATGGCCTATCTCCCCTCTCAATGCTTTGCCAGACCTCATGCTCCTTGTGCCTGGAACACTGTACCACGGAGAAATAACATCTAAGGATTTAATCTGCAAAAAACAAAAAACCTAACAGCCAGAAAACAAACAGCGCGGGAACTCTTAGAAACAAACAGCAAATCTGACCAAAAGTTTTGGGGAAACCTTAATATGTTTTTCCAGTTTTTGATTGATCAAATAGTCAAACAAAGACAGAGAATCTGAATTATGCAGCTAATAGGATAGAGGGAAAGGATAACTATCAAGCTATACACTCTACAAGCAGATCATATAAGTCGACTTACAGAGTTGACAGGTAATACAAGTAGCTATTTAAGTTTACTTGTATTATTTGTTTGTAAGGCATTTGATTGGTAACTTTGAAAATGTAGAATGTGGACAAAAACATTTTCTTGGTGTAGTAAAATCAGACAAAAAATGATAATAAAAACTTAAACAATATCAAAAATACTTGGAAATGTAAAGGGACACTCACTTAAGTACTTCTTGTGTTAAGAGGCTAACCATACATTCAACCTTCATATCAAGGCCTACGGGATGCAGGAAAGCTATACTTAAAGGCAAGTTATTCTCTTTTATCAGTAAAAATGACCCTCTTTATCCCACTTCTCTTTTGACTTGAAATTTACTTAGTTTTCAATTAACACTGTTATCTTTGCTCTTGTTATCTTTGAGCTTGGTAATTTTTTGCCTGTTCTTCATTTGAAAACTTCTTTCGGATTATACTCGTTTCTCCTTTAAATGATAAAGTGTTGAATTCTATATTTTACCTAACTATTAGAGTGTTTGAATTGTAACAATGTAACTTAATAACATTTTCACTGTTTCAGAATTTCTGTATTGGTGAGTTCTAAGCTCCAAAAGCAGTATCTGGTTGGAAGTTGGGCTAGGAGATTTATCTTGAAGTCATGTCTACATAGTAAGACATGGTTTTAACTTAATTATTTATAGGTCAATAAAAGTCAAATCTTTCTAAAGATGTTTGTTAACTTACATGAAATCAGATGAAATCAAATACATATTATATTTATTGTTGTAGTTATGCTTGTTAGGGATTACGGGTGGCTTTGGAAAGTAGATGAAAGGAGAAATGATGAAGCTACCCAGCACAAACCATTCACTGGCCCATTGTTGATGACTGCTACTTGAATTAGGTGGTTTTAGACGTTCTGTTTGCATACTCCTCTTGTTTCCTTGGCTTTTCTTGTATGGATGGTTTCTTTGAATTGTTTTCTTTAGATAGTTGGAGGATGTACTTATTTTTCTCTATATAATGTTTTTCAAAAACATGTCAATCTATATATCCTTAAGTCTCACATTGAAAACAACACAATAACTTCAACCTCACACATGTGATGACAAAAATAGGGAACACTTATTGAGCACTTACCTGTACCACACCCTGTTCCTCCTGACTCTATTTTAGTCATTTATATTGACCCAATATAATTAATCTGTTTAGATTACACTGCTGATAATTCAAGAATAGTTTTCTCTTTACTAGTGCCTTCAACTGCATTTCCACTGCGCACGTTCTGGATGAACCTGACTCAGAGTGCTGAGTCAGACACACGCCCACCATGGCTCTGACAATGCCCTTTGGTTGTTTCTTTTCATTATTTTTCTTTCTGATTCTCATCTCACCCTATATTTCCATTCTGTGCTGTGTGTACTGACTTAAAGTCTCTTTAAATGGGAGGGGATACCCTTTTCCTTTCCTTCATGCAATGCCAAACTTGGATATGATGGCTGTAGCTCGAACATCCAAAGATCAGTCATGGTTCTGTCTGCAGATCTTTTGGCGGTGTACAGACTCCTGAGTAACTGGGCCAAGTGACAAATGGTGGGGCAGGATTGAGATTAGCAGGTTTATTCTCTTTCAACTGTCAAATATGAATGCTTCTTAAACCACTTCTTTTCACTAGGTGATAACAAATCTGTAACCTCTAGTTGATGATGAGTTGAATTCCATGTGGGATCTGTGGTAGCAAAAATATGTCTGAGTAAAAGCGGTAGCTGTGGACAGATCCATGACTGTGAAGGGTGGGACCCCCTGAAAGAGTAGGGACGAGAATCGAGGAACTGCTGAGTCACAGAAAGTTGTAAAAAAATCTTTTCATATTGGAGATCGTTAGAGCACCTTAGGTATTCTCCTGTAACTCTTCCCTTGTTTGGCCTTCAACCCCCCTGTTAAAGTTTTTCCTTTTGTTTCCCACCTGAAGATTATTTTTGTTAAGATGGCAGAAAGAAGATGGAATTTGAGAAGGCTTTCAGTAGAAAAAGAATACATTCTTTATTCTAGTTCCCTGAATATAAACTTAAATGCCATTTTACAGCCTTTCATCAGCATCATTACAGGGTTGGACTCCTTTTCTGGATCTATGTTTAGTTATGCATAGCTCATTACATCTGTTCTACAATTTCAACTCAACCTTCAGGGTGCTTCATGTGAACCTCTATGCTCCTCTTTACTTACTCCCCCCCCTTCTTCCTCATGAGAATTATTTACTATTGCAATGCTAGAATGTTGTTTTCAAGAGTGACACACCAATTTTGAGCATCTTCCCTTTTGGTATCTTAGTACCAGAGATCCTAAGAGCTTTTTGAATATTTTAGAGTGCTTTCCCAATGTCTAAGATCTGACTTGAATTGGTAGGCAAGGAGTAGTCATGAGTACTTTCATAAAATGTGAGTAGAGACTGCTGGTTGTTTCCTATTATCTATTTGTGGCTTCTTCCTCAATAGCAAGAGTCTTGCTTTTTATCAGGGCAAAACACCCCTCAGCTAAAATAGTACATATTCAAGCTAATCTTTCAGCTTGGTGTGACCACAAGACTAAATTTTTATCATTGAGATGGTGCTTCTCTAAAGCTTCTTTAAATGGGAGGGGATACTTTTCCTCTGTCCTTGCAGTGGTAATCTTGGATATGATGGCTGTAGCTCTGGCAGCCATCCTGGACCATGAGAACATGGGCCATACCCTATTGATGGCACCTGGGGAGTCAGGAAGTTCTTGGGTCTTGGTGAACTTTCTGAAGTCACCATAGTGTTCCTGGTCTGCTTAACTCTGGATTTATTTTATGTAAGAGAAAAATAAACTTCTCCCTTTGTTTGAACTGCCATAATTTTGGACTTCTCTGCGATTTAGAGAAGAATCCAGTCCTCAATTTACATTGTGCTAAGGAGCTTGGAACTTTAATCTGATGAGAGTAAGCAAAATGCTATTGTAGCGACTAATTTGGAAGTATAAATTTGATGAATTTCTTCAATAATGAGGACGAAAAGATCAATTAGAAGTTTCTCACAAAAAAAAAACAAGAAATGAAGTTATGAAAGTAGGACTATGGTGGTAGCACCAGGGTACTAGTTGCAGTGATGAGGTGTTCTCAGTTTCTCAGTTGTGCAGTAGGTAAGAAGTCTGGAGACAAGAGGGACTATCAGGGCAGGCTTATTGGCTGCCACTTATTCCCCCTGAGACCTGGAATGCACTCTAACATGCATATTAAAGAATATCCCAGAAATGTGTAGGTAGCTAGTATGATGTAGGTAGGTAGAAAATAGGCAAGGCTCTGATTTTAGATAATCTTATATCCACCAATGCTAACCATGTAGCAAGTAATTAGTTACTTATTATAGGCCTCATATTCTGAAGGAAAAAACAACCCTCAGGATTATCATAGCACCTATTGCAGAGGTTTTTTTAAATGAGGATTAAATTAAATAATCTTGCCAAAACTTTACTTAGAATAAAGGACATCATAAGTACTCAATAAATATTAGTTACTTGATTAGTAAGGTAATTCCACATTCTAGTAGTCATATAATGAATTTCTGTGAAATCTGAAAGAATGAAAATAATTTATAGCTTGTGATGCCTTACATCTTCATTAAGAAAAGCATTTGTGGAGTGAAGACAGCTGTTCTTAGGTGCACCACGGTTCCCTCACCATTGAGGAACTGGGCAGATGCTTTCTGACAATATCAACAACAATGTTTGAAAGAGGTCAGCATCACTAAGACGGTGCTAAGATGGAGGGATTCTGGTTGACCAGCAGTGCTTTTCCAGTATTGCCAAACTGAGGACCTCTTTATTAATTAATAAAAACATAAAAGGGACTGATCCTTTTTAGGACTGAGTACCTGGTTTCCTGTCCTGCGCTGGAACACACACACAATTGTCCGTAGATGCTCCTAGAAACTTTTTAGTTCAACATCTCTTGATTTTTAGCTCAAAACAGAGAACTAGGGCAATCTAACAAATTACTGAATAAAGACAAAATAAGTTTCTTGAGAATTAATCATTGTTGAAACTTAACCAACAGGAGCTAAGCATTCAAAAGATGAAAATTTGATATGAAAAATAATGTGATAGATGTAAAGAAATTCCAGTGTCCCACTAGTGTGTAGTCATCTTGATTCAGTTTAATTCCTGTATTAGTAAAACAATATTGTAACTCTTTATGGGCTTCTTAGATGAATTGAGAATGGACAAACTATAAAATATCATTGTAATGACAACAATCCAATGGAAGGGAGCTAACCGTGTGATCTCTATCATGTTTTGAGTGAGCTTCAGACAACTATTAGATGTTTATTATCCAACTCAGCTTGCACCTGGGTCCTGCCAACTCCAATGTTGATAGTGAGCACACACAGACCCACTGTTCCATCAGTCATTTATTGTTGACACCACCTTCTAGATGTATCTGTTTCCTTCCTATTCAGAGCCCTTGGCACTCCTGCTGCTCCATTTTACTACTGTATTTAGGCTCTCTCTGGGATAATTCATATTGTGCCAATCAACCTTTACCAGCACCAGTAGAGTTTTATATTTACTCACAGGACATTGTCTGTTTCAGTTATCTTTTTTAACCTTGACATTTTTTCTTATTATATCAAATGTAGTGTTTCTCTAATTTCTTATTCTGTCTGTTATATTCATTCATTTAAGGGTCTCTATAGCCTGAAAGAGGTTTCTTTTTCCATAAATAATATACCTTTATACCCTTCCCACCAGTGAGGCAACTCACATCTTCCAGTGTTATTGAAATCTGGCTAGAACAGCAGGAAGACATCTTCAACACTTTCTCTGTGCCTTTTTTTGGCATTGTCCCACTATCCCAAGAAAGCTTCTAACACCTTTGTCTGCCTCTTTTCTCTGAGGCAATATTAAAAAAAAAAAGCAAAAAGCATTTTGTGTTTTTTACAATGCTATTACCATTACTACTATAGTCGTAATACTCCCTATAGTTCATCCAACCCTTGTGCCTGACCCAACTTCTAAGCACTTTATATTGTTATGTAGTTGAGGTTCTTTAGTTTGTGGCAGAAAACTAAACTTAATTAGGGTAGGAAAAAAAGAACTTACTGGCTTATGGAGTTGAAAGCCCAGAAATTGATCCTTCTGTGGGCATGGCTTCTTCCACATGCTCAAATGAAAGAAATAGATTTGTGCTTTTTTTTCCACTTCACATGTAAGTTTTCTAGTCTATCACTTTCAGTACCAGAGAAATTAGGTCCTTTTATTGGCCAAGATGGTGGCAAAGATGTGTATATCACTGGATAGCTCCTAATAAATAGGAATCTCAAAGAAAAATGGCTGGCTGTATTTGGATTATAGACAAACATAGGCATGGACATAGATATCTGAACAAATGCCTATGATCAGGGAGTCGGTATTCTTATTGGCCAGGCCTGAATCATGTGCCTGGTAAGCAAATTAATTCCCTCTCAATTTCATGAAATGTATTCTCAACAGGAAAAAAGATTCTGTTATAAGAATGGGTAAAAGGAATGTTGGGAGGGCACAGATATCCATTACATCATTGATGAATTGAATTTAATATTTGTGACAGCCCTGTGAGATGGATATTATTACTAATTTTACAGATAGGGGAAACGAGACTCATACAAGTCAGCTAGTATGCTAACAGTCCCACAGTAACCAGAGGAATTGCTGGGATTTGGCTTCTGGACTGTTAGATGCTATGGATGTTGGGCCTTCAACGTCACCCATCAATCCTTTTGTTTTCCTGATTAATTATTTATCACTTTAGACAAGTTATAAAGTAATCAATTCAAACTTGACTCTACTTTCAAACCTCTGCTACCACTCCTTACACTCAACAGATTCAGTGGCCTGCTACTCCCTCTGTAAAAATGGGAACTAGTCAGTGGTAATTTCTTCATTATTCTGTCACCTCGCTGGGAGACTTTTGCATTGGCACACATCATTTCATAAAGCTTTTATCTGGTCTGAGGCTAACTTGTACCAAAGTTCTAGATTCCACTTCCTCCTCACTTCTGGGGGTCTTTACTCAATCATCCAAATCTCTTTTTACAACCTCACTACTAGCTCCTGCTCATTAAGCATTTAAACTCAAATTTTAAAAAATCTCCCTTCACTCCATGATCCCCTCTAGCTATGGGCCCCTGTATACGAAACTTCTCAGCCAGAATTCCTCAGAGTTTTCTTCACTTGCTGACTCTATTCATTCCCTTCCTCTGTATTCTTTAGCTTGCTGCAGGCTGTTCTCTATCACCTTGCCAAGAAGAGAATCAATGACATGCACATTGATCAACTCAGTGGATTCCTTTTAGACCTTTTACCTTACATATCTATAGCTTTACCTGATGTATAGCTTTACATGTAATTTATCATGCTCTCTTTTGAACCCCCTAAATCTGATGTTCCTCAGACATCTGTGCTAAGCTATCTTTTTATTGTCACTTTACACATCCTCTCTAGCTTATCTTATATATGCAATGAATTTCCTTTGCTATCCTAATACTGATGACTCCTGGATTTAGACACCTACCCTCTTAGATGTTTCTTTTAGAAATCTAACCCTCTATATGCAGCTGCTGGTTAGATATCTCCAGTTGGATGCTTCAAAAGCACTTTTACTTATAAGTTCAATACTTGAGTTTGTTTTTTTTCCCCTTAGACTGAGCACTTCCTTAGACTTACACTTTTAGTATATGACACTGCTATCTGGTTCCTAAAGCGAGAAACAGGTATTATCCTAGACACCTTTATCTCCCTCACCAACTACATTAAATCTATCAGCAAATCTCATCAATTCTAAAGGAAAACTAGATCTTGAAATTTTTACTTCCCTCATCTTTATTTTTATGTCTGTACTCCAAGACATCATGTTCTCTCACCTGATCTGCCACAATACTTCCTTAACCAGTTCCCTGCTTCTGTCATTGGACTATACAGACCATTCTCCATACATCAGCAGAATGATTTTTCTCAAATCTGATCATTTCATTCCTCGGTATAAATTCCTTCAATCCTACTTTCTCTAACACCAAACAGTGGTCTGTTGTCTTACAGGGTGCTTTGCAGTCTCACCATTGTCTTCTCTAGTTCTCTAGCCTTCTCTTTCAACACTCTTTGTCTCTGAATTCAGGCATAGTAGGACAGTTACTGTTCCTTTTATGGACTATATTTTGCTTCCAAAGAAACCCTGTGCCCTAAATATTCAACTGGGTGCCTATATTATGTGTATCCAGATCACCTTATGCTCACGGTAAAGTATTGCAGTTGCTTATTATATGAGGCAGCGTTGTGGAGGGAAGTGCAAAACAGACACTACTGCAAGTATTTCAAGCAAGAGATCCAATGCAGGAAATTTAGGTACTTACAAAACAATTGGAGGAGCTGGAGGAAAGAATGTCAAGGAAGTCCCTACTGGATTTTGGATTCAATTCTAGCTTTCACAAATTAAGAAGTTGTTGCTTGCTCCCCTTAACACTTTCCACTCCTTCTCCCGGATCAGGAAACAGCAGGGAATTGGTGAATATGGCCACATCTGTCATGCAGCACTGAGGTAGTTTACTCCTGTGGAAATGCCTATGGGCTGCTACAAAATCTCAGGTCTGTTAAGGCCCACCTGGGTGTCTGTCTGCTGCTGCAGAGAAAGGGTAATGTGGCTTCTACTTGTCTTTTGCCTTACGAATGTGAAGTTATGGTTCACGTCCACGGAACTTAAACTGTATCTTTTATTCCTCTGGCAAAGGAATCTGGGAAATGTAGTTTGTAGTCTTCTAGTCCCTGCAATTTAGGGTAGAGTAGAGATGGCAGTGAAAATGGTGCCAAGTTCCAATATTCACCACAATCATTCTTTTATCTGACACCCCATCAAAACTATAAGTTCTGTGACAGGATACTGTGTTTCTCTATTATTTCCCCTCAGGACCCATCCAAATGTCCTGCCTAATGAGTATTAATATATTGGAAGAAAAATGAGGTCTTAACACCTCATAGATATATTAGGGACATGATTGTTTATAATATGAAAGTTAATTACAGTCTAGATTCTGTTCTAAGAATATAAAGCTCTGTAGAATTTTTTATTAGTATTTTAATATACTGTTACACACAGACACTATCTTAAGTCTCTTTACCTGAATGACTTCTTTTAATCATTAAAATGGCTTTAGGTAGTACATTTTATGATTATTTAAATTTTATAGATGAAGAAATTAAGGCTCAAAGGTAAGTAGATTACCCAAGGCCACAGAATTTCTAAAGGGATGTTATGTTTGAAACTCAAGATGTCTTATTCCAAAGCCCATGCTGGCACTGTCAGGGGACTGTGGGATATATTCATGACCTTTTGACTCTAGAGCCAGTGCTCCTTCTGAATCCTCACACTGCAATTTAAACGGCTTCTCTCTTGCATAGCAAAGAGGCTTTCCTAGATTCTTAGGAAGACTGTAGCATACCTGGCAACTTCCCTCTTAGTAGCATAAAGTGATGACAGCCCCATTTGCAGTTGCCAGATGAGATATGGGATGCCTAGTTAAGTTGGAATTTCAGATAAACAATGGATATCTTCTTAGTATAAGTATGTCCCCAATATTGCATGGAGTATATTCATACAAAAAAATTCATTGTTTATTTGAAATTCAAATTTTACTGGCTGTCCTATATATTTTTATTTGTAATATCTGGACACC
>JAVSCE010014409.1:0-13730 GCA_032199065.1 Smutsia gigantea | reverse complement strand
GAAAGGAAATCCAAGTTTCTTTTTACTGTGTGACCGAGTGTGAAATGTTATTCTATGGTTAGGCCATTTGTCTTTTATTGTCAAATTTAGGGAAAGAGAATTTTACTAATTTCAGTTTAATTTTCCTGCTGTCATTATATTGGCTTTCTAGTTGTAGGCTTTCACATGGTAATGCATTTGTTTCCTGCTTTTTCCAGTGGGGAAAATGTACCATTTAATTTTCTAAATTATAGTGGTGGTCTGTGTCTCCCTACACCCAGCAAGGTGATATAGTCCAAAGGTGAGCGACATAATCCCTGGAAATAGCTCATTAATTGGGAAACTCTGTTATATAGTTGTGTGATGACTCTTTTCTCTCTTGTTCCCAAAGCAACCCTGTAGGAGAGGTGGGGATGGGGGCGGAGGGGGTGGGAATTGGAGAGAAAAGACAAGTATTTAGCAAAAAAGCAAATTTTGAGTGATTCACTTCAGATTGCCTGGGAAGACTGTCATCTAGCGAGAAAGTCTGTTCTCATAAGACTTCCTAACCCACTGTGCAGGATATTAAAGGAAAAATTCCTTCAAGATAAACACTTCATCTTTGAATAAAGTGTAGCACTTATCTTACTGAAAAGACTAATTCATCAGACTTACAATTCTAATGTTGAAGCCTCGAGTTAAAACTACAATAAATTTCTCAATATTTGGCTAAACAATTAGGAAATAAAATTCAATGTGAGCTAGGATAGAGGTGCATATTACTTGCATGCTGGGCGTGTTAATGTATATATAATGCTAGGATTTATCTCTAGCCTTAAATGAGTGTGAAACTCAACTAAATCCTTCAAGTTATAATAATGCTGTTTTAAGGGTATTTTTAGAAATCTCTGAAAATAAATGTACAGAGTCACTGTTGACAACATTTCCAAAATGAAGATGACTTTTATTCCTAAACTTCCAGCATCTTTAACTTCCTAGTTTGAATTAATGTACAGTTTGGGTTTTGCAGTGAAGAGTTATGTAAATCACAAGGAGCATGAAAGTAAATATAAAATCTGCTCCAAAACACAGCAAAACTCAGACTTAAATTTTTCATTAAGCAGAACTTGTCTTATACCTGGGTTTTGTAAATTTTTGTTGAAATATTTCCAAGATGAGTGTTTTTCACCTTCCATGGGTCTTGAGAGATGCCTGTACCTTTTCCTTAACATAAAATTATTTATTATATATTTTTAAAAACAGTCATAATTGACACAAAACATTTATTAGTTTCAGGTATACAACTTAATGATTCAAAGTTGCGAAAGAATCACCACAAGTTTGGTTAACGTCCATACTATTTACAACATTTTTTTCTTGTGATAAGACCTTTTAATACCTACTCTCTTAGCAACTTTAAAACATGCAATACAGTATCATTAACTATAGTCACCATGCTGTACATTATACCCCCCAGGGCTTACTTATTTTATAACCAGAATACCTGTATTTTTTGTCTCTTACTTCATATCTGGTATTATGATCAAATCAGGAGTAGCTCCTCTTTCTATTTCTCAGCATTTGATTCTTACAAGATCTCACTTCATTTTCAAATGATTGTGTTTATGGAAAATAATGAAAAACCACAGTTGTCACTTTCTAGCTCTAGCTGACTTTTGATATGAAATTATTCTAAAAGTGTGACAAATTGGTGTAAGCATGCAGATGATTCAAACACTTCCATTGACATAGGCGGATAACTGAGTCAAACATTTACTTTCAATTTTACTAAAGCAGATAATTGCTTAATTTCTAAAGTTGAATTTATATGATTTGAAATAAGTTTCTTGAAGGAACTGTAAACATTTCTTCTACTCTTGTTTATGCTTTGGCTAAATGATATATTTTCTTTGTAATCCAAGTACAGAGTATATAAATTCCATTTCAGAGAAAGAGGTTTCTAAAATCTGAGCTGCTGGGTTGGAGTTATTTCATTTTTATATATCCAGCATTTCATTTTAAATTTTGGATGTGGTAATTTTAAGCTTGACCTGACATGAATTTTATCATTAACAGAGAAAAAAATGCTTGGTTATTTGTACTTTTTTTTCTTTTTAAAGTTATTTTTAAAAATTGTTGTTCTTGTTGTTTGTTTTGGGTTAGGAATGTGGAGAAGGTAAAATACTGGGACTTTGATTTCCTTCATTTAGGAAAAAGCACTAATTTGAAAGAAGTTTTTATTTCTGGGAAACATCAAGAAGAAAGGAATGTTTTCATGGAAAATTTCCAATTTATTCCTCTTTTAATCCAGTTGGGAAACATTTCTAAAAATAGGGTCCGATTTGACACGTAAAGTTGTGTAGGAGAAAGAGAACTGAATTGGGCTGGAGACTTAACAAAAGTTAATGTGGAAAACATATTTCTCCAAATGAAGAAGGTGAAGGCTTTGCATTCAGATTGATAATTAACTGAAAAATTACTTACTTATATTCTGATGTTTCCCACCACTCAGAAAACTTAAATAAATCTTGTAAGGATGAGCTGCTTTGATATATACAAGAACAGAATTATTTTCCATTTTAAGTTTATCAGGTCAGATGAAGGTTTGAGCTCATCCCTGCAATAATCCCTTTCCCTCTGTTTTTTCCTAGCTGTGGGACCTGGGGTTGGCAGTGTGTCATCCACTTGCAGAGTTTTTACAAGATCCAATTTTATTTCTAATACTACCTGTTGGATTTAACTTTGGAAAATCCCTCTTTTGTATTTGTAGCAGACAGGTGATTCTTATAAAAAAAAGAAATTTTAAATTTCATCTTCTGACAGGTAGAAAGTCTTGAAAAAAAAAAGAATTAACATGTATTTGCCAGCTTAAATGCAAATGTCTCCAAGGCCTTCTCCTTTTGGGAAGATATATTTCAATCAACCTGACTTTTCTGTTAATTAAGGAGTGAGTTCTTTTGTCTTTTATTATATTCTGAGTTTGATTTCTTGGAGAAATCACTGGAGACAAGAAGGTCATCATTTTGTGTGATCTAGTATTTACATGATAATTATGAAATAACCTTCTTCACTTGTCTCATACCTCTTAGCTAAATTTTAGAAGACAGCAAAGTTTTGCCTTGCTTGGTGTGTATAAAACAACTTTGGATTGGGAGAACTGATTTGAATTTTGTGCCAGTGTTTGCACTGATGAGCCGTGGGACGCTGAACAATGATTTAACTTCCTAGATCTCCATTTCTTCATCTGTTATGCGATGGGACCTGAGTTCTGATCTTGGTGTATCTCATCTGTAGTAACCTACACTCCACACTTTTACAAGTGTAGAGAAGCCATTATGTACACAATCCACAGGCATTTCAGTCAGATTCTTTGGCATTTTTCAAATGAAGACTTTGAATTCTATATTCAGATCAGATGTGAGAGAGAGTAGTAGTACCCTATCAGACGGTGTTATTTTTCTTTGTACTGACTAATCCCTCCGAAAAAAGAATTGATGTCATAGGTCCCAAGCTACCCTGAATCTTGAATCCAAACAATAGGTTCAGAAAAAACTGTTACAGTGGGAGTTATTTGAAGGCAGTAACAAAGATCATGGGAATGATAGAGGCAAACTCAAAAATAAAGTTTCTTAAATAAGACACAGTCAAGGTGAAAAGACTAATAATTGTTCCTCCATTAAAAATAAAAACTAGTGTATAACAGAAGATGCCAGACTAAAGGTAAAACTGGAAGATTTTTGCAATGAATGAAACCCTCCAAATAAATAGTATATGTTTGTGTTTGTATGCATATATACTTTATATAAATTCTTATAGAAAAATGATAAAATAAAATTGAAAAGTATTTGAAAATATAAGACACAGAAATGGTCATTAAATATATAAAAAAAGGTTTGATTTTTGGTAACCAAATAATCACAAATTCATCCTTCAGAGAAAACATCTTTCACCTAATAAATTGACAGATTTTAGAAAGAATGGTGATACTCTGAGTTGCTATTAATGTGGAAACAGAAACTTTTGGTGGGACTTCAAATTGGTTCAATGTTTCTTGAGATCATTTAGAAAAACTATCTATTTAATATAATATTTATGAACATTATCAAGTTTTAAAAAGTTATAGATTATATTTGGCATGACAGTGTATTTGTAAAAAAGGAAAAGAAAAGAAAAACAAAAAGAAAAAAATACTCACATTTATTTGCTCTAGTTGAATAGAAAAAAAGGCAAAAAGCCTGTAAGCCAAAATGAGATGACCAGTGGGTTTTAAGATTCTGATTATTGAAATATTCTTTTTCTAACTTTTCTGCAATAAATGTGCATTCTTTGTGAAACAGAGAAAATAAAATACCTTTAAATAATAAAATGCCATGAAAGATTAAAAATAAGATTAGTATTTATACCATTTATCATAATGCTGGTTTTGATAACTTTCGTAAGAAAATAATAGGGTGTGTGGTAAGCATTTTATGATGTTTCTCACAATTCTATTTAAATTAAAATAGAGAAAATATGGGATACTTAAATGTCCAATGAGGAATGGTTGATAAACAGTGGTGCCTACATGCAATGGAATTATTGTTAATATAAATAAAAACATATTTCATGTAGTGAGTGGATTATAGTAAAATTCCAATTATGAACAATTATGAACAGAAAGCATTTACACATACATACAGGAAAAAAATGACTGTAAGCATGTACAGTGAGTCCACAATGTCTCTCTCTCCCTTCCCTCTCTCTCTCATACACACACCTTCCTGCTGTCCTGTAAATACACACATATTCAGACAGACCAAAATATTCATAGTGTTTATGTCTATTTGGTGGGGATTATGAATGGTTTTAATTTTCTTTTTCATATGTGTTTGTATTTTCTAAATTATTCACACTGAGTACTTATCACTATTTTAAAACACTCCAGACCACATTTAAATGCCCTTATTTCCTACCATGGGTTTAATGGTGTTAAGTGTACCATTACATAAATTCATTGCTGTTAAACTATTTCATTTTTTTCTCCCTGCAACGTCCACATTAAAAATATGCTGTCCTCGCTCTGGCTGTCCTGCTCGCACTTTCTCTCTCTCTCTCTGAATCCTTCTCCCACTTAATTTTAGCTAAGGCTACCTTTTTGAAAAATTAGGTTTTAGATCCATTTTCGTGAAGGGTTAAGCAAGTATTTTCTCCATGATCATCAGCTCACCAGGCTATACTCCCTGAAATGCCAAGTGAAGATGGGAAACCACGAGTTTTCATGCTGAAAGCATTTTCAGAGGTCATAGAGCAGAAAGAAAAGGTGGAAGCTTCTATAATGGAGAGACTGATGTTTAGGCTTTATTTAATTCATATTCTACTTAAAAAAAATAAAAATAGGTTCAACATATTTTCAGGAATAGTTTCCTATATATAAAATATTTTCATGAGAAATAATTTTTTTTAATGACTCATTTAATATTACTACCTCTGGGTTACCTCCTTTTTCCTTGCGTCTGGAGTAATGATATCTTTGTAGACCCAGTGCCTAGGCCAAATTGAATAAGTATTGCATTTTACTGCCACCTAACTATGCAGTACTACATTTTTTTCAACATGTTCTTGAAAGACTGATTATTTTACACCAATCAAATTTTGTTTTAGAAAAATTCAATTTTTGAGAAAAAGTTCCATTTTCCAATGTAGTATTTTACTAAAGAATAGTGTCATTACACTGGAACCAAAATGTCCTCTTTTCTGGATCATAATAATGGAAGACTTTCTTGAAAGTCTTCCATTATTATGATAATAGCAATTAGATAAATTATATAGAAAACTGGAAAATAAGAGAAGAAAAGGAACTACCGAAAATTTCACTCTCCATTCAGGAACAAAAGAACATTCATTCATTTCCTTTATTTCCAAACACAATTTTGTAACTCCAGGGGGAATACACCTTCCCAGCCTGGAGCAAACTACCTTGAAACCGAAATCAGTCAAAGGGAGAAATAAAGTGGGAGAAACCTGTTTACTGCTTACTAGCAGTTATCCACTACTGCTTGCCTGTCTCTTATGACTCAGCTGCAGAAAAGGGCCCCACCCAACCTCTCTGGTCTAGATATGCCCTTGCTCCCACTTGTATTGATATGGAGACGGACTACTTCTCTCCACCCCTTGGAAGCACTTATTGATATGGAGATGAACTAAGGCCAGGTGAGAGATTCTGGAAATATTGCAATTTAACCCACAATTTCTTCCTGCATTGGTATTTATTCTTTTTAAATTAGAGTTTAAGAACACAAATGGTGGTTTTTAGTGAAATTGTTTGAGAAATACAAACTATAGTTGATTTGTAGCACTTTATGTAAAAATTGAATTATAACACAGTAGGCTCATAGTGTTCTAAATTTACAGTGCAATTTCACCAAGGAGGCAATTTTCTAAATACGTTTAAAGGAGTAAGGTTTTAAGCTTATATGTAATACTGGATATTTACACTTCGCTAAGCTTGTGATGCTTTATCAGGAATAAACTTGTAAGGACACGCACAGACTTGATGTCACTTTTGCACAGCGCATCTGGAGAGGCCATGTGCCTTCAGAAGTGTGCTCTACACTCATGGAAGAGCTTGCAAAGACCCAGGTGAAAGCCATACAGAAAGAAAAACCAACTTTTCTTTTCTGACAGGTTCGGGTGGCCATAGTAAAATAGGAAGAGATGTTTGTCCTATGTTTAGTATTAAATGAAAAACAGCATACGTGATTGAATATATGTCAAAAAAAAGTATCCCACAACAAGGCATGTTTCCCTCCACTGTTGAGCATATGGGTGATTTTCATCTTTCAATTCGTATTTTTTCCAAATTGTGAAGGTATGTTTTACTTTTAGAAAACAAACAAAGACCATATTTTTATCTCTTGTTTCAAACATTTGTTCAGGTTAGAGAAAATTACTACTTTCCGTAAAATGACTTTGTATTTTTTAAGCTGGCCTTTGACGTGGTCTGTAGGGATAAGATCATGCCTTGTCTTAGCATAGTGCTCGGTACATCTGTGCCTTGTACTTAACCCAGCCATTCTCACTGACGAAGAATTCTCTTTCAGTACAGGATTGCTTATTCTATCAACTGTGTGTGGAATGTCACTCTTAGAACACAAAGTTGTTTTGTTTTGTTTTTTAATTTCATCAATTGGTAACTTCTAGGTACTATTTAAGTACAATTTCTGTCTTTGACAATTTATTTTTTATTTTTCCCTCTGAATGGTGTTTCTTTTTTTAATTTTATATAATTTATTTTTTGTATCATTAATCTACAATTACATGTGCAATATTATGGTTATTAAACTACCCCCTTCATCAGGTCCCCCCCACCAACCCCATTACAGTCACTGTCCATCAGCGTAGTGAGATGCTATCGAATCACTACTTGTCTTCTCTGAGTTGTACAGCCCTCCCCGTGCCCCCACAACATTACGTCTGCTAATCGTAATGCCCCTTTTTCCCCCTTGTCCCTCCCTTCCCACCTATCCTCCTCAGTTCCTTTCTGAATGGTGTTTCTTGAATCTGTTTTCTCCCTTTGAAAGAATCTGTGGCTTCACAATCTTGTTAAAATTATAGCATCACATACATAGAAATTATCCTGTAAACTCCCCATGAGCATTTAACTGTCTTGCCTTGGTATCTCTAGTTTTGTAAAAAGATATTCAATGGATAGGAAATCCTAATTATAGACAATGTAAAATGCTCTAAAAGCTTTAAATTTAATAATGCAAATGGTTTTATGTAAAATGATTTAATGTGACACTGTAAGTGATTAATTTACATAAATCTGGAAGTGCTTCCTGGGCCCTGCTGACCAACACACCTCTCACCCGCACACGCTGCTGATGCTGATGGCAGCCTGCTTCCCAGAGGGACACTTACCCTGGTACACCTGTATCGCCACATTTGCACTGACTGGTTACCTGTCCAGCTGCACTGGGCAAGTGGACATGTACTTTGGATTTCCTTAGAGTTATACTTATCTTGGGACTTTTGTTTTGTAAGCATTACAAAGATTTTTTTGTCTGAACTGACGGGATATTTCAGTGTTTATTTCATCCTCCCTCTGACCCCCACGGACTGGAACTGAAGTGTGGTCCTGACTTCACAGGCCATAATTGAGGCCTGACTGGGCCCTAGAAAATTGTCCTCCTTTATCGCCCAACTTATCTTGAAAGGTATAGATGATGGAAGCTACAGAGTAACACAGACATTTCACAACCCCGGAGCCATCCCAAAATGTATTAAGCACTTCATGACAACTTGTGTAGGTGACTAAAAAATATATATTTTTATGGTTAAAAAACTATGCTGCTTATTCAGCATTTCAGAGTTGCGGAAATCTGAGAGGGGAGAGAGAACTGCCATCAGTTATTTAAGAGCGGCTTTGCAAGGGGAACTTACTGACAGCTTCCTGAGCAATGGGGGTAAGCTCATCCCTGCATTTGCATAGTGTTTTATATTTCCTTAAGTATTTGCATATATACCATTTCATTTTTACTTTTCTACAAACCTATTAGAATGAAAAGGACAGACATGATTTTCAATGAACTAGGAATTCTGGAGCAAGAGAGGTTTTATCATAAATAAGAGTTGGGACACTGTTTTGTTCTGATTGTACCCCCAATACAATGGGCTCTTGGCACATATTAAATATCCCATAGACATCTATTGAATGAATCAATGATAGGAAAAGTTAGCCAGGACCAGCATTCCCCCACCTCCACCCACCCAGGCAATCAGATTCCTGGTTCAGAGTTTCTTTCTTTAGACCACTAAATTTACTTCTTAGAATGACAGATTAAACAAACAAACAACAAAAGGTATTCAGAAGGAATACTCTGTGTTATGCACACTTTAATTGATAAAAATGTTCACTGCTGTATGTGCAGACTTGGCCATCTATGGATAACGTGATTATTAATTATTCCAAATGCATGTTTTATTAAAATATATTCATATCATAGATTTAGTGATGTCAAAGCAGGTTTATAGAAACCAAATGAGTAAACCCCTATCTACTCATCTACCATCCTTAAAAATAATCAATGACTGTAGCAATAGATATATGTCATTATATATTTATCCAAGCCCATAGAAAGTACAACACCAAGAGTGAATCCTAATGTAAACTCTGGACTTGGGGTGGTAAGATATGTCAATGTAGATTCATCAGTTGCAACAAATGAACCAACTGGTGGGGGATATTGATAATGGGAGAATAGACATGAGTTGGGGAAAATTTCTGTATCTTTCCCTCATTTTTACTGTGAACCTAAAACTGCTCTAAAAAATAGCATCCATTAAAAAAACCAAATAGTAATAAAAATCAACAATCAAATGAACAAGTTTGTAGACTCTGAACTGACTACTTACCTGTCATTGTCAATTTATCACTTTATACTCTAAAAGTCATGAACAAATACATATGACTATTAATTATGAGGCTGCTGTTTAAGACTACAAAAATCCAACAACCAAAAAAAAGAGCAAAAGATTTTATATCTTAACATAGGACTCAGAAGAAAAGGTGGGTAACATATTTGGAATAAGTAAATGGGAAGTTGTTTTTAAAGTTGCAGTAACTAACCCTGTAAAATAGCTGAACTGACTAGGCCTTGTTACCAATATAATTCACTTCAAGAGCCTCAGAGCTAAGCAGAACTCAGTGGTAAGCTAAGACCTGATTGAGCTATCACAACCAAAGACACAGTTTGAAGCTAGGTATCTGGAGGCATTGACAAGCTCTTCTCAAAAAAGCATCCTTGAAATATCCTATAATTGCCTGTTGCACACAAGGCAAATTGACAAAAAAAGTGAGGAAAATAAGATAATCGGTGCTGCAGTAAAAATGAATGGATGTGAAACATTTTTTTTCTATTTCTGAGCCAACCGCTGTTATAAATTACGAAAGTTCATTGATCCTTCAATGAAGGGGTGAGGCCTTCATGAAGTTCTCCCTTTTACTCTTTCCCATTGGTGCTTATAGATCTTTTCATCATCCTGACAAGTATTAAAAGTGAAAGCTCTTTTGTGACTTTAATAATAAATTTTTATAAAAATCATAAAAATCCATTTTCTGTCAGAAATAAAGGGAAACGGTGATGACAACATTTTCATGTTCTTGTGGTACTGAGAAATAGTTATATATATATAAATGTTTTATGTTTTCCCTTTGCTTTTCATTAGGAAAAACCCTTTAGAGCAGTAGCAATAAAAGTTATCTTAAAAAGAAATACTTCTGCTATTCTTTCTCATTTAGTTACATATATATTCAAAACTAATTTTAGGCAACTTAAATTTTAAAATATTGTTTATTATCAATAATTACTTCAGTTAATAACAGAGGGAAACTAGTTAGATCCAGATATAACCCAGTGGAAGGCACCACTTCCTGTTCCCACAAATGCCTTTTAAAAATAACATTTTTTATCAGTGGAAATGATATTTGACACATATGAAGTGGTATCTGAGCCTAAATATTTTCTTCCCTAGAGTGTTTGAATCCTTTCACAAAATACTATGTAAATTATGAATAGGTAAACTGTACATATTTGTGAATTCATAAATGTGTCTGTGTGAATAAGACTTGAATATAGACTGCTTTATATACATGGCATTAGTTTTCAGTTCTATTATATTCATTCTTTGATTTAAAATATTTGGTAACTTGCTGCCAATTATTTTTTCCATAACAATCCAGTCTTCCTTCTCTTTAATTCTTACATATTAGTTATCTATTCCTGCTTATCAGGTTACCCCAAAATTTAATGATTTAAAACAATAAACTCTAAAAGAAAATCTCATACAGTTTCCTCAGTTCAGAAATTCCAAAGCATCTTAGCTTGGTGGTTCTGGATCAGTCTTTTGTGAAGTTGCAGGTAAGATGTTGGCCAGGGCTGCTGTGATCTGAATGCTGACATCTGAGGTAGGAGGAACTGTTTCCAAGAAAGCTTGCCCAGTCGACTGTTGGCCAAAGGTCTCAGTTCCTTGCTGGCTATTGGTTGGAGGCCTCAGTCTTTCATCACTGTGGTCTCCCCATAGGACTTCTTATGACATGACACCTAACTCCCCCTGGAATGAGTGATCTAATATTTTTCTAAAACACTATCATGCTCTCTAAGATTTTTTTTCTTCAATCATTTAACAAACACAACCTAGGATTTCTTTCCTCTACTCAGTGTCAGCCCTTATGCCTACTTCTTCTCCTACTGAAATCTATTAAAGTTAGAAATACTAAATTTGAAAAAGAATAAATACATATTGTTCTGAAAAAGAAGAAAATGTCTGATAAGGGGACTGGTAATTAGGACAAAAATTGAGATGCCAAAGCAGATAGTACAACATTCAAAGAGTTAAATAAAACCTGGGTAAAAAGATAGGTTAGCTGTAACAGTAAGCTGTTGCTAGTGTGCTTACACTGGAGAGAAGCCTTTTGGAGCAAAGAATCTAAACTGCCCATAGGAACACAGGCCACTACCTATACTAATCAGTTTTTTTCCACCAATTCTGTGAAAAGACACCAAAAATTATGAGGGTAAAAATAATGGAAAGCCATTCTGTGAAGTATAAAAACAAAGTGAAGAAACCAAATTTATCCCTAGGGAACAAGATAATTCAGCTAATTTTTTGAGGGTTTTAAAATCTTTTCCTACCTATTCAGAGATGCTTTTTATTCACTTTTACTAGTTTTGTAGCAGGAAGTAACTCAGAATGTCTTTTCCACTTTCCTGCCATAAATCTAAGTCTAAAGAACTTTGTAAATATAAATAAAATCTAACCCACCCTCAAATTCACTGTGAATTTTACTTATTGGACAAGGGCTGACCTTTGCATTAGGAGCAGAATCCATGACCAGGAGAAATACTAAACAATTATTAAAAAAATACAACAAATGGTTATGAGGAGGGATACAGCCCATAGATAAAACTGGAAGATTGTATTGTAAATAGTTAAGTTCCAAGATCCAGGCTAAGAAACTTGAGCCTACAATGAAAGCCAGCAATCAGACTTCACACAGAACTCTTGTTAAATTTCTAAGGCTTCCGGTTGCCTGTTGTAAAGATGGCTGCAAGAGCTGAGCCCTTTTTGCTTGACTTATCTAGCTAATCTAGCCTGCCAGTGAGATACTATTAAGTTCATAACCATTTTAAAAATTATAGTTAGATAAAAGAATCCTGACAGTTAATTCTCCAGTAAATCCAAGTTGGTTTTATCTTTGATTTCAGAAGTGGCAAAGTGAGTTTCTATTTAAAGACTATGATATGACAGTATATGAATACAGACAAGTCTTACCTACTTTTCCTCTTTGACCTTTGACTGGACCCTTAGAAGGAAACAGTCAGTTGTAGTCAGCAGTTGACTTGTAGAAGAGTAATAACCCTTAAAAGAATATTGTGGCCTGAATTTTGCTCTGAACATTTTTTTCCCTATTCTGCACGCCTGCTTTTTACTGTTTATTTTTCATTAAAAATGCACTATTTCTTGCCACATGATAAACTAGATGAGTCTGGAAAAGTATGGTTGTAAATCTATAAAACTTTACAATTTCAGTAATAGTATCTGGTATTTCAAATTGAGGAACCTGAAAAAATACTATTATTATGGCATGGAAAAACATCTAATCTGTAAGAAATCTCATAAAAAATAGTTAAGAATGTGTATAATTCTAGGAAAGGAAAGGAGGAAGGAGAAAAGGGAGAGAGGGAGGAGGAGGAAGTTTAAGAGACTTTTTTCAGTCCCAGAAAATATAATGAAAAAGAGAATCAAAATTTTTAGCTAAATTGAAAAATGTTAGAGCTCCGTAGAAATTATTTGCTTTTCTTTGTTTGGGTCCTTTTTTATTTAATTTCATAAAGCAGAAGCTGTTGAGATCATTAGGCCTGGCTCCTAATAATTCACGAAGGCCATGAGATCACTGGGAGACAGCTTTTGTCAACATAAAACATAGAAGTGTGTGCTTGGAGTTGAAGCCATAAAATTTCTTAGGCATTTATTTGGTGTTTGTTCTTGAATATATAACCTACTTCATCCTTTGCTTTTTTCTTGTATAATATAATCAGCACCATGAGGTAAAAGGAGGCTGAATTAAAAGAAAATTGTGCCCACATTTTGGGCCTTTCGTACAGAGATCAAACCACATCAGGATATTGTGTTTAATTCTGTGTACCATATTTTGAGGGGGAAGTTTCCAAACTAAGAAATATTCAGTTTCCAAACTAAGAAATATTAGATGCCTTATGATATACTGTGAAGGAGGTAAAAAATATCTCCTATGAAAACCAGGTGAAGAAACTGGAGTTGCACCCCTTAAAAGAGAATGAATGCATGTAAAGTGTCTTTAGATATTTAAAGTCTTGGTTTGGGGGGTATCATTGTGGGTGTACTTGCAGGTATGTGAAGTGTATTTGCATAGAAAAGTAGATTAGAATTTATGTGGGTTGCTTCCAAGGGCAAAATTGGGAAGAAGAGTAAGCTAGGAAGTAGATTTGAAATCAAGATAAAAAATAATTATTTTGGAACTGAAGTAACACCACAATGGAGATCCCTTTGTCAACAATGGGTCCCCATCATTGACCATCTCTTGGAAATGCTGCAGAAAGAGTTTTCTCCATTCAAAAAGAATTTGGGTAAAATGAATCCATGGGCTCTGTAAAACCCACGGGACATCATTGATGCCAGTTCAGCGCACTTTTAGGAAAAGTTGTAGTGACTGCAGAGAAAATACAGGGAAAGACAACTTGAATGACCAATAT